>CM059425.1:262295710-262860710 GCA_030390025.1 Squalus acanthias
GTGGGGTGGGAGTGGGGTGGGGTGGGGGTGAGGTGGAGGTGGTGGTGGGCTGGGGGTGAGGTGGGGGTGGGGTGGGGTGGGGGTGGGGGTGGGCTGGGGGTGGGGGTGGGGGTGGGGGTGGGGTGAGGTTTGCAGTGGGACGCTTTACAGCCAATGAAGTACTATTTTTTGAAGTGTAGTCACTGTTGTAATGTAGGAAATGCGGCTGCCAATTTGCGCACAGCAAGCTCCCACAAACAGCAATGACCAGATAATCTGTTTTAGTGATGTTGGTTGAGGGATAAATATTGGCCCCAGGACACCAGGGAGAACTCCCCTGCTCTTCTTCAAACTAGAGCCATGGGATTGTTTACATTTACGGGGCCTCGGTTTAACGTCTCATCCGAAAGACGGCACCTCTGACAGTGCGGCACTCCCTCAGCACTGCACTGGAGTGTCAGCCTAGAATGTGCTACTCACACTCAAGAAAGATCAGCACTGTCCCTTTAAGAAAGAAATCCCCACCGGGCTCTGCTATGTTGCTGATAACAGGAAGCAGCTCAGCGCCTTAAAGGGGCAGCGCCTATCTCAGCAGTGGGGGCGGGTGGGTGGGGGGAGGGGGGGGGAAGTCCTTGCATTTATATAGCGCCTTTCACGACCTCAGGATGTCCCAAAGCGCTTTACAGCCAATGATGTACTTTTGAAGTACAGTCACTGTCGTAATGTAGGAAAACGCGGCAGACACTTTGTGCACAGCAAGCTCCCACAAACAGCAATGTGATAATGACCGGATAATCTGTTTTTAGCGATGTCGGTTGAGGGATAAATATTGGCCAGGATTCAGATTTTTTGTGCTGGAGTCTCTGGGAGTGCGGCTGGAACCCACAATCATCTGACTCAGAGGCGAGCGCACTAACCACAGCTGACTTAAATATCCCAGAGCACTTCACAATCCACGGAACCGGCAGCTGAAGTGCAATCGCTGCGGTTAGGTAGACCGACGCGGCGGCCATTTTGTGAACAGCAAGATCCCGCAAATGGGAAGCTCTGCGTTTACCTGCCCGAGAATCGGGTGAGGCGGGGACGAGCTTGACTTTAACCGTCACAGCAAGCCAGCCGAGGGGAGGGGGGAGGGGATTAGATTTGATAGCGCTGTGCCTCTGCTGTTGGTTCTGCGAGTTTAATCTGTGCTGCGTTAGCTGCTCCCAGCTGGGGCTTGTGGAAGGGGCTGCACAAATCGGCCTCAGAGTCGTGCTGGAGCGGGAGAGGAAAACTCCGCAGGGTTTTCTCGCTCCTGATTGCTCGCTACCGCCTACTGCATGGAAGGTGGAGAGCGAGCAAGGATGAGTGGACGGCTGTGATGGTCACCACGGACAAATAGCCCGCTGACAATCTGGCCTCCCCACCCACCCCTGTTGATGCCCGAGCTTTGGCACGCCTTGGGCTTACTCTCTGAAACTCCCTGCCTGATCTCCCTGCCTCTCTACTGCTCATCCCCTGCCTTTAGAAACCTCCTGCTGATCCATGTTTCGAACGTGCTTTGGCTCAACCTCTCCTAACTCTCCTGCTCAGCATCTGCGCGCTCTCCATGAAGTGCCATCAGGAACGCTAACTGCCCATTGCCAACAGCTGTGGCTCAGTGGGCAGCGCTCTCACCTCTCTGAGTCAGAGAGTTCGTGGGTTCAAGTCCCCCTCCAGAGACTTGAGCACAAAAGCTAGACTGACACTCCCAGTGCAGTGCTGAGGGAGCGCCGCACTGTCAGATACAGCGGTGCTGTCTTTCGGATGAGACGTTAAGCCGAGGTGGATATAAAGGATCTCACGGCACTATTTAACAAAGAGCTGGGGAGTTATTCCCTCATTCAACATCACTAAAACAGATTATTTGGTTATAGCAACAGAAAACGCTGGAAAAACTCAGCAGGCCAGCCAGCATCCGTGGAGAGAGAAACAGAGTTAACGTTTCAGGTCGAAGACCTTTC
The DNA here is from genome assembly GCA_030390025.1 of Squalus acanthias. Lineage (NCBI taxonomy): Eukaryota > Metazoa > Chordata > Chondrichthyes > Squaliformes > Squalidae > Squalus > Squalus acanthias. The sequence goes on from CM059425.1 coordinate 262,297,672, forward strand.
GTCAGGACTGGAAAAAGCAGGAAATGAAATAGATTTAAGGCAAGGATAAAGCTGGGAAAAGGGGGAGGGGATGAAAGAACAAAAGGAGAGATTGAGAGACATTAAGAGATGATCAAGGCAAGAGGAGGTGTTAATGTGACAGGTTGAGGCTAAAAGAAGTGTGAAATGCACTGGCAGATTATCTGGTTATTGTCACATTGCTGGTTGTGGGAGCTTGCTGCGTGCAAATTGGCTGCTGCATTTGTTACATTCCAACAGTGACTGCACTGCACTTCATTGGTGGTAAGGTGCTTTGGGATGTTGTGAAAGGCGCTATAGAAATGCAAATTCTTTCTTTCTGTTACAAACGCAAGCCTGTGTTGTGTGTCGATCTTTTTAGGCTCCAGCCCTTACCCTCCGAGAACTCTGCGCTCCTCCAATTCTGGCCACCTACACAACCCTGATTCCCATCACTCCACCATTGGTGGCCGTGCCTTCAGCCTCCCAGGCTCTAAGCTCTGAATTTCCCTCCCTAAACCTTTCTGCCTCTCGGGGATAGTACTTTGGAAGTGGAGTCACTGTTGCAGTGCAGGGAAACGAAGCAGCCAATTTGTGCACAGCAAGCTCCCGCTAACAGCGAATGAGATGAACAACCGGCTAAGCTGGGGGGGTTTTTTTGGGGAGGGTGCCAATTGAGGGAAGAATTTTCGTCAGACAGTAAAACTGGCTTGGAGCCAGAAGAAAGGGCAACGCCCTTTAAACGGAGTTTGCTTTGTTCCGCAATCCAGTGGGACGCGATTAGATCTCATTGTTCAAGAGAAATGAACTAATTCTTCTGCAGCCAGTAAGTGGTTAACAGTCATAGTGAAACTCCAGCAAGTTGCATATATATAGAGGCAGCGGGACCTGGTAAAAGACAGAGAGGCTCTCGTCCTTTGATGACAGCTTGATACTCCCAGGAACCGACCTCTCTCCATCGGACACTCGCTGTCTCTCGACCTTCGCGATCGCTTCTACCCGAAGACCGCCAGCATGACCCTCCGCGTCCAACTCGCTCTCCTGCTCTGCGCCCTCCTGTGTCACTCCTGCGAAGGTAAGACAATCCCCTTCCGCTAACGGGAGACGGGAAACGTTAAGGGACCTGCGGTAATCCGTTATCCGTTAGGGGGCAACGCGGGGGGGCAAATAAAACGTCAGGTTTCCTTTCCCGATTAGCCCGTCCACGAATGGGCTCAGGGGCATTTTTCCACGTTAAAAGGTGTCACGAGAATGCAAGCTTACGATTCCATTCCGGGATATCCGAGATTTACGTGATCGCATTCTTTTGACGGAAGAAATAACTGGCATTTTTATAGCACCTTTCACGGCCTCAGGACGTCTCAAAGCGCTTCACAGCCAGTGAAGTACTGTTTTGAAGTGTAGTCACTGTTGTAATGTAGGAAACGCGGCAGCCAATTTGCACACAGCAAGCTCCCATAAGCAGTAAAGTGATAATGACCACATAATCTGTTTTAGTGATGTTAGTTGAGGGATAAATATTAGCCCCAGGACACCGGGGAGAACTCTTCTTTGAAATAGTGGCCGTGGGATCTTTTACGTTCACCTGAGAGAGCAGACGGGGCCTCGGTTTAACGTCTCATCTGAAAGACGGCACCTCTGACAGTGCAGCGCTCCCTCAGCACTGCACTGGAGTGTCAGCCTGGATACTGTGCTCGAGTCTCTGGAGTGGGACTTGAACCCACGACCTACTGACTCAGAGGTGAGAGTGCCATTGACGGAATGGGTGGAAGGTCAGGCAGCCTCATTCACGGGTTCGCGTTGCTCCCCGGTAGATTTGCCCTTCGATTGGTAGCGCTCAGGAGCTCCGAATACCCCAGCGTCAGGAACAGAAACCGGCCTCTCGCTCTTTCTCCCGGAAGGAGTGGGAGGGAGTTTAGATCTTCATCCGGCGCCCGGGTGAAAATCTGGCATTTCGGATCTGCCGCCCGTTGTAGAAACCGCGTGGTTTTATCGAACGTCAGCCAATCTGCAGCGGCAGATTTACACCCGGGCGCCAACTTGAAAATCTATCCCCCTATCCGCCCGAGTGGTCGCCCTTCATACATGCGCCCGGACAGTGAGCTGGCTATTCGACTGCGATGGCATCGCAGCCAAGCTCCAACAGGTCCTCAGCCGCCATCTGCCCACCGTATCAGCTGTGGCTCAGTGGGTAGCACACTCGCTCTCTCAGTCAGAAGGTTGTGGGTTCAAGTTCGCACTCCAGGGACTTGAGCCCATAAAGCTAGGCTGACACTCCAGTGCAGTGCTGAGGGAGTGCTGCACTGTCGGAGGTGCTGCCTTTCGGATGAGACGTTAAACCGAGGCCCCGTCTGCCCCCTCAGGTGGATGTAAGAGATCCTATGGCACTATTCTGAAGAAAAGTAGGGGAGTTATTCCTGGTGTCCTGGGGCCAATATTTATCACATAACCAAAACAGATTATCCGGTCATTATCACATTGCTGTTTGTGGGAGCTTGCTGTGCGCAAATTGGCTGCCGCGTTTCCCACATTACAACAGTGACTACACTTCAAAAAAAAACGACTTCATTGGCTGTAAAGCGCTTTGAGATGTCTGGGGGTCGTGAAAGGCGCTATAGCAATGCAAATCTTTCTTTCCTTTTTCACACCTGGGCTTCTCACTGGGTCATTAGATCAGGAGTGGGAACCCGGGCTGATTTTTTTTCAACGCTTCCCCCTGATCGAGGGTACTGAGGCTAATTGTAGGACGCCTCCCCTCCCCCCCCGCAACCCTCCCCCACTGCCACCCACAGTCAGCTGGTCAAACTCAGCCCAGACTGGAAGTGGAAGCGGTGTTCAACGCGATCCTTGTACCCACACAAACATGGGGGCTGCTTCCTGTAGCCTTGCTGTCAGAGCATGCAGCTGGGAGCAGTGCAACGAATTGCTCTCTTTAATCTACACGATCTTCTATTTTTATTCATTCTCGGGATGTGGGCGTCGCTGGCGTGGGTGGCATTTATTGCCCGTTTCTAGTTATCCTGAGAAGGTGGTGTTGAGCAATGTTCCCTGTAAATGTTTGGGGGCGGCCGCGCGGCCCCGTTAACCGTTCAAAATACCGCGCGTGTGCGTTTTTCTATTTACAAGCCGGTGAGCCGGTGGTGGGAGGACCCCTGGAGCGCTGCGCAGCTTACAGGGATCATTGGTGGTGGGCCTCCTTCTTCAACCACTGTTTGCGGGTTTGACAGAGAGGGCCAGACTTTACCCAGTCTGGGCCTAGATGTGACTCCAGGCCCACACCCAACGTGGTTGGCTCTTAACTGCCCTCTGAAGTGGTCACTCAGTTTGTATCAAACCCGCTAGCAGCGGTTCAAGAAGGCGGCTCACCACCACCTTCTCAGGGCGACTCGGGATGAGCAATAAGTGCCGGGCCTTGCCAGCGTCGCCCTCATCCCGCGAATGAATCATTTTGATAAATGGCCAATACCGGACTTGCCGCGGGGAGCTGCGTTTGCAGGGAGTGTGGACGAGGGACAGAGGGACGGGAGTGTGGCACGATTCTCTGACCCTTTGGGTTAAGGAGGGATAAATCGAGCCGGGATCCCACTCCCACTCTCCCTCACCACCACGGGTGAAGACCAGTCGGTGATGCCTTTTTCTCTTTCTCTCCCCTCTGTGCAGGATCCCGGGGAGATGATGGGGCCTTTGACTGCTGCCTGGACGTCAGTCACAAGACGATCCCCAGGCACATTGTGGCAGATTACGAGGTGCAGGACGCGGCAACCAGCTGCCGTATCTCCGCCGTGATGTAAGTGGAAATCGGCCTGTGCTTCGTCCAGACCATCTCTGGCTCAGTGCCCCCCAGACACCCCCCCAGACACCCCCTCACTCCCACAGATACCCCCCCAGACACCCCCCCAGACACCCCCTCACTCCCCCAGACACCCCCTCACTCCCCCAGACACCCCTCACACCCACAGATACCCCCTCACACCCCCCCAGACACCCCTCACACCCCCTCACACCCCCTCACACAGCCCCAGACATCCCCACCCACAGCCCCAGACACCCCTCACACCCCCTCACTCCCCCACCCACAGCCCCAGACACCCCCTCACACCCACACCCACAGCCCCAGACACCCCCTCACACCCACAGCCCCAGACACCCCCTCACACCCACACCCACAGCCCCAGACACCCCCTCACACCCCCTCACACCCCCTCACACCCCCTCACACCCCCACCCACAGCCCCAGACACCCCCTCACACCCCCTCACACCCCCACCCACAGCCCCAGACACCCCCTCACACCCCCTCACACCCCCACCCACAGCCCCAGACACCCCCTCACACCCCTCACACCCACACCCACAGCCCCAGACACCCCCCACACCCCCACCCCCACCAATGACCCAGGGACAAATACTTATCTGAATATAAAGTAATCCCGCTTCGATCACCGTCTCTTCTGGCTGGTGTTAAGCACCAACCCCACGGATGCTGACTGCCCACAACCCCAAGCAGCCATTTCCCAACTGTAAACAGGCTATTCGCTGGCGTCACTGCCACACCAATCTGGTTCTCATCCCGCAGAGGATGCACCGCAGTGCCTCACTGCGTGCGGGGAACGTGCTCACCGGTGGGGGGGGAGCGACAGGAAAATCAAGGGCCCACACCTCCCATCACCGCCGTTACCAGCTGGGAGCGTGGGATCACCCTGTGCACACTGCTACTATCTACTGGGGTAAAGAGAAGGTGATCGGGATTGGGAATCCTGCCTGACATATTTCTTTCCCCCCTACCCCCCTCTGCACTGAGGCTAATTGTGATGTCCCCTCACCCCTCCGCACCCCCCCCCCCACCACCCCCCTCAAACTCAGCCCGGACCAGGGAATCGAAAGGTGAACAACACACTGGGAGACAACTCGAGCCAAGGGGGCAGTGGGGCCACTGATTGGGTTATTCTTAATGTTAAAATGAACCTTCTTTTTGCAGATTCATCACAGTCAAAGGCAGGAAACTGTGTGCTCCAAGCAACCCTCGGTGGGTGAAGAGATTAATGAGGAGATGTGACAAACACAACCAGTCACGGTGAGAGAAACAGAAACACTCTTCAGCTTCTATTCACAGCAATGGGGAGGCCTTCCTGAATATAGCATCACTGCTTCAGGGGCACGGCCCAACAGAATTGGCCACAGTGCGGCCTGTCACCTCTTGGCTTTGATTAGAGCTCAGGCACACAGGACATTGACTCTGTATCTAACCCGTGCTGTACCTGCCCTGGGAGTGTTTGATGGGGACAGTGTAGAGGGAGCTTTACTCTGTATCTAACCCGTGCTGTACCTGCCCTGGGAGTGTTTGATGGGACAGTGTGGAGGGAGCTTTACTCTGTATCTAACCCGTGCTGTACCTGCCCTGGGAGTGTTTGATGGGACAGTGTAGAGGGAGCTTTACTCTGTATCTAATCTCTGCTATACCTGCCCTGGGAGTGTTTGATGGGACAGTGTAGAGGGAGCTTTACTCTGTATCTAACCCGTGCTGTACCTGCCCTGGGAGTGTTTGATGGGACAGTGTAGAGGGAGCTTTACTCTGTATCTAACCCGTGCTGACCCTGCCCTGGGAGTGTTTGATGGGACAGTGTAGAGGGAGCTTTATTCTGTATCTAACCCGTGCTGCTTTGTAATTTGCCATGGTGGGAATTAAACTCACAACTCTGGGTTAGGTTCTGACTCTCTGACTCTATGACTTAGCTAATCGAGTTCGATGAGCACTAGCCTACCAAACCGTAGTTAGCATTGACTAGTACCAGTGACTCTGTTCTTTGTACGATGTACAACTCTAAGTTTAGGTGCAATCGATGGAAAATGTTCTTGTTCCTAAGCCTTTCCCTTTGCTTCTTTCTCTCTAGTGGACAGTAAATCTCAGCCAAGGTCGTCCAAGGAAGAAGTGAGAGACTGCGGAAGTGGCGCGACTCCCAGCAGGACCGTGTGTAGTCCGCGGCATCTTTCATCTTCACCCTCCCTTACTTTATGGCAAACTCTACCCGACACTCCCAGAATAATGTGAATTTAGATACTCATAATAGATGTAGCCTCGGACTGCTTGTAATCATAATTTCAGTCCCATTGTCAGGGGATGTGCATTACGTCATCATTATTGCATTCTGGAACAACCTTTTCAGCCCATTGGAGGTCATGAAGGTTGACTGATGTGGGGGATAGGAAATATAACATTGCTGCACTGAAATTGGGTTTAGGGTGCATTTCTGGGGCAGTGTAGAGGGAGCTTTACTCTGTATCTAACCCGTGCTGTACCTGCCCTGGGAGTGTTTGATGGGACAGTGTAGAGGGAGCTTTACTCTGTATCTAACCCGTGTTGTTCTGCCTTCTTCTTTATATTTAGAAATCTAGAGGCACATAGCTTAATGTGACCTGGGCTACAACCCTTTTAGCCCCGGTATCATTCTGGCGAATCTGCACTGCACCCCAAGGCCAATCTATCCTTCCTGAGGTGCGGTGCCCAGAACTGAACGCAGTTACTCTCGGTGGGGTCTGACCATTGGCCTGGCTTAGTTTGACTTCGCTCAGTCTGACATTAATTGGACACTTCCCTCCATGAGCTTCATTAGTGTTGAAATGACGTTGGCTTTAATGCCTTACAGTTGTCACTCATAACCTCCCAATGGCAATGGCCATTCGGTTGAGCTGAACTCCTCCCCAGTTTAGAACTGGGTCATTCAAGCAACAGACTGAGCTTCTTCAAAGAGGGGCTGGATAAATCTCCGGTTGGGAATGGGACTGGAAGTTACGGAGACACACTGAGATGGCCCATGGTGCGCAATCCTAGAGCAGGGGATTCTCTACTGAGGTCAGCAAGCCAAGGTTAAGGGTGGGGATGAAGCTTGGATAGAGCTTGCTTGTTTCTCTTTGGCAATCAGGAAGTAGTTATACAGAATTTTCAGTCAGGAAATTAAACAAGTGAGGCAGAGTCAATGATAGGGTGGAGTGTATGTAGGAGACGGAATAACATAAGAAATATAAGAACCAGGAGCAGGAGTCGGCCATTTGGCCCTTCGAGCCTGCTCCGCCATTCGATAAGATCATGGCTGATCTTCTACCTCAACCCCGTCTTCCTGCACTATCCCCATATTCCCAAAAATTTATCAGCCTCTGTCTTGAATATACTCAACGACTGAGCATCCACAGCCCTCTGGGGTAGAGAATTCCAAAGATTCACAACCCTCTGAGTGATGAAATTTCTCCACATCTCAGTCCTAAATGGTCGACCCCTTTATTCTGTGACTGTGACCCCGTGTTCTAGACTCCCCAACCAGGGGAAACATTTTCTCAGCATTAACCCTGTCAAGCCCCTTAAGAATTTTATATGTTTCAATTAGATCACCTCTCACTCTTCTAAACGCTAAGGAATATAGGCCTAGTCTACTCAATCTCTCCTCATAGGGCAATCCCCTCATCCCAGGAACCAGGAGCAAGATAGAGAGCCCGGGTAGCTCAGTTGGTGGAGCATCAGACTTTCAGTCTGAGGGTCCAGGGTTCAAGTCCCTGTTCGGGCATTTGGTTTTCTGTACTGAGAACAATGGACTGCAGCAGTTCATGGAGGGGGTTCACCATCACCTTCTCAAGGCAACTGGGGATGGACAACAAATGTAGCCTTGCTGAAGATCTTCACATTCCAGGAACAAAGTTAAAGTGAGAGAGTCCATGATAGGGGATAGGGTAGAGCATACATGGGCTGTGGGAGGAGATTAAATGGGTGGGTAGAGTCCATGATAGGGTAGAAACCGCCATGATGACTAAATGGCCTTTTCCCATTCTGTTCTTATTCATTTATTAAGATGCAATAGTTATTAAGTGATGCACATCCTCCCACTCGTTACTCGATTACCTGTAAACAGTTTAATTGTGCTGATTGAATAAAATTCTTCATATCAAATGGCCGTGATTGAATGAACTTCTAACTGAGTGTCAGTTAATATCAGTTCCTTTTTCCTAGTCTGCACTGAGTGAAGGATGAAGGATAAGACTTGGAGCCTGCGCCCCAGGGTAATTCTGAGCTGTGGCGATGAGGGTGGGGGTCCGGTTGTGGGGTCGGGGCTCGCAGCACAGCCAGTTTGGAACACTTCCCATTGGAATTCTGCACAGCTCACATTTGCTTGTCCTGAAATTCCTAGTGCCCTGGCAATGCAAAGCTGTCGTTATCTGGGACGGTTGGGGCACGGTGGGGGAGGGGGAGTGATTTGAGGGACAGAACCCCATTACGTGGGGTCCCTGGCTCTTTTATTTTTAAGCCCTTTCAGAATCCCTCCAAAGCCAACGGTAATTGTTGGGTAAGCGTGAAAGTTAAACTCTGCGCCTTCCACTACATCCTTTTAAGATCTTCGTCCGGCTCCAGCATCCCACTTACGTTCAGTGAGGTGTCGCAGCGAAATCCTTCCCCCGTGCCCCGCGCCCCCCCAATCGCTGAGGGTGTCAGCGCCCCCCCGCCCCTCCCCGCGCTATTGTTTCTAAAATGGGAAGCTACATCGCGGGTCAATGGAAAGTAGGGTCAAAATCACCGACGAGTACAGGAGAGGCGGGGAAGGCTTCATCGGGACACAAGGATTCAGGGTAGCAGTCAGGGGCTACAATTGAGCCTCAGTGTCGCCTGCAGCAGGAAGAGATCCTGCTCCTGATCTGTGTACAAAGTAGGGTTGCCAACTGTGGTTGGCCGTGATCCTAGAGGTTTTATCACGTGACACCAAATTGGGGGGGGGGGGAATAGTCGACAAATTACAAGAAGACATTAATAAACTTGCAGAATGGGCATATAATTGGCAAATGAAGTTCAACACAAATAAATGTGAGCTATTACATTTTGGTAAGAATAATAGGGAGGTTACTTATTACTTGAAAAATAAGAATCTAAATGGGGTAGAGGAGCAAAGGGATCTCGGAGTACAAATACACAAATCACTAAAAGTATCGACACAGGTTAACAAGGCCATAAAAAAAGCAAACCAAGCACTAGGGTTTATTTCTAGAGGGATTGAATTGAAAAGTAGGGAAGTTATGCTAAACTTCTACTGAACTTGGTTAGACCACACTTGGAGTACTGCGTACAGTTCTGTTCGCCATATTATAAAAAGGATATAGAGGCACTGGAGAGGGTGCAGAGAAGATTTACAAGGATGATACCAGAAATGCGAGGGTATACATATCAGGAAAGGATGAACAGGCTGGGTCTCTTTTCTCTTGAAAAGAGAAGGCTGAGGGGTGACCTAATAGAGGTCTTTAAAATCATGAAAGGTTTTGATAGAGTGGATACAGAGAGTGTTTCCACTTGTGGGGAAGAGCAAAACTAGAGGCTGTCAATATAAGAGACTCACCAAGAAATCCAATAGGGAATTCAGAAGAAACTTCTTTACCCAGAGAGTGGTGAGAATGTGGAACTCGCTACCACAGGGAGTGGTGGAGGCGAATAGCATAGATACATTTAAGGGGAGGCTAGATAAGCATATGAGGGAGAAGGGAATAGAGGGTTATGCTGATAGAGTTAGATGAGGAAAGACAGGAGGAGGCTCGAGTGGAGCATAAACACCGGCATGGACTGGTTGGGCCGAATGGCCTGTTTCTGTGCTGTATATCCAGGTAATACTATGTGACCTCCCAGCGCCAACCATCCCACCCAGTCCACTTGCCTTTGTTCCATTTCTTATAACGAATAAATGAAAGTGTTCAAAGAAAATGAGAAAAACGTACAATGTTTCTTTAACGCCACCGATGATTTCTCTCCCGGGTGTCGCTTGAAGCAGTGTCCTGGAGATTAACCTATCATTCCTGGAGACTCCCAGACAAGAGTCGGGCAACCCAAGCAATGTTCCTGGATGGAAACTGTGCACTCGTGCGCGCACATATGTGTTCATGCGTGTGAGACCTCAGAGGAGAACGCACTGTGAAACCCCCTCCCCCTCCTCACGGTAAAGACCGTAACAACCAACGGACACGTGTCAGCGACCTCTCCTCAGAGGTTTCGGCCGGCCTCAGGCGCTACTCGCTAAACGAGCCGCTTCGCCCAACGGTAGGTCGCCCAGTCTAGTCATACTGGCTCGCAACGGCTCTGACAGGAGGTCAAAGGTGAAAGATCGAAGGCCGTGCAATCTGCTGGACAAGGGCACACTGTGACGTCAATTGCTTTAGACCAGCTGACGTAAGAAAACTACTAGGCACTTGGTCTAAGCGTTAAACAAAGCTTTAATCAACTGTTTTACAACATGGAGGTCTAGTTGTGTCCTTTATAGTTCCTGTTAAGAATGTCCTGCACAAGCTGGGCCCGTGCCCGAGTATTTATACTCTCCCTGGACAGCGCCACCCGCAGGCCACCCAGTATTATTTCATAAGTCATTTTCCATGAATGACAAGATTCATGTCACCGACTATTTCAATAAATGTGTCTCTTTGTTGATAACTTGTTTGGTGAAGTTTAAATGTAATTGTGGAGACGGTTTGATTTTTGTATTTTTCTACATTTAAAAAAAAATGCTTTGTTACTTTATTTCAAAATATTGCATTTCTTGCTGTGGCTGATTAATGTGAATAAAGCACCTGGAATTAAATATATTTTCTTGCATCCTGATATGGATTTGTCGCTGTCTTATTGAAAGGCGTGAGCTTTTGCCTCATTGAGAAACCTTGGTGAAGGCCCAGGGTGAAGAGGTCGGGAGAGGGGAGGTCAATCAGGAAAAGAAGGCTATGTATTTGCACGGCAAGGTGGCTCAGTGGGCAGCACTCTCGCCTCCGAGTCATGAAGGTTGTGAGTTCAAGTCCCATTCCAGGAGACCTGAGCCCCATAATCCAGACTGAAACCTGTACTGAGGGAGTGCTGCACTGTTGGAGGTGCCGTCTTTCGGATGAGACATTAAACCGAGGCTCCGTCCGCTCTCTCAGGTGGACGTAAACGATTCAGTAGTGCTATTTGAAGAAAAGCAGGGGATTTCTCCCCAGTGTCCTGGCCAATATTTATCTCTCAACCAACCTTGCTAAAACAGATTATCATTGTCACATTGCTGTTTGTGGGATCTTGCTGTGTGCAAATTAACTCCCGCGTTTCCTACATTACAGCAGTGACTACACTTCATTGGCTGTAAAGCGCTTTGGGATGTCCTGAGGTCATGAAAAGTGCTATAGAAATGCAATGTTTTTTTATTTCTTTCTGTACCATCAATTACCTGGAAGCTCAGCAATAGCTGTTATGTAGGCCAATGTGCACAGCAAGGTCCCACAGACAGCAATGAGAAAGTAGTGGTTATTCGATGAGGAGCAGGGGAGTTCTCCCCTGGGGCCAATATTTATCCCTCAACCAACATCACTAAAAAACAGATTATCCGGTCATTATCACATTGCTGTTTGTGGGAGCTTGCTGTGCACAAATTGGCTGCTGCGTTTCCTGCATTACAACAGTGACCACACTTCAAAAAGTACTTCATTGGCTGTAAGTGGCTTTGGGACGTCCTGAGGTTGTGAAAGGCGCTGGAGAAATGCGAGTTCTTTCTTTGTAGTTTTGGAGGAACAAGAGAGGAAAATTCAAAGGAGTAAAATTATCGAGAGAGATAAGGAAGGTTGTAATGGAAAAGGAGATATGGCAAGAGGTGAGGGAAGGACAGTTTTCCTATCATATCAAGCTCGTAATAGGGAGATAAATTAAGAGGATATTGCCCTTAGTCACGAGCATTATCTCGTTCAATAGTGGACTTTAGCTTGGCTCCCAACACCCAGCAACTCCATAAAGCACTAATAAGGATACAAAAGGATTTAGTTGTCTGCCAAACTGCCTGCCCCCTTTGTCAGCTTGGCTGAGTTGCTGATGTCGGGAGCCGGAGATTTGCCCAGTAACAGCCTCGTCTTGGCTGGAGTTCCCGGCCAGCACTGAGGGAGCACTGCGTTGTCAGAGGGGGGCGTTAAAACTGGGGCCCCCCCCCCCCACCCCTCTCTGTGCCTGTTCAGGTGGACGTTAAAGAAACTCACGGCACTTTGTGAAGCACAGCAATGGAACGCCTGGACCCTGATCTCATGGCTACCGGCGCACAGAGGGGGCCCGCCGTATTCGCCCACCTGTCAACAGGCACTTCCACCCTAATTGATGTTGTGCGGCGTGCTGAGACGTTTTGGCGTGATAAAGCGTGAAATAAATACAAGGACCCATCGATTGGCATCGCAATCTGCTCGGGTGGCGTGTAAATGCAAACACGGACGTGTGGGGCGCTTCTACGTTGCAACCCTCCGAGATCTCTGCGCTCCTCCAATTCCAGCCTCTTGCGCATCCCCAACTTGCTTCACCCCACCATTGGTGGCCGTGCCTTCAGCTGCCTGGGTCCCTAAGCTCTGGAATTCCCTCCCTAAACCTCTCCGCCTCTCTTTCCCCCTTTAAGACGCTCCATAAAACCTTCCTCTTTGACCAAGACCGGTCCTAATATCTCCTCAGTTGGCTCGGTGTCAAACTTTGGTCTGATAACACTCCTGTGAAGCATCTTGGGACGTTTTACTACTTTACTATATAAATGCAGGCTGTTCTTTTAATTGTAACTTCTACGCATAATCACTTAACCGTCTTTCCCAAAGCTTTATCAGGAATGTGTTAATAAGTCTTTATTTTATCAAGCTGCCTGATAGTTGCTTGCAGTTGCAGATTGCACAATGGAGCTAATTGTTTAAGGTGGAGGCGCGCGTGGGCTGTCCTGCACAGCCGCAGGCTCGGGGGGCTCCCCTTCCGCCCTTCCCATACCATCAAACGGGCAGCAAGGCCTCTCCCTCCCTTTCCGCTGTCGCCCTGATTGGATGCTCCGTCGTGAGTGGGCTGCTGTCGGATCAGCAGCTGGACAAGATGAAGCAAAATGTTCACCTCACCCTCAAGAAAACAAGACAGGAGAAACAAAACTCAGCGAGCTCCGGTTCCGATTTCCCTGTGCGGAGGATTGGGGCGGTGAGCATATTGTCGTCACTCTTAACCTCCAGAGAACGCACAAGCCAGCCAAACTCCCCCAGGGCTACACACTATGTCAAGGAACACAGAGAGCTCTATCATTCTCACCAGGGCCCTGTATAATTGCAGTAACCCATCACTTGATGATCACCTTGTGCTGCCCTTGTCCGCTGGGTGTGGTCCTTCATGATAGGCCTCACCCTTCACCAATATCCCGTGTGAGTGACGTCACCCAACTTGGAGACATTGGGGGAAAAATTGAGTTGCGCCCCCTTTGGGAGCTAACTTCGCCGGGGCACTACTTTTAGCGCCTCAAAAAAATTAGCGCCCCCGCGGCCGAAATTCATCGGTAGCCCCCCAAGCGTGAAGCGGGGCACTACTGGAAGCGCCCCGCCTCCCTCTTGAGGCGCTGCGAGGGAATATCGCGGCGCTACTGCAGGTCTTCCTCCCCTTCTTAAAGGGGAGGGGCCGAGCGCAGCGCGACCCGGGGCCCAGCTGGGCCACCAGGGATCAGAGTGCCGGCAAAAGAGCCCGGCACTCAAGAGAAGTGCCGGGCTCACGGAGCGCAGCCGGCACTCCGCGGGAGGGCTGAAGAGGAGGCCGGGGACGGCAATGGGGGCAGGTGCTGGCAGGCGGCCAGCAACAAAAATGGCTGCCCGGCACCCCGCCTTTAACTAGCGCCGCCCCGGCTGCAGGTAGGCCCCCCTGACCCCGTCGGACATAGCTACCGAAGATAGCAGCTGGGGCACGAGCGGGGCGCCACGGGGCGCGAACGGTTACCGCCGCCACTAACCTCCCGCTGAACTTCGCAGGAGGCATTGGCGGCGCCGCGCCCGGGCGCTAGTTGCTTTGCGCACCATTAGCGCCCTCTTAGGGGAGCTAACGGGAGGCGCAAAGCAACCAAATTTTTCCCCCCTTGTGTCAAGAGAGGTCACATTGACCCAATCCAGTTCACATGCAAAGCGTGTGAGGATTAAATACGAGCGCATTAAGCGTTTGTGCGGGTACGGCGCCGGCTAGAAAATATACCCTGTTCTTGCTTTTGGTTCTGAGGGCCAATAGAATTGTTTCGGAGCGGTGGTGGTGGGGGGGATAAAAATTATGCCAGGCTTGGTGAGATGGGTGACACCTCTTCAGTGTTGGATTGGGGTTTGTCTTTACTAACTGTGATGTGGAGATCAGTCAGTGGGATATTGACACATACAACTGAAATTCCTCCCTCAAAAATGGGTTAGTTCAATTGTTGAAATAATGAATACAGGAGTTTATGTATGAAAAACTTGCATTTATATAGAGCCTTTCACCTCCACAGGATGTCCCAAAGCACTTCGTAGCCAATGAAGTACTTTTTGAAGTGGAGTCACTGTTGTAATGTACGAAACGTGGCAGCCAATCTGCGCACAGCAAGCTCCCACAAACAGCAATGTGATAATGACCAGGTAATCAGATTTAGTGAGGTTGATTCAGGGATAAATATTGGCCCCAGGACACGAGGGATAACTCCCCGCTGTTCTTCGAAATAGTGCAGAAATTTATGTCCACGTGAGAGAGCAGACGGGGCCTCAGTTTAGTGTCTCATCCGAAAGACGGCACCTCCAACAGTGCAGCGCTCCCTCAGTACTGCCCCTCCGACAGTGCGGCGCTCCCTCAGTACTGCCCCTCCAACAGTGCAGCGCTCCCTCAGTACCACCCCTCCGATAGTGCGGCACTCCCTCAGTACTGCCCCTCCGACAGTGCAGCACTCCCTCAGTACTGCCCCTCCGACAGTGCAGCACTCCCTCAGTACTGCCCCTCCGACAGTGCAGTGCTCCCTCAGTACTGCCACTCCGACAGTGCGGCGCTCCCTCAGTACCGCCCCTCCGACAGTGCGGCGCTCCCTCAGTACTGCCCCTCCGACAGTGCAGTGCTCCCTCAGTACCGCACCTCCGACAGTGCGGCACTCCCTCAGTACAGCCCCTCCGACAGTGCAGCGCTCCCTCAGTACTGCCCCTCCGACAGTGCAGCGCTCCCTCAGTACTGCCCTCCGACAGTGCGGCGCTCCCTCAGTACTGCCCCTCCGACAGTGCAGTGCTCCCTCAGTACTGCCACTCCGACAGTGCGGCGCTCCCTCAGTACTGCCCCTCCGACAGTGCGGCGCTCCCTCAGTACTGCCCCTCCGACAGTGCAGCGCTCCCTCAGTACTGTCCCTCCGACAGTGAAGCCCTCCCTCAGTACTGCCCGTCCGACAGTGCAGCCCTCCCTCAGTACTGCCCGTCCGACAGTGCGGCGCTCCCTCAGTACTGCCCCTCCGACAGTGAAGCCCTCCCTCAGTACTGCCCGTCCGACAGTGCGGCACTCCCTCAGTACTGCACCTCCGACAGTGCAGCGCTCCCTCAGTACTGCCCCTCCGACAGTGCGGCGCTCCCTCAGTACTGCCCCTCCGACAGTGAAGCCCTCCCTCAGTACTGCCCGTCCGACAGTGCGGCACTCCCTCAGTACTGCCCCTCCGACAGTGCAGCACTCCCTCAGTACTGCCCCTCCGACAGTGCAGCGCTCCCTCAGTACTGACCCTCCGACAGTGCAGCGCTCCCTCAGTACTGCCCCTCCGACAGTGAAGCCCTCCCTCAGTACTGCCCCTCCGACAGTGCGGCACTCCCTCAGTACTGCCCCTCCGACAGTGAAGCCCTCCCTCAGTACCACACTGAAGCCTTAGTCTAGATGGACATACTCAGTCACTGGAGTGCGGCTTGAATCCACAGCTCTTCTGACTCAGAGTCAAAAGCCTTTACCACAGAGCCAAAAAAAGCACCTTTTACAGACTCAGGACGTCCCGAAGCATTTTACGAGCAATGTCGGGATTTAATTCGGAGCGATCCAATGTCAATAATTGCTTCTGCTCAAGTTCTTCGGCGTGGTTTCAAATTCCCCACAACCGCTAAACCTTTCTGTTGTGAAACTTATCTTATAAAAGTTTCACTGTGTTGATGACATGTGCAAGATCGAGGCAAAGGCAGCGAGTGTTTACATGTTCTCTCCTGCTCTCCTGGACCCCGACATGAAAGTGAAATGAAACACACTCCGAGATTGATTGATTTTGATCATTCACAGCCAAGGAGGGTAAAGGTAGCAATCTGAAGCCCCCAGTTCGGGGAGGGGGGGAAGTTTTGGCATTGTGCTGTGTGATAGTACTCTCTGTGGGGACATGTGTCAGCCATGGCTCAGTGGGTCGCACTCTCACCTCTGGATTAGCCGGTCTTGGGTTTAAGTCCCCACTCCAGAGACTCAAGCACATCATCTGAGCTGACACTTTTGCTCAACGAGGTGTCTGAAAGGTTAGGGAGCCAAAGCAGGTGGATGGAGGTAAGATACAGATCAGCCACGATCTCACTGAATGGCAGAACAGGCTGGAGGGGCTGAATGGCCTCCTCCTGTTCCTATGTTCCTGTGGCACTCCAGTGCAGTACTGAGGGAGTGCTACACTGTCGGAGGTGCCACTTTTCAGATGAGATGTTAAATCGGGACCCTGTCTGCCTCTCACGGATGGATGTAAAAAAATCTTACGGCACTATTTGAAGAAGAGCAGAGGGGTTCTCCTTGTGCCCCCCTCAACCAATACCACTAAAACAGATTATCTGGTGAGTTATCTTCTTGTTGTCTACGGGACGTTGCTTTTGTTTATTCGTTCCTGGGATGTGGGCGCTTGCTGCCCTTGTCCTTCTAGGTGGTGGAGGTCGCGGGTTTGGGAGGTGCTGTCGAAGAAGTCTTGGCGAGTTGCTGCAGTGCATCTTGTAGATGGTACACACTGCAGCCACGGTGCGCCGGTGGTGGAGGGAGTGAATGTTTAAGGTGGTGGATGGGGTGCCAATCAAGCGGGCTGCTTTGTCCTGGATGGTGTCGAGCTTCTTGAGTGTTGTTGGAGCTGCACTCATCCAGGCAAGTGGAGAATATTCCATCACACTCCTGACTTGTGCCTTGTAGATGGTGGAAAGGCTTTGGGGAGTCAGGAGGTGAGAGACTCGCCGCAGAATACCCAGCCTCTGATCTGCTCTTGTTGCCACAGTATTTATGTGGCTGGTCCAGTTAAGTTTCTGTTAATGTGCTGTGCACAAATTGGCTGTTGCGTTTCCCTCCAAAACTGACAACACTTCAAAAGTACCTCATTGGCTGTGAAATGCTTTGGGGTGTCCGTGCGTCATGAAGGGCTCTCTATCAGTGTAACTTCTTCCTTTACAATAATGGGGTGTAATATCAGTCAATGAGTAACAGTGCTGTGTAACCGCATCCCAGTGTGAATTAAGCCAAATCCTAGAAAGGTCAGCAACCATGGAACCAAACCCCAACAAAGGAACCTAATTGTTAACTGAGAATGCAAGTGAGAGAATGCAAATAAGAGATTTCTGGAGGTCCAGGAACTATGCCTTTGGCTGCTGATGAATCAACAACTAGTTTGCCAAAAAAAACCTATCTTTGAGTCAACATCTTCTGTAAACACCAGGCAAACGAGGCTGCCCGCTAATAGAGCTGTGTATGACAAATTATTTACACTGTTATTCAAGGACTGAATCGAAACAAAGATAAAGGAAAATCTCAAAGGAACAAATGTGGTTAGAATTTCGAATTGTCACAGTACCTCTCGGTGATTCTAGTTAACTGGGAAGAGGTTTGGTCCATTGGGATTCTGTTCAATGGGAGTGAATGGGAAGGGGTTTGGTCCATTGGGATTCTGTACAATGGGAGTGAATGGGAAGGGGTTTGGTCCATTGGGATTCTGTACAATGGGAGTGAATGGGAAGGGGTTTGGTCCATTGGGATTCTATATAATGGGAGTGAATGGGAAGGGGGTTGGTGCAGTTAAATTATACATAGGAATTCAATGCTGATCCATTATTTATTTGGACCATGTACAGCAGGCACCTCAAAGCACTGGAGAGGTACCACCAACGCTGCCTCCGCAAGATCCTGCAAATCCATTGGCAGGATAGGCGCACCAACGTCAGTGTTCTTGCTCAGGCCAACATCCCCAGCATCGAAGCTTTGACCACGCTCGATCAGCTCCGATGGACGGGTCACATTGTCCGCATGCCCGATACGAGACTCCCAAAACAAGCGCTCTACTTGGAGCTCCGGCACGGCAAGAGAGCCCCAGGTGGGCAGAGGAAACGCTTCAAGGACACCCTCAAAGCCTCCTTGAAAAAGTGTAACATCCCCACCGACACCTGGGAATCCCTGGCCCAAGACCGCACAAAGTGGAGGAGAAGCATCCGGGAAGGCGCCGAACACCTCGAGTCTCTTCGCCGGGAGCAAGCGGAAGCCAAGCGCAGGCAGCGCAAGGAGCGCACGTCAACCCAAGCACCCCACACCCACCCGCCCCTTGAACCACCGTCTGCCCCACCTGTGACAGAGACTGTCGGTCCCGCATTGGACTCATCGTCACCTGCGAACTCATTTTTAATGTGGAAGCAAGTCATCCTTGGTTCCGAGGGACTGCCTAAGAAGAAGAAGAAGAAGAAGATTATTTATTTGACTGGAGGGACCCAGAATGAAGGGGAGGGAAAGAGTGAGTGATGATTTTCACAGCGTGTTAGATTACAGATTCCCATCGCCATCTGAACTTTGATTACTGATTAATTCATAGGAAACATTAAACTGGTGTCCATCGCCCTGATCAGCGATTGACAGTCCAACTATAATGGGCTGTAATGCTAGTGAACCCCAGCACAAATTAGCATGCATGGTCCTAGACCCCATGAAACCCATACCTCAGCACAAACCAGCTCCAATGGACCTCGATCCCAGCACAAGCCAGCTCCAATGGACCTCGATCCCAGCAAACGCCAGCTCCCATGGACCTCGATCCCAGCACAAGCCAGCTCCAATGGAACGGAAAAGGTCAGTGCCTGTGGAACAAACATGTAGTCTGAATAATTGCTCCTACCCCAACACAAGTCAACATCTTCGAGAGATCAGGGAGAGAGAAAATTAAATCATGAAAAATAAACAACTCGCACAATTTCCTTAAATGAAGTGGCTCAGATGTGAATGGAAAGGATGTCATTCTACTGTCCTGGGACCATGGCTGTAATCCATGGCATAGTTACAAACACAGGCCATTCAGCCCCTCGACCCTGTTCCGCTATTCAATTAGATCATGGCTGATCTGTACCTCAACTCCATTTACCCGCCTTTGATCCATATCCCTCGATACCCTTACCCAATAAAAAGTTGTCGATCTCATTCTTGAAAATTTCAATTGTTCCCCCAGCATCTACAGCCTTTTGGGGAGCGAGTTACACATTTCCACCACCCTTGAACTGGTTTTATGCTATTGGTTGAGGGAGGGAGATCGGCAGAACACCCCTGTTCTTCTTCCAATAGTGTCATGGGGCCTCTAGCCACCAGTTGAAAGACTGGCACCGTCCGACAATGCATCGCTCCCTCAGTACTGCACCGGAGTGTCAGGGTACACAAGGTGCTGAAGTGAGGGAACAGTAAGTCATTCAGTATCCAAATGTGAACAGGTAGGTCAGAGTTCAAACGTGGCCTTGCGTGGGGACCAATGGAGTCCTGGTGATGACTCCCACGCAAAACGCCAACCTGTCTCTTGTCTTTCAACGCCGACTGACTTGTGCATTTCTAGAACATTCTACTTTGGTTCTACGGATGATGCGGGGGTTTTCTCATCCTGTTGCAATTCGGCACTAGCTGGTAGTCCTACCCTAAGAGGCTGGCGTGGGAAATGAGAACCTTATCAGCTCCCAGCCCGTTGCACAACAATGAATAATGGGGTCGTTTTTTTGGCAGGTACTTGTTGCTCATTTCATTATTAGCCAGAGAGGGGCCTATGACCCCCATCGGACAGGAGCACATTTGACCCAGACCGTGGAGGTGAAAGGGCAATGCATGAAGTCCCCTGCACTCCGCCGTCTACAGGGTCCTTTGAAACCTTTCTCGCTGCACTCTCCGAGGCTTCGAACGGAACGCACCCTATTGTTAGTCTGCAAACTATGGTAGGAAAGTCCCCAAACCTCATTCAGCTGGCAAAATATCAACAATTGCTTGCTGTAAATTGCGAGCAGTAAGTAAGCAATGGAATCCCAGTGCTCAGCATTGGGATGTTTTACAGCTTGACAAAGACCGCACAAAACCCTCTGGGTATTTTAACCCAGTCCTTAAGTCTCGGGTCTCGAAACCGAGATAATTAACTCCTACAAAAACAAAACAAGAATCGTAGAATCTTAGAGCACAGGAGGAGGCCATTCGGCCCACCGTGCCTGTACCGGCTCTTTGAAAGAGCTCTCCAATTAGTCCCACTCTCCCTGCCCTTTCCCCCTAGCCCTGCAAATTTTTCCTTTTCCAGTATTTATCCAATTCCCTTTTGAAAATTACCATTGAACCTGCTTCCCCTGCCCTTTCAGGCAGCGCGTTCCAGATCTAAATAACTGGATAGATGTCTGGCCGGGAAAAGGATTTGAGGTTGTAGGAGAAGCTGTCGGCTGAGATGTCCAATCATTTTCCTGCCCTCAAGTCTTCAGCCATGAAACCCAAGCACTTCAGGCCTGTTTCTGCTCCTTTCTGGCCCGGCCCTGTTGAATTCGGTGTTAGGCAGCGAGCTAGTTTTCGGTGTTTTCGTTCAATGACAGCGAGGCAATGCCCGCACAGGCAAAGCTTCACTTGTTCAAAGTTTCATCCTCCAAGTAAGGTGAAGTATTTCCAAAATCGAGAGAACCTGATTCTGGAAACCGAGGTCGATCGAGTACACAGAGCTTTGAACTCAAGCTTCCCGGGTCGAATCTAAAGTCTCGGCACAACTCGCCACTTTTTATAGATTTCTGAGGTACAAATCCCTAATCTAACTGTCCTTATAAGGCCTATAACTACCTCACTAAACTACAAGATGTATATATACGACCAATGGGTAAAGTCATTCTATTGATTGACATGGGTGAAGATTCCTTCATTCCCATGATCTCAACTTCCCGATCTCTCGAGTGCCAGGCTGTGTTCTTTCGCAGGGCAAAGATATAGGTGCTTATCTTAAGTGAGGCTTCAAGGCCTTACTGCTAATGAATGGAGTCTTTCTCTCTCTCTCTCTCGCTCTCTAATTGTGATACAAAGGGAGTTTTTCTGCCTGTGTGTTGAATTAGTAACCCTTTCTTACCCATGTTGCCTAACACCTGGAGATTTGGAGCAGACTGCTTGTTCTTCACATTGCTAACTCATTGGTGGATCAATCCTGAATCCAATCAGCAAATATATGGCAAAAATACAGGATTCTGACTAGACATGGAAATCACTCAATGGGATCAATGGATATCAATCAACTCAAAGGGACCAACCAAAAAGGATGTAATTGTAAGGGATCTACAGATACAGAAATAACTCAAAGGGAAAACTTGGAGGGAGAGGAGTCTGTGACAAGGGCGTCTCCCTCCATAGGGAGGGACCTCAGAATCGTTACTGTCGCATCGCAGGTCCTCCCACCACCTTCCACAGGGTGGCCCCAGGAGGAAAATCCGCAAGAGATCTGAGCCCCCACCACCCACAGCCCTCGCACCCGCCCCCGCCCCCCGCTCCCACCACCGCCACCACCCCCCGCTCCCACCTCCGCCCCCACCACCCCCAGCCCTCGCACCCCTGCACCCCCTGCTGCACCCCCGCTGCCCCGTGCGCCCACCGGCCCCGTGCCCCCACCGGCCCCGTTCCCTGCACCCCCACAGTGCATTCCAGATCATAACAACTAGCTGCATAAAAAAAATTCTCCTCAGCTCCTGCTCAGGTTCTATTGCCAATCACCTTCAATCTGTGTCCTCTGGTTAACGGCCCTCCCACCACAGGAAACAGTTTCTCCCCATTTACTCTATCAAAACCCCATTTCATTTTGAACACCTCTATCAAATTTCCCCTTAACCTTCTCTGCCTTAAGGAGAACAATCCCAGCTTCTCCAGTCTCTCCACATAACTGAAGTCTCTCATCCCCGGTACCGTTCTAGTAAACCTCCTCTGCACCTTCGCTAAGCCTTGACATCCTTCCTAATACTCCAGTTGAGGACTAACCAGCGATTTGCATAACTTCCTTGCCTCTATTTATAAAGCTTATCAACTTGACCTACCCCCTTCAAAGATCTGGTTCCATACACAGTGTTGCGTCAGCCTTACATTGAAGAATCAGTGTCACCTAGAGTATTTAGCCGTTGGTGCCTGCGTTCCATATTGACAATCTGTAGTAGCATTGGTCACACCACACTCTGCTGTCCATAGCCTAACTCGCACCGTCCCATTCACCCGTCACCCCTGTGCTCGCTGACCTACATCTCATCCTTGATCCTCAACCAACATCACTAAAACGGATTATCTGGTCATTGTCACATTGCTGTTTGCGGGAGCTTGCTGTGCGCAAATTGGCTGCCGCGTTTCCCACATTACAACAGTGACTCCACTTCAAAAAGTACTTCATTGGCTGTAAATCGCTTTGGGACGTCCTGAGGTCATGAAAGGTGTTGTAGAAATGCAAATCTTTCTTTCTTTCTTTTCAAATCCCTCCATTGCCTCGCCCCTTCCTATTTCTGTAACTTCCTCCAGCCCTACAAACCCCCGAGATCTCTGCGCTCCTCCAATTCTGGCCTATTGAGCATCCCCGATTTTAATCGCTCCACCATCGGTGGCCGTGCCTTCAGCTGCCTGGGCCCTAAGCTCTATAATTCCCTCCCTAAACCTCTCCGCCTCTCTACCACTCTCTCCTCCTTTAAGACGCTCCTTAAAACCTACCTCTTTGACCAAGCTTTTGGTCACCTGCCCTAATATCTCCTTATGTGGCTCGGTGTCAAATTTTGTTTGATAATCGCTCCTGTGAAGCACCTTGGGACGTTTTTCTACATGCTATATAAATACAAGTTGTTGTTGTTGTAGAATGTCCAGCTTTGGCCACCACACGCATATATTCTTCATAAAAAGACAAACAGCACGGAATAGGCAACAAGGGCAGTACCAGCCATGGCTCAATTGGTCGCACTCCTGCCACTGTGTTAGAAGGTTGTGGGTTCAAGTCCTACTCCAGAGACTTGAGCACGTGATCTAGGCTGAGGAAAATTCTTGTACTGCTGGATGGGCTGTTTTTTGGATGAGACATTAAGCTGAGGCCTTGTCTGCTCTCTCAGGTGGATGTAAAAGGCCACTATTTCGAAGAAGAGCAGGGGAGGTTTATCTGCTGTCCTGGCCAATATTTATCCCTCCAGCAACATCACTAAAACAGATTATCTGGTCATTATTTGAATTAATGTTTGTGGGAGCTTGCTGTGTATAAATTGGCTTCTGCATTTACTACATTACAACAGTGATTACACTTCAAAAAGTACTTCATTGGCTGTAAAGCGCTTTGGGACGTCCAGTGGTCGTGAAAGGCGCTATAGAAATGCAAGTCTTTCTTCTTTTATTCTTTTACCAGCTCAAGTCTTGGGGCCGGATTTCCCTCTGTGACCCCACTTAAAATCGGGTGGCAGAAAATGAGGAAACGTTAGGGCTGTGCTGCCCACTGCTACTCAACACCTTGGCCTGGATTTCCTTCCCCCATTGGGACCACTGCTGGCCTCTCAGTCCCCACCTGCCCCATGCAAATGGCAGCGGGGTGCAGGAGCGTCAGGGGGGTATGGTGGTGGGTGGAAGCGCAGCGGGGGCGGTGGGGGTGCGGGGACGCAGGGGTGCGAGGGTGGGGAGGTGTGGTGGTGTGGGGGCACGGGGCCGGTGGGGGTGCAGCGGGGGTGCGGGGGGTGGGGACACGGGGCAGCGGGGGTGCGGGGGGTGGGGACACGGGGCAGCGGGGGTGCGGGGGGTGGGGACACGGGGCAGCGGGGGTGCGGGGGGTGGGGACACGGGGCAGCAGGGGTGCAGGGGTGGGGACACGGGGCAGCAGGGGTGCGGGGGGTGGGGACACGGGGCAGCGGGGGGTGGGGACACGGGGCAGCAGGGGTGCAGGGGTGGGGACACGGGGCAGCGGGGGTGCGGGGGTGCGGGGGGTGGGGACACGGAGAAGCAGGGGTGCGGGGGGTGGGGACACGGGGCAGCAGGGGTGCGGGGGGTGGGGACACGGGGCAGCTGGGGTGCGGGAGGTGGGGACACGGGGCAGCGGGGGTGCGGGGGGTGGGGACACGGGGCAGCGGGGGTGCGGGGTGGTGAGGGCCCAGATCTCTTGCGGATTTTCCTCCTGGGGCCACCCTGTGGAAGGTGGTGGGAGGACCTGCGATGCGACAGTAACGATTCTGAGGTCCCTCCCTATGGAGGGAGACGCCCTTGTCACAGACTCCTCTCCCTCCAAGTTTTCCCTTTGAGTTATTTCTGTATCTGTAGATCCCTTACAATTACATCCTTTTTGGTTGGTCCCTTTGAGTTGATTGATATCCATTGATCCCATTGAGTGATTTCCATGTCTAGTCAGAATCCTGTATTTTTGCCATATATTTGCTGATTGGATTCAGGATTGATCCACCAATGAGTTAGCAATGTGAAGAACAAGCAGTCTGCTCCAAATCTCCAGGTGTTAGGCAACATGGGTAAGAAAGGGTTACTAATTCAACACACAGGCAGAAAAACTCCCTTTGTATCACAATTAGAGAGCGAGAGAGAGAGAGAGAAAGACTCCATTCATTAGCAGTAAGGCCTTGAAGCCTCACTTAAGATAAGCACCTATATCTTTGCCCTGAGAAAGAACACAGCCTGGCACTCGAGAGATCGGGAAGTTGAGATCATGGGAATGAAGGAATCTTCACCCATGTCAATCAATAGAATGACTTTACCCATTGGTCGTATATATACATCTTGTAGTTTAGTGAGGTAGTTATAGGCCTTATAAGGACAGTTAGATTAGGGATTTGTACCTCAGAAATCTATAAAAAGTGGCGAGTTGTGCCGGGACTTTAGATTCGACCCGGGAAGCTTGAGTTCAAAGCTCTGTGTACTCGATCGACCTCGGTTCCCAGAATCAGGTTCTCTCGATTTTGGAAATACTTCACCTTACTTGGAGGATGAAACTTTGAACAAGTGAAGCTTTGCCTGTGCGGGCATTGCCTCGCCGTCATTGAACGAAAACACCGAAAACTAGCTCGCTGCCTAACACCGAATTCAACAGGGCCGGGCCAGAAAGGAGCAGAAACAGGCCTGAAGTGCTTGGGTTTCATGGCTGAAGACTTGAGGGCAGGAAAATGATTGGACATCTCAGCCGACAGCTTCTCCTACAACCTCGAATCCTTCCCAAGCTCGAGGAACAGCACCTCATCTTTCGATTAGGCACTTTGCAGCCCTCTGGACTCAGCATTGAGTTCAACAATTTCAGACCATAACCTCGGCCCCCATCATATATATATTTTTTATCCACCCTTTTTGTCCGTGCTTTTGTTCTTCTCTCCCACATGGCAGCTGTCTTTCATTCTGCCAGCGCAATTCACACTTAATCTAGAGCCATCCTTTGTTTCTTAACCTGTCCCATTACCATCACCTTTTGCCTTGAATATCTCTTAATGTCTCTTTAATTCTCCTGCCTTCTATCCTATCACAGACCATCCCTTTTGTTCTTTCATCCCCTCCCCCATTTCCCAGCCCCTAAACTTGCTTTAAAATCTGTTCCATTTCCTGCTTTTTTCCAGTTCTGATGAAAGGTCATCGACCTGAAACGTTAACTCTGTTTCTCTCTTCACAGATGCTGCCTGACCTGCTAAGTGTCTCCAGCATTTTCTGCTTTTATCTCGAATCCTTTTCCCTGCCAGACATCTATCCAGTTATTTTGTACCGGAACGTGCTGCCTGAAAGGGCGGTGGAAGCAGATTCAATAATAACTTTCAAAAGGGACTTGGATAAATACTTGAAAAGGAAAAATTTGCAGGGCTGTGGGGAAAGAGCAGGGGGAGTGGGACTAATTGGAGAGCTCTTTCAAAGAGCCGGCACAGGCACGATGGGCCGAGTGGCCTCCTTCTGTGCTGATTCTATTCTCTCTCCAGCAATCCAAGAGTTAACTGGAATTGTGTGCCTTGTATTTACTCTGTTCTTATTTTCTATTCGGTCAAGTTCAGAGTTAACAGAGCTGGGGAACTCCAACGCCATCTGGGAAACTTCCATTGATGGACCTGACCTGTGACCTTTAGCACCAAACAAGGAAATTAAATTTAGTAAATGCAAAAATAAGAACAACTGCATGGGACCGACTGAACAAAATGTTCTCCAGGCTTTATAGGGAAATTGTTTACAGATTTGATGATCTTGTAATTTTTTTTAAATTCACTCACGGCGTGTGCCAATATATGACCAAGTCGGGATGGTGTGTGACTTTGAGGGGATCGTGAAGGTGACGGTGTTCCACAGGCACTGGATCTATCTGGGGTACAGTTCCACAGGCACTGGATCTATCTGGGGTACAGTTCCACAGGCACTGGACCTTGCTGGGGTACAGTTCCACAGGCACTGGACCTTGCTGGGGTACAGTTCCACAGGCACTGGATCTATCTGGGGTACAGTTCCACAGGCACTGGACCTTGCTGGGGTACAGTTCCACAGACACTGGGTCTATCTGGGGTACAGTTCCACAGGCACTGGGTCTATCTGGGGTACAGTTCCACAGGCACTGGACCTTGCTGGGGTACAGTTCCACAGGCACTGGACCTTGCTGGGGTACAGTTCCACAGACACTGGGTCTATCTGGGGTACAGTTCCACAGGCACTGGATCTATATGGGGTACAGTTCCACAGGCACTGGGTCTTGCTGGGGTACAGTTCCACTGGCACTGGACCTTGCTGGGGTACAGTTCCACAGGCACTGGGTCTATCTGGGGTACAGTTCCACAGGCACTGGACCTTGCTGGGGTACAGTTCCACAGGCACTGGGTCTATCTGGGGTACAGTTCCACAGGCACTGGATCTATCTGGGGTACAGTTCCACAGGCACTGGACCTTGCTGGGGTACAGTTCCACAGGCACTGGGTCTATCTGGGGTACAGTTCCACAGGCACTGGGTCTATCTGGGGTACAGTTCCACAGGCACTGGATCTATCTGGGGTACAGTTCCACAGGCACTGGATCTATCTGGGGTACAGTTCCACAGACACTGGATCTATCTGGGGTACAGTTCCACAGGCACTGGATCTATCTGGGGTACAGTTTCACAGGCACTGGGTCTATCTGGGGTACAGTTCCACAGGCACTGGGTCTTGCTCTCTCCCTGACCGTCACTGGGGTGCATGTTCCTCATACGCTGACACTTACTGGGGTACATGTTCCTCACACCCTGACAATTGCTGGGGTTCATTTTCCTCAAACCCTGACACTTGCTGGGGTTCAAGTTCCCCGCGTGATGGCATTTCTTGGGGTTCATGTTCCCCGGGTGAGAGTCAGTGACCAGGGAATTTGAACCCCAGAAAGTGTCAGGGTTAATGCTTGGGATCTGGGCGTCACTGGTAAGACCGACATTTATTGCCCATCCCTAGATCCCTTGAGAAGGTGGTGGTGAGCCCCCTCTTGAACCGCTGCAGTCCGTGTGGTGAAGGTACTCCCACGGTGCTGTTAGGTAGGGAGTTCCAGGATTTTGACCCAGCGACGATGAAGGATCGGCGATATACTTACAAGTCAGGATAGCGTGAGACTTGGAGTGGAACTTGGAGGTGGTGGTGTTCCCATGCGCCTGCTGCCCTTGTCCTTCTAGGTGTGGAGGTCACGGATTTAAGGTAGACCTGCTCAATAGAATATCATCAACCATCATAAAGATAGTTTGACCTTGGAGGGGGTACAGCGCAGAGTCACCAGATGGTACCAGGGCTTAAATGGTTAAATCATGAGGACAGGTTGCATGAACTTGGCTTGTATTCCCTTGAGTTTAGACGGTTGAGGGGGTGATCTAATTCAGGTATTAAAATGATAAAAGGATTCGATAGGGTAGATAGAGAGAAACTATTTCCTCTGGTGGAGGAATCCTCTCACACTCCAACAGTACTTTAGAGCATGTCTGGGGAGCGTTCCTGAGCTACCCTGATAATTCTGGCCAAAGTGTATCTGGGAGAAGGTGTAGGTCCTCTTCAGGGCCTAGTGATGTCCCAACAGTCAGAAGATCGTGGGTTCAAGTCCCACTCCAGAGACTTGAGCACCAAAATTTAGGCTGACACTCCCAGTGCAGTACTGAGAGAGTGCTGCAGTGTCAAAGGTGCCATCTTTCGAATGAGTCGTTATAGGAACATTGGAACAGGAGTAGGCCATTGAAAACCTCGAGCCTGTTCCGCCATTCAATGAGATCATGGCTGATCTGCGATCTAACTCCATATACCCACCTTTGGCCCATATACCTTAATACTTTTGGTTAACAAAAAGTTATCAATCTCAGATTTAAAGTTAACAATTGATGTTGCATCAATTGCCGTTTGCAGAAGAGAGTTCCAAACTTCTACCACCCTTTGTATATTCAAGGAAGGGATCGATAGATTTTTGGACTCTAGGGGAATCAAGGGATATGGAGAGCGGGCAGGAAAGTGGAGTTGAGGTCATAGTTCAGCCATGATCTTATTGAATGGCGGAGCAGGCTCGAGGGGTCGTATGGCCAACTCCTGCTTCTAATTCTTATGTTCGTATATTCTTACAATGGGAAAAAATGGCAAGGGGTTTGGTCCATTGGGATTCTATACAATGGGAAGGAATGGGAAGGGGTTTGATCCAATGGTTAACAAAAGTCTATCAAGCTCCGATTTAAAAAAAAAATTTTTAATTAGTTTATGGGATCAGGGCGTCGCTGGCAATGCCAGCATTTATTGCCCATCTCTAATTGCCCTTGAGAAGGTGGTGGTGAGCCGCCTTCTTGAACCGCTGCAGTCCGTGTGGTGATGGTGCTCCCACACAGTGCTGTTAGGTAGGGAGTTCCAGGATTTTGACCCAGCGACGATGAAGGATCGGCGATATACTTCTAAGTCAAGATGCTGTGTGACCTGGAGGGGAACTTGGAGGTGATGGTGTTCCCATGCGCCTGCTGCCCTTGTCCTTCTAGGTGGAAGAGGTCGTGGGTTTGGGAGGTGCTGCCGAAGAAGCCTTGGCGAGTTGCTGCAGTGCATCTTGTAGATGGTACACACTGCAGCCACGGTACGCCGGTGGTGGAGGGAGTGAATGTTTAAGGTGGTGGATGGGGTGCCAATCAAGCGGGCTGCTTTGTCCTGGATGGTGTCGAGCTTCTTGAGTGTTGTTGGAGCTGCACTCATCCAGGCAAGTGGAGAGTATTCCATCACACTCCAGACTTGTGCCTTGTAGATGGTGGAAAGGCTTTGGGGAGTCAGGAGGTAAGACACTCGCCGCAGAATACCTAGCCTCTGACCTGCTCTTGTTGCCATAGTATTTATGTGGCTGGTCCAGTTAAGTTTCTGGTTAATGGTGACCCCCAGGATGTTGATAGTGGGGGATTCGGCGATGGTAATGCCATTGAATGTCAAGGGGAGGTGGTTAGACTCTCACTTGTTGGAGATAGTCATTGCCTGCCACTTCTGTGGCGCGAATGCTACCTGCCACTTATCAGCCCAGGCCTGAATGTCGTCCAGGTCTTGTTGCAAGCGGGCATGGACTGCTTCATTATCTGAGGAGTTGCGAATGGTGCTGAACACTGTGCAGTCATCAGCGAACATCTCCATTTCTGACCTTATGTTGGTGGGTAGGTCATTGATGAAGCATTTGAAGATGGTTGGGCCTAGGACACTGCCCTGAGGAACTCCTGCAACGATGTCCTGGGGCTGTTATGATTGACCTTCAACCACCACAACCATCTTCCTTTGTGCTAGGTATGACTCCAGCCAGTGGAGCGTTTTCCCCCTGATTCCCATTGACTTCAGTTTTACTAGGGCTCCTTGATGCCAGACTCGGTCAAATGCTGCCTTGATGTCAAGGGCAGTCACTCTCACCTCACCTCTGGAATTCAGCTCCTTTGTCCATGTTTGGACCAAGGCTGTAATGAGGTCGGGAGCTGAGTGGTCTTGGCGGAACCCAAACTGGGCATCGGTGAGCAGGTTATTGGTGAGTAAGTGCCGCTTGATAGCACTGTCGATGACATCTTCCATCACTTTGCTGATGATTGAGAGTAGACTGATGGGGCGGTAATTGGCCGGGTTGTATTTGTCCTGCTTTTTGTGGACAGGACATACCTGGGCAGTTTTTCACATTGTCGGATAGATGCCAGTGTTGTAGCTGTACTGGAACAGCTTGGCTAGAGGTGCGGCTAGTTCTGGAGCACAAGTCTGCAGCACGATAGCCGGATGTTGTTGGGGCCCATAGCCTTTGCTGTATCCAGTGCACTCAGCCGTTTCTGGATATCACGTGTGTGAATCGAATTGGCTGAAGACTGTCTTCTGTGATGGTGGGGACCTCAGGAGTAAGCCCATATGAATCATCCACTCGGCACTTCTGGCTGAAGTTGGTTGCAAACGCTTCAGCCTTGTCTTTTGCACTCACGTGCTGGGCTCCACCATCATTGAGGATGGGGATATTCTTGGAGCCTCCTCCTCCCGTTAGTTGTTTAATGGTCCACCACCATTCCCGACTGGATGTGGCAGGACTGCAGAGCTTTGATCTGATCCGTTGAATGTGGGATCGTTTAGCCCTGTCTCTAGCATGCTGCTTCTGCTTTTTAGCATGCATGTAGTCCTGTGTTGCAGCTTCCCCAGGTTGGCACCTCATTTTTAGGTACGCCTGGTGCTGCTCCTGGCATGCTCTTCTACACTCCTTATTGAACCAGGGTTGGTCCCCTGGCTTGGTGGTAATGGTAGAGTGAGGGATATGCCGGGCCATGAGGTTACAGATTGTGGTGGAATACAATTCTGCTGCTGCTGATGGCCCACAGCGCCTCATGGATGCCCAGTTTTGAGCTGCTAGATTTGTTCTGAATCTATCCCATTTAGCACGGTGGTAGTGCCACACAACACGATGGAGGGTGTCCTCAGTGTGAAGACGGGACTTCGTCTCCAGAATGACTGTGCGGTGGTCACTGCTGCCAATGTTGTCATGGACAGATGTATCTGCGACAGGTAGATTGGTGAGGACGAGGTCAAGTAGGTTTTTCCCTTGTGTTGGTTCTCTCACCACCTGTCGCAGTCCCAGACTCGCAGTTATGTCCTTCAGGACTCAGCCAGCTGTGGTGCTACCGAGCCACTCTTGGTGATGGACATTGAAGTCCCCCACCCAGAGTACATTCTGTGCCCTTGCTACTCTCAGTGCTTCTTCCAAGTGGTGTTCAACATGGAGGAGTACTGATTCATCAGCTGAGGGAGGGCGGTAGGTGGTAATCAGCAGGAGGTTTCCTTGCCCACGCTTGACCTGAAGCCATGAGAGTTCATGGGGTCCGGAGTCAATGTTGAGGACTCCCAGGGCCACTCCTTCCCGACTGTATACCACTGTGCCGCCACCCCTGGTGGGTCTGTCCTGCCGGTGGGACAGGACATACCCAGGGATGGTGATGGAGGAGTTTGGGACGTTGGCTGAAAGGTATGATTCTGTGAGCATGACTATGTCAGGCTGTTGCTTGACTAGTCTGTGGGACAGCTCTCCCAATTTTGGCACAAGTCCCCAGATGTTGGTGAGGAGGACTTTACAGGGTCGATTGGGCTGGGAGTGCCGATGCCGTGTCCGTAGCCGGTTTCATTTTTATTATTGTGTTTTGTAGCGGTTAGTTACAACTGAGTGGATTGCTAGGCCATTTCAGAGGGCAGTTAAGAGTCAACCACATTGCTGTGGGTCTGGAGTCACATATCGGCCAGACCGGGTAAGGACGGCAGATTTCCTTCCCTAAAGGACATAGTGAACCAGATGGGTTTTTACGACAATCCGGTAGTTTCATGGTCACCATACTAGCTTTTTATTCCAAATTTATTTAATTAACTAAATTTAAATTCCCCAGCTGCCGTCATGGGATTTGAACTCACAGTTTCTGGATCAATAGTCCAGGCCTCTGGATTACTAGCCCAGTAACAATACCACTACGCTACCGTTCCCATAAAATTAACAATTGATGCAGCATCAATTGCCGTTTGCGAAGAGAGTTCCAAACTTCTACCACCCTTTGTGTGTAGAAGTTTTTCCTAATTTCACTCCTGAAAGGTCTGGCTCTAATTTTTAGACTCTGCCCCCTAGTCCTAGAATCCCCAACCAGCGGAAATAGTTTCTCTCTATCTACCCTATCTGTTCCCCTTAATATCCTGAAAACTTCGATCAGATCACCCCTTAACCTTCTAAATTCTAGGGAATACAACCCTAATTTGTGTAATCTCTCCTCGTAATCTAACCCTTGAAGTCCGGGTATCATTCTGGTAAACCTACGCTGCACTCCCTCCAAGGCCAATATATCCTTCCTAAGGTGTGGTGCCCAGAACTGCTCACAGTGCTCCAGGTGTGGTCTAACCAGGGCTTTGTACAGCTGCAGCATAACTTCTACCCCCTTGTATTCTAGTCCTCTAGATATAAAGGCCAGCATTCCATTAGCCTTTTTGATTATTTTCTGTACCTGTTCATGACATTTTAATGATCTGTGTACCTGGATCCCCAAGTCTCTCTGGACCTCCACTGTTTTTAGCTTTTCACCATTTAGAAAGTACCCTGTTTTATCCTTTTTAGGTCCAAAGTGGATGACCTCACATTTGCCTACATTGAAATCCATTTGCCACAGTTTTGCCCATTCACTTAGTCTATCAATATCCCTTTGTAATTTTATGCTTTCATCTACACTGAGGCCCTGTCTTCCCTCTCACATAGACGTAAAAGATCCCATGGCACTATTTCGAAGAAGAGCAGGGGAGCTATCCCCGGTGTCCTGGCCAACATTTATCCCTCAATCAACATCATTAAATAAATAACAGATTATCTGGTCATTTGTCACATTGCTGTTTGTGGGAGCTTGCTGTGCGCAAATTGGCTGCTGCGTTTCCTACATTACAACAGTAACTACACTTCAAAAAGTACCTCATTGGCTGTAAAGCGCTTTGGGACGTCCTGAGAACATGAAAGGCGCTGTAGAAATCCAAGTCTTTCTTCTTACGGTGAGCAGTCCAATGATAAATGATCTCCGTGGAATCGATTACGTTCCTCAATAACCCTTTGGGAAAACAAGAAAATAGGTTTTTTTTAGCCTGATGCAAGGCCACAGGCTCCACTTCTTGGAGCAGTAGGGTTCCAGACCAAGGTTCCACTGCCTGCATAAGCTGACTACCTGTTGCCTGGCCTATATTATTTAACTGGCCTTGTTGCCGGGATTTGGGATGGGGTTAAATTCGGGACCATGAGCTGCCGGACTTGCTACGGCACGATGGGATGCCTGGGCTACTAACTCCAGGTCTGATCCAGAGTCAACTACTCAATTTTTGATATCATTCTGCAGCTGAGATACAAGTTGGTGATTAATTATCTTTAACGAGGCCTTAACAGGTTAAATTAGCCTCTCCTCTTACTTCTCACTCAACACGGGGAACCAACTATGTCCGCTGCCTCCCAACATTTTGCTATTCTTGACCAATGTCCACTGTTTCAGTAAGATCATCAAACAAAGAAACATAAAAGGGAAGGAAACTAAATGTCGACTGAGAATGAAAATAAAAGATTTCTTGGTGTCCATGAACTGCACCTTAATGTTGGCTTCTGATAAATCAACAATTCGTTTGCCAAAATAAACTATCTTTGAACCAACAGCTTTCAGAAACCCAAGGCAAGCAAGGCTGCCAACTGTTAGATCTGTGATTGAGAAACTACTAACTGTTCATTATCACAGACTGAATCGAAACAAAAACAAAAGGAAATCGCGAAAAGGCTCTAATGTGGTTAGATTTTGGAAATGTTAAAATATCTCTTGGTAATTCTCCCCTCCAGTTCAATGGGAATGGGTTTGGGCCATTGGGATTTTTTTTTATTCGTTTCTGGGATGTGGGCGTTGCTGGCAAGGCCAGCATTTATTGCCCATCCCTAATTGCCCTTGAGAAGGTGGTGGTGAGCCGCCTTCTTGAACCGCTGCAGTCCATGTGGTGATGGTACTCCCACAGTGCTGTTAGGTACGGAGTTCCAGGATTTTGACCCAGCGACGATGAAGGATCGGCGATGTACTTCTATGTCAGGATGGTGTGTGACTTGGAAGGGAACTTGGAGGTGGTGGTGTTCCCATGCGCTTGCTGCCCTTGTCCTTCTAGGTGGAAGAGGTTGCGGATTTGGGAGGTGCAGCCGAAGAAGCCTTGGCAAGTTGCTGCAGTGCATCTTGTAGATGATACACACTGCAGCCACGGTACGCCGGTGGTGGAGGGAGTGAATGTTTAAGGTGGTGGATGGGGTGCCAATCAAGCGGGCTGCTTTGTCCTGGATGGTGTCGAGCTTCTTGAGTGTTGTTGGAGCTGCACTCATCCAGGCAAGTGGAGAGTATTCCATCACACTCCTGACTTGTGCCTTGTTGATGGTGGAAAGGCTTTGGGGAGTCAGGAGGTGAGAAACTCGCCACAGAATACTGAGCCTCTGACCTGCTCTTGTTGCCACAGTATTTATGTCGGTGGTCCAGTTAAGTTTCTGGTCAATGGTGAACCCCAGGATGTTGATGGTGGGGGATTCGGTGATGGTATTGCCGTTGAATGTCAAGGGGAGGTGGTTAGACTCTCGCTTGTTGGAGATAGTCATTGCTTGGCACTTATGTGGCGCAAATGTGACCTGCCACTTATCAGCCCAAGCCTGAACATCATCCAGGTCTTGTTGCATGCGGGCATGGACTGCTTCGTTATCTGAGGAGTTGTGAATGGCACTGAACACTGTGCAGTCATCAGCGAA
This sequence comes from Squalus acanthias, assembly GCA_030390025.1. Classification (NCBI taxonomy): domain Eukaryota; kingdom Metazoa; phylum Chordata; class Chondrichthyes; order Squaliformes; family Squalidae; genus Squalus; species Squalus acanthias. The sequence continues at coordinate 262,332,388 of CM059425.1, forward strand.
CATCCCCATTTCTGACCATATGTTGGAGGGAAGGTCATTGATGAAGCAGCTGAAGATGGTTGGGCTTAGGACTCTGCCCTGAGGAACTCCTGCAGCGATGCCCTGGGGCTGTGATGATTGACCCTTCAACTACCACAACCATCTTCCTTTGTGCTAGGTATGACTCCAGCCAGTGGAGCGTTTTCCCCCTGATTCCCATTGACTTCAGTTTTACTAGGGCTCCTTGATGCCACACTCGGTCAAATGCTGCATTGATGTCAAGGGCAGTCACTCTCACCGCACCTCTGGAATTCAGCTCCTTTGTCCATGTTTGGACCAAGGCTGTAATGAGGTCGGGAGCTGAGTGGTCTTGGTGGAACCCAAACTGGGCATCAGTGAGCAGGTTATTGGTGAGTAAGTGCCGCTTGATAGCACTCTCGATGACACCTTCCATCACTTTGCTGATGATCGAGAGTAGACTGATGGGGTGGTAATTGGCTGGGTTGGATTTGTCCTGCATTTTGTGGACAGGACATACCTGGGCAGTTTTCCACATTGTCGGATAGAGGCCAGTTTTGTAGCTGTACTGGAACAGCTTGGCTAGAGGTGCGGCTAGTTCTGGAGCACAAGTCTTCAGCACGATACCCGGGATGTTGTCGGAGCCCATAGCCTTTGCTGTATTTAGTGCACTCAGCCGTTTCTTGATATGATGTGGAGTGAATTGAATTGGCTGAAGACTGGCTTCTGTGATGGTGGGGACCTCAGGAGTAGGCCGATATGAATCATCCACTCTGCACTTCTGGCTGAAGATGGTTGCAAACGCTTCAGCCTTGTCTTTTGCATTCACGTGCTGGGCTCCACCATCATTGAGGATGGGGATATTCATGGAGCCTCCTCCTCCCATTAGTTGTTTAATGGTCCACCACCATTCACGGCTGGATGTGGCAGGACTGCAGAGCTTTGATCTGATCCGTTGATTGTGGGATCGCTTAGCCCTGTCTATAGCATGCTGTTTCCGCTTTTTCGCATGCATGTAGTCCTGTGTTGCAGCTTCCCCAGGTTGGCACCTCATTTTTAGGTATGCCTGGTGCTGCTCCTGGCATGCTCTTCTACACTCCTTATTGAACCAGGGTTGGTCCCCTGGCTTGATGGTAATGGTAGAGTGAGTGATATGCCAGGCCATGAGGTTGCAGATTGTGGTGGAATACAATTCTGCTGCTGCTGCTGATGGCCCACATGGATGACCAGTTTTGAGCTGCCAGATCTGTTCTGAATCTATCCCATTTAGCACAGTGGTAGAACCACACAACACGATGGAGGGTGTCCTCAGTGTGAAGACGGGACTTCATCTCCACAATGACTGTGCGGTGGTCACAGCAACCAATGCTGTCATGGACAGATGCATCTGCGACAGGTAGATTGGTGAGGACGAGGTCAAGTAGGTTTTTCCCTCATGTTGGTTCTCTCACCATCTGTCGCAGGCCCAGACTGGCAGTTATGTCCTTCAGGACTCGGCCAGCTCAGTTAGCAGTGGCAGCAGTGGGAGCGGCGGACCTGCGAGGGAGCAGCGGCTGTGGGAGAAAATAAAGGTCGGTGATTTTCAGGCCCAGTCGAGCAGCGGGAGCGGCGGCAGAATTCGAGAGTGATGCCACAGTAAAGAAAGTGACGCCGGCGCAGGGGAAGAAGCTGATTCGTGAGTAGTGGGTGAGTGCTTTTTTTTTCTTCAATTTTAAGTTTATTTCTGTTAAGGTAGTTCGGGAGAGTGAGAATCCGAAAGTTTAAATTTGAGGTAAGAGTTTTTTAATTAAAAGTATGACAGGGGACCTCAGTCCCGTGCGTTGCATGGCCTGCAGCATGTGGGAATTCCTAGACGCTTCTTGCAGTCAGGATGACCACATGTGCAGTAAGTGCCAACGGTTTTGGCCAACTTGAGATTCGGTTTTCGGAGCTCGAGCGTCAGCTGGAGGCACTGCGGTGTATCCGCGAGGCTGAGAGTTACGTGGATAGCACGTTTTCAGACGTGGTCACCCCGCAGCTTAAGAAAGTGCAGTCAGAGAGGGAATGGGTGACCACCAGTCAAAGAAGGGGCAGGCAGGTAGTCAGGAAAGCCCCGAGTGCATCTCACTCAACAACCGTTTTTCTGTGTTGGAAAACGGTGAAAGTGACGGTTCCTCTGGGGAGTGCAGCCAGAGCCAAGTTCACGGCACTGTGGGTGGCTCAGCTGCACAAGGGGGGAGGAGTAAGAGTGGAAGGGCAATAGTGGTAGGAGACTCAATAGTGAGGGGTGCAGACAGGCGTTTCTGTGGCCGCAGACGTAACTCCAGGATGGTATGTTGCCTCCCTGGTGCCAGGGTCAAGGATGTCACTGAACGGCTGCAGGGCATTCTGAAGGGGGAGGGCGAACAGTCAGAGGTCGTGGTTCACATTGGTACCAACGACATAGGTAGAAAGAGGGATGAGGTCCTGCAACAAGAATTTAGGGAGCTAGGTAGCAGATTAAAAAGCAGGACCTCAAAGGTTGTAATCTCTGGATTACTCCCGGTGCCACGTGTTAGTGAGTATAGGAATAGGAGGATAGAGCAGATGAATGTGTGGCTAAAGAGTTGGTGCAGGAGGGAGTGCTTTAGTTTCCTGGATCACTGGGACTGTTTCTGGGGAAGGTGGGACCTGTACAAGTCGGACAGGTTGCACCTGAACCGGAACGGGACCAACATCCTTGCGGGGAGGTTTGTTAGTGCTGTTGGGGGGGTTTAAACTGACTTGGCAGGAGGATGGGATACGGAGTGGAGCTATAGTAGGGGAGGATGCACAGCCAAATATAGAGGAAAAAACAAGTCAGCCTGGAAGGCAGAGCAAATATATAATGGCACAAGGGAGTATGGCAAGGCTGGATGGCATTTATTTTAATGCAAGGAGTCTTACGAGTAAGGCAGATGAATTGAAGGTGTTGATGAACACATGGGAGTATGATATTGTTGCTATCACAGAGACATGGTTGAGGGAGGGGCAGGACTGGCAGCGCAATATTCCGGGGTATAGAATCTTCAGGCGAGACAGAGTGGGGTGTAAAAGAGGAGGGGGTATCGCAATATTAATCAAGGAGTCAATTACTGCTGTAAGGAGGGATGATATCTTAGCAGGTTCCTCTAATGAGGCCATATGGGTAGTACTTAAAAACAAAAAGGGGGCAAGCACTTTGCTGGGAGTGTACTATAGGCCCCCAAACAGTCAGGGGGAGATAGAAGAACAGATATGTAGGCAAATCTCAGAGAAGTGTAGAAATAATAGGGTAATAATAGTAGGGGATTTCAACTTCCCCAATATTAACTGGGATTGTCAGAGTGTGAAAGGCTTAGAGGGTGCGGGATTCTTAAAGTGCATCCAGGAGAGCTTTTTGAGCCAGCATGTAGAAAGTCCTACAAGAGAGGGGGCGGTACTGGACCTAATTCTAGGGAATGTAGCCGGGCAAGTGGTAGAAGTGTTAGTAGGAGAGAATTTTGGTGACAGTGACCATAATTCGGTGAGATTTAAGGTAATCATGGAAAAGGACAAAGATGGACCGGAAATAAAGGTTCTAAATTGGGGGAAGGCCGATTTTAATATGATAAGGCAGGATCTGGCCAAAGTGGACTGGGATCAGCTACTTGTAGGAAAATCCACATCAGAGCAGTGGGAGTCTTTCAGAAAGGAAATAGAGAGAGTACAACGGCAACATGTTCCCGTAAAGGTCAAGGGTGGGACCAACAAGCCCAGGGAACCCTGGATGTCAAGGGATATACAAGAATGGATTAGGGAAAAAAAGGGAGGCTTTTTGCAGATACAAAGTACTAAACAGTGGAAGCCCTCAAGGAGTATAGAAAGTGCAAGGGGGTACTTAAGAAAGAAATTAGGAGAGCGAAGAGGGGGCATGAAATAACACTGGCGGGCAAAATAAAGGAAAATCCCAAGGTGTTTTATAAGTGTATTAAGGGCAAGAGGATAACCAGGGAAAGAGTAGGGCCCATTAGGGACCAAAGTGGCAATCTGTGTGTAGAGCCAGAAGATGTAGGTGAGGTTTTAAATGAATATTTTGCATCTGTGTTCACTGTGGAGAAGGACAATGTAGGCATAGAAATCAGGCAGGGGGATTGTGATATACTTGAGCAAATTAGTATTGAGAGGGAGGAGGTACTAGCGGTTTTAGCGGGCTTAAAAGTGGATAAATCCCCAGGCCCAGATGAGATGTATCCCAGGCTGCTGTGTGAGGCAAGGGAGGAGATTGCAGGGGCTCTGACACAAATTTTCAGAACCTCTCTGACCACAGGGGAGGTGCCAGAGGACTGGAGAACAGCTAACGTGGTACCATTATTCAAGAAGGGTAGTAGGGATAAACCAGGGAATTACAGGCCAGTGAGCCTAACATCAGTGGTAGGGAAATTATTGGAAAAAATTGTGAGGGACAGAATTAGTCTCCACTTGGAGAGGCAAGGATTACTCAAGGATAGTCAGCATGGCTTTGTCAGGGGGAGATCATGTCTGACCAATTTGATTGAATTTTTCGAGGGGGTGACTAGGTGTGTGGATGAGGGTAGTGCAGTTGATGTAGTCTGCATGGACTTCAGTAAGGCTTTTGACAAAGTCCCGCATGGGAAACTGGTCAAGAAGGTAAGAGCCCATGGGATCCAGGGCAACTTGGCACATTGTATCCAAAATTGGCTTAGTGGCAGGGGGCAGAGGGTGATGGTCGAAGGTTGTTTTTGTGACTGGAAGCCTGTGTCCAGTGGTGTACCACAGGGATCGGTGCTGGGTCCTTTGCTGTTTGTAGTGTACATTAATGATTCACATATAAATGTAGGAGGTATGATCAGTAAGTTCGCAGATGACACGAAAATTGGTGGGGTGGTAAATAGCGAGGAGGGAAGCCTCAGGCTACAGGACGATATGGATGGGTTGGTCAGATGGGCAGAACAGTGGCAAATGGAATTTAACCCTGAAAAGTGTGAGGTGATGCATTTTGGGAGGAGTAACAAGGCAAGGGAATACACAATGAATGGTAGGACCCTAGGAAGGACAGAGGATCAGAGGGACCTTGGTGTGCATGTACATAGATCCCTGAAGGCAGCAGGACAGGTAGATAAGGTGGTTAAGAAGGCATATGGGATACTTGCCTTCATTAGCCGAGGCATAGAATATAAGAGCAGGGAGGTTATGATGGAGCTGTACAAATCGCTAGTTAGGCCACAGCTGGAATACTGTGTGCAGTTCTGGTCACCACACTATAGGAAGGATGTGATTGCATTAGAGAGGGTGCAGAGGAGATTCACCAGGATGTTACCTGAGCTGGAGCGTTTCAGCTATGAAGAGAGACTGGACAGGCTGGGGTTGTTTTCCTTAGAGCAGAGAAGGCTGAGGGGGGACCTGATTAAGGTGTACAAAATTATGAGGGGCATAGATAGGGTAGATAGAAAGGAACTTTTCCCCTTAGTAGAGGGGTCAATAACCAGGGGGCATAGTTTCAAGGTAAGGGGCAGGAGGTTTAGAGGGGATTTGAGGAAAAAAAATTTCACCCAGAGGGTGGTTGGAATCTGGAACTCACTGCCTGAAAGGGTGGTAGAGGGAGGAACCCTCAACATTGAAGAAGCATTTAGATGAGCACTTGAAACGCCATAGCATACAAGGCTACGGACCAAGTGCTGGAAAATGGGATTAGAATAGATAGGGCTTGATGGCCGGCGCAGACACGATGGGCCGAAGGGCCTCTTTCTGTGCTGTATAACTCTAGGGGGGGGAAATTCAGTATCTCCCCATTTGGGGCGCAATTATCGGCCAGGCGCAAAGATTAGCGCCTGGCGCTAATTATCGCCACCGACTGCAAACTTGACTTTTATCGCCCCTGGAGGTGATTGGAGCGCTAAATCAGGCGCTTCCATCCTGTCTTAAGGCGCAAAGGCCGAGGAGCGAGGCGCTACCTCAGAGCGCTGGCGAAGCTCATGTAATGTCAGTCAGCAATGGAACACACACACAATGGCACAGGCCAGTTCTTAAAGGGGATGGTTAATCTTGCTTTCCATCCACATCCTGCTCATTGCAGCCTTGAATCTCGGCCTGGAAAGACCTGCACATCAAATTTGCTGTGAAAGAACAATGGAGAGTACCAGGGAAAGAGCTCAGAGTGCAGCCCCCACAATCTCTTCTAAATCGATACAAGGAATGGCAAATCAAAATGAACCTGCAAAGTGCTGCTCAGTACCCAAAACTCCTTCACACAGCGTTGAATCTCTCCAGAAGTCTCTCTCTCTCTCTCTCAGAATGCGTGGTTCAAAAATGGCACCAACAATAAAAGGCAGGAAGCGGTCACCTTTAAATAGCGCTCCCCCTTTCCCTTCATGACTGCCGAACGCTCCCCTCAACCTGTCGTTGCTAGCGTCAGGCGGTAAGGCAGGGGGCGCCACTCAATATCCGCTCCGGGGCGATACCGGGGCGTTGCGCACTCGACTGACGTCACGATCTGCCGGCGCAGGAGATCGTGGCGGTAGTTTTTAGCGCCGCCGCAAAATGTCTAGTTAATTTCGCGAGCGGCGCAAACTTCGCCGCGCCTGGGCGCTAGATGCTTTGCGCCCCATTAGTGCCCTCTTAAGGCGCTAACGGGGCGCAAAGCATCTAGCGCCCAGGCGCGGCGAAGTTTGCGCCGCTCGCGAAATTAACTAGACATTTTGCGGCGGCGCTAAACACTACCGCCACGATCTCCTGCGCCGGCAGATCATGACATCAGTCGAGTGTGCAACGCCCCGGTATCGCCCCGGAGCGGATATTGAGTGGCGCCCCCTGCCTTACCGCCTGACGCTAGCAACGACAGGTTGAGGGGAGCGTTCGGCAGTCATGAAGGGAAAGGGGGAGTGCTATTTAAAGGTGACCGCTTCCTGCCTTTTATTGTTGGTGCCATTTTTGAACTATGCATTCTGAGAGAGAGAGGGAGAGACTTCTGGAGAGATTCAACGTTGTGTGAAGGAGTTTTGGGTACTGAGCAGCACTTTGCAGGTTCATTTTGATTTGCCATTCCTTGTATCGATTTAGCAGAGACTGTGGGGGCTGCACTCTGAGCTCTTTGCCTGGTACTCTCCATTGTTCTTTCCAGCACATTTGATGTGCAAGTCTCTCCAGGCCGAGATTCAAGGCTGCAATGAACAGGATGTGGATGGAAAGCAAGATTAACCATCCCCTTTAAGAACTGGCCCATGCCATTGTGTGTGTGTTCCATTGCTGACTGACATTACATGAGCTTCGCCAGCGCTCTGAGTTAGCGCCTCACTCCTCGGCCTTTGCGCCTTAAGACAGGTGTGCAGCAACTGATTTAGCGCTCCAATCACCTCCCGGGGCGTTAAAAGTGAAGTTTCCAGTCAGTGGCGATAATTAGCGCCAGGCGCTAATTTTTTCGCCCGAACGATATTTGCGCCCCAAATGGGGCGCGACTGAATTTTTCCCCCTATGACTCTAGGGGGTAGAAATTAGGTCGCGCCCCATTTGGGGCGCAAATATCGTCTGGACGCAAATATTAGCGCCTGGCGCTAATTATCGGCACTGACTGGAAACTTCACTTTTACCGCCCCGGGAGGTGAGTGGAGCGCTAAATCAGGCGCTGCACACCTGTCTTAAGGCGCAAAGGCCAAGGAGTGAGGCGCTAACTCAGAGCGCTGGCGAAGCTCATGTAATGTCAGTCAGCAATGGAACACACACACAATGGCACGGGCCAGTTCTTAAAGGGGATGGTTAATCTTGCTTTCCATCCACATCCTGTTCATTGCAGCCTTGAATCTCGGCCTGGAGAGACTTGCACATCAAATGTGCTGGAAAGAACAATGGAGAGTACCAAGCAAAGAGCTCAGAGTGCAGCTCCCACAGTCTCTGCTAAATCGATACAAGGAATGGCAAATCAAAATGAACCTGCAAAGTGCTGCTCAGTACCCAAAACTCCTTCACACAACGTTGAATCTCTCCAGAAGTCTCTCCCTCTCTCTCTCAGAATGCGTAGTTCAAAAATGCCACCAACAATAAAAGACAGGAAGAGGCCCCCTTTAAATAGCGCCCCCCCCAGCCCCACAGCGATTGATAGCATTCCAGTCTTCTGGTCGTTGGATGCGCTAGGTGGTAAGGCAGGGAGCGCCACTCAATTTCCGCTCCGGGGCGCCACAAGGGCGTTGCACCATGGAATGACGTCACAATCTGCGCGCGCAGGTGGTCGCAGCGGTAAAGTTTAGCGCCGCCGCACAATCTCTAGTTAAGTTCCCGAGCGGCGCAAACATCGCTGCACCCGGGCGTTAGCGGCTTTGCGCCCCATTAGCGCCCTCTTAAGGCGCTAACGGGAGGCGCAACCAACTGAATTTTTACCCCTAGTAGTGGTGCTACCGAGCCACTCTTGGTGATGGACATTGAAGTCCCCCACCCAGAGTACATTCTGGGCCCTTGCTACTCTCAGTGCTTCTTCCAAGTGATGTTCAACATGGAGGAGTACTGATTCATCAGTTGAGAGAGGGCAGTAGGTGGTAATCAGTAGGTTTCCTTGCCCATGCTTGACCTGAAGTCATGAGACTTCATGGGGTCCGGAGTCAATGTTTAGGAATCCCAGGGCCACTCCTTCCCGACTGTATACCTCTGTGCCGCCACCCCTGGTGGGTCTGTCCTGCCGGTGGGACAGGACATACCCAGGGATGGTGATGGAGGAGTTTGGGACATTGGCTGAAAGGTATGATTCTGTGAGTATGACTATGTCAGGCTGTTGCTTGACTAGTCTGTGGGACAGCTCTCCCAATTTTGGCACAAGTCTCCAAAAGTTGGTGAGGAGGACTTTGCAGGGTCGATACAATGGGAGGGGATGGGAAGGGGTTTGGTGCATTGGAATTCTATACAATATGGAAAACATTTAAACATTTAAAGAAATATTCCAATATTCTCAATGAATTCCATTCCATTGAGAAATAAAAACTCCACAGGAAAAGTGAAATTAGCTAATTAAAGCAGTTAAGGGTAGTATTAGATTAAAAGAAGAGGCTAAAAATGTTGCGAAGAATAGTAGTAAACCTGAGGATTGGAAGAGCTTCAGAAACTTGCAAAGGATGACCAAATAATTGATAAAAAGGGAGAAAATGGAATATGAGAGTAAATTAGCAAGAAATATAAGAACAGATTGTAAGAGCTTCTACAAGTATGTAAAAAGGAAGAGAGTAGCAAAAGCAAGCATTGGTCCCTTAGAGGCTGAGGCAGGAGAAATTATATTGGGGAGCAAGGAAATGGCAGAAACGTTAAACAAATATTTTGTATCTGTCTTCAAAGTAGAAAGACACAAAAAGCATACCAAAAATAGTGGGAACCAAGGGGCTAATGAGAGTGAAGAACTTAAAGTAATTAATATCAGTAGAGAAAAACTACTTGGGAAACTAATGAGACTAAAAGCCGACAAATCCCCTGGACCTGATGGACTACATCCTAGGGTTCTAAAAGGGTTGGCTGCAGAGATAATGGATGCATTGGTTGTGATCTTCCAAAATTCCCTAGATTCAGGAGAGGTCCCAGCGGATTGGAAGGTAGCTTAAATGTAACTCTGCTATTCAAGAAAGGAGGGAGAGAGTAACCAGGGAACTATAGGCCAGTTAGTCTGACATCAGTCATCGGGAAAATGCTGGAATCCATTATTAAGGAAGTGGTAACAGGGCACTTAGAAAATCATGGTATGATTAGGCAGAGTCAACATGGTTTTATGAAAGGGAAATCGTGTGTGACAAATTTATTAGTGTTTTTTGAGAATGTAACTAGCAGGGTAGATAAAGGGGAACCAGTGGATACAGTATATTTGGATTTCCAAAAGGCATTCAATAAGGTGCCACATAAAAGGTTATTACACAAGATAAGGGCTCATGGGGTTGGGGGTAATATAGTAGCATGGATAGAGGATTGGTTAATGGACAGAAAGCAGACAGTAGGAATAAACGGGTCATTTTAGATTTGCAGGCTGTAACGAGTGGGGTGCCGCAAGGATCAGTGCTAGGGCTCAGCTATTTACAATCTATATTAATGACTTCGATGAAGGGACCGAGTGTAATGTATCCAAATTTGCTGGTGATACAAAGCTAGGTGGGACAGTAAGCTGTGAGGAGGACACAAAAAGCCTGCAAAGGGATGTAGACAGGTTAAGTGAGTGGGCAATAAGGTGGCAGATAGAGTATAATGTGGGGAAATGTGAGGTTATTCACTTTGGTAGGAAGAATAGAAAAACAGAATATTTTTTAAATGGTGAGAAACTTTCAAATGTTGGTGTTCAGAGAGATTTGGGTGTCCTCGTGCAAGAAACACAGAAAGCTAGCATACAGGTACAGCAAGCAATAAGGAAGACAAATAGCATGTTGGCCTTTATTACTAGGGGGTTGTAGTATAAGAGTAAGGAAGTCTTGCTTCAATTGTACAGGGCTTTGGTGAGACCACACCTGGAGTACTGTGCACAGTTTTGGTCTCCTTATCTAAGGAAGGATATACTTGCCATGGAGGCGGTTCAACGAAGGTTCACTAGACTAATCCCTGGGATGAGAGGGCTGTCCTATGATAAGAGATTGAGTAGATTAGGCCTATACTTTTTAGAATTTAGAAGAATGAGAGGAGATCTCATTGAAACATATAAGATTCTGAGGGGGATTGGCAGGGTAGATGCTGAGAGATTGTTTCCCCCTGGCTGGAGAGTCTAGAACTAGGGGGCATAGTCTCAGGATAAGGGGTCGGCCTTTTAAGACTGAGACGAGGAGGAACTTCTTCACTCAGAGGATTGTGAATCTTTGGAATTCTCTGCCCCAGAGGGCTGTGGATGCTCAGTCGTTGAGTATATTCAAAGCAGAGATCGATAGATTTTTGGACTCATGGGGAATCAAGGGGTATGGAGATCGGGCAGGAAAGTGATGTTGTGGTCGAAGATCAGCCATGATCTTATTGAATGGTGGAGCAGGCTCGAGGGACCATATGGCCTACTCCTGCTCCTATTTCTTATGTTCTTACAATGGGAAGGAATGGGAAGGGGTTTGATCCAATGTGTCAGCCAATGGCTTTATTGGTGGCTCCCTCGCCTGAGTCAGATGGTTGTGTTCAAGTCCCACTCCAGAGACTTGAGCACAAAAAAATCTAGGCTGACACTCCCAGTGCAGTACTGAGGGAGCGCTGCACTGTCGGAGGTGCCGTCTTTCGGATGAGACGTTAAACCGAGGCCCTGTCTGCTCTCTCAGGTGGACGTAAAAGATCCCATGGCACTGTATCGAAGAAGAGCAGGGGAGTTCTCCCCAGTGTCCTGGCCAATATTTATCCCTCAATCAACATCACAAAAACAGATTATCTGGTCATTACCACAGTGCTGTTTGTGGGATCTTGCTGTGCGCAGATTGGCTGCCGCGTTTCCCGCATTACAACAGTGACCACACTTCAAAAAAAAAGTACTTCATTGGCTGTGAAGCGCTTTGGGAGGTGCGGTGGGCGTGAAAGGCGCTATAGAAATGCAAGTCTTTCTTTCAATGAATTTCGATAGCAGAGGAGTGAGTGGAATGGAATTTTGTCCAGTGGGATTGTTTACAGTGGGGATGAATAAAAGGGATTCATTCCAATGGAATTATATTAACTAAGATTCATTATGAGCGGTTTTGCTGATTGGAATTTAATGCTATTCCATTGTCCCGTTTGACTGGAGGCGCCTGAAGTGAATGGAACAAGGGACCAGTTGGTTCTCACACACTGCTGTATTACCGGTTCCCCTTCAGCAGGGCACTGCCTGCAGTCCGAGACTGTAAACAGAAGCCCCTGCCTGCCTGCTCAGGTGGATGTTAAAGATTTTGCGGCACTATTCGGAGAGGAGCCAGGGCATTTCCCTGGTGCTGAAGCCGACATTTCTCCCTCGACCTACGCCAACAAAGAGCAGATTAATTTTCCACTCACCTCATTGCTGCTTGTTGTGATCTTATTGCACACAAGTCAGCTGCCGCACCTATCGACATCAGAGCAGTCACTTCACTTCCAAGTCATTTATTGTGTAAAGTACTTGAAGACATTTGGCAGTGCAAATAAAACTATTGGCATTACTGAGCGCTTCAAGAGTTCGTTTTCAGTTCTTTATGATGTGAAATGAAAAAGTCAAGATGGGAATCGCATTCTGCCAAGTTGAATTGGCACCATGCTGACCATCAAAGGCCGTAATACTGGACGCAAAGTGTCGGAGCAAAGCGCCTCTGAGTAAGATTTCACCTTTAGCCCTCCCTGCACAGCTGTAGGGGGTGGTGTGGTAGGGGTCAGCCTCACCTCTGACTCAGTGAGCGGTTCGAATCGCTCCCACGCCCCTGGTTCTGGACCTTGGACTTATTTAGGGGTTGTGAATAAAGATGCAGTAGACAACAGGTACCGATGAAAGAATTTTGACTTTTATTAAAAGAAAAGGTAACAAACTTAAAACACACTTAACACTTAAACAGGTTGGGGAACACACTGTACAGGCGAGGGAGAATGACAATATACAAAAACCCTTATCCCTCCCAAAAATCCCACTATCTAGCTAGGTTTCGGTTTCAGGAGATCAGGGATAATGCTCACCAAACAGGGGTTTTGACAGTGCGAAATCCAGCCAGGTAAATTGATTGCGATTTTGAGGTACTCTCTTTTTGTCCTTTGGGGCCTGCCGTCCCCACGTGGTACCGGTCTGTGAAATCTGCGATGGTGGTCTGGTCATCGAGTTTTGTTGCGTTGGAGGCTTGTCGGGGCGGTACCTTCTAGGGCTGGACCGTGGGTTGAGCGATGCCGACTCGCTCCCAGCCTCCAGTCTGTCCTTGCCTCCGATCTGGCCCCGGGTCTGCCCCGGGTCCTTGCTGCTTCTCTCCTCCTCCTGCTCGTGTCATGTGGCTGGTAGTGTCTTGCTGGAACTTGCTGCAACTGGAACAGAGCTGAGAGAGAGCTTCTTGGGGGATTAGGCCCTCAATTATACTGTTCAGACCCTTTGTCTTTTTCGCGCCAAAACCCCTTTCCTAAATCGGTTTCGTGTTGAAGTGATTTAGGTTTCAGTTGAGGCCTGTTCATTCCATTGTCTTGGTTTTGCGGGCTTGTTAAGTTTTGATGGGTTTAACTTGGTGTTAAATTGTCCTGATGGCTTCCGATGTCTCCCATTTAGGCAGGGCCTTTATCTACGCGCCAACTCCAACTCTTGTCCCTATAGATACCTGGCTGATTGGTTTTTGATGAAGTAATGGCTGTACTAGATGGTTTATTGTTTACAGGCTTCTGGCATCCTGTTTGGGCCTGGGGATATTCAAAAGGAGTCTTGAATTATTTGAATTATGCATGGTTTTGATGGGTCTGCGATAGGTTTTAATGAGGCCTGTGTTTTGGGTGGGGCTGCCTTCTCCCAGGGCCTATTGTCCAAATGTTAAATGCTTGCTGGGGCTTGAGTGAGGTCATCCCGATTCCCAGACAATGCAATACCCAAAACTGCTATTTACAGAGGTTGATCCCACGTCCTGTGCAGCCTTTTCTCCCTTACATGTCCAGACATGTCCTTTTAAAATGCCAAAGCTTGGTTTTGGTCTAAATTCCTTATGTTAGGCCCAAATGCATTTTTATCACTCTGAGGTAGTTCCAAAGTCCTTTTTCCTTAGGTTTTGGGGATCTGCAAATTTTGGAAACCTTACACAGCAATCCACGTATCGGGAATTCTGGCACATGTCCCGATGATTTTCTGCCCATTCTAATTAATGGTGAAGTTGGGGGGGAGGTGAGGGAGGGCCCAGTCCATGACATGTGCTCCCATCACTCCCTCAACACTCTGTGTGTGACCAAGTACGTCTCCGCCTGTGTTTTGTATGTGTGGGCATCCGTGTATGTGTGTGTCTGTGTATCTTTTTATGAGTATGTGTGGCTGTATATGCGAGTGTATGTATGTGAGTGTATGAAAGTGTGTGTGAGTGTGAGTAAATATGTGTGTGTCCGAGTGTGTGTGTCCGAGTGAGTGTGTCTGAGTGTGTGTGTCTGAGTGAGTGTGTCTGAGAGTGAGTGTATCTGAGTGAGTGTGTCTGAGAGTGAGTGTGTCTGAGTGAATGTGTCTGAGTGAGTGTGACTGAGTGAGTGTGTGTGTGTGTGTGAGTGTGTGTCTGAGTGTGTCTGGGTGACTTTAATCTACATATAGATTGGGCTAACCAAATTAGTAACAATACTGTGGAGGAGGATGGTTTCCTGGACCAATATGTCGAGGAACCAACTAGAGATCAGGCCATCTTAGACTGGGTATTATGTAATGAGAAAGGATTAATTAGCAATCTTGTTGTGCGAGGCCCCTTGGGTCGGAGCAATCATAATATGATAGAATTCTTCATTAAGATGGAGAGTGAAGTAGTTGACTCAGAGACTAGGGTCCTGAATTTAAATAAAGAAAACTACGATGGTATGAGGTGCAAGTTGGGTAGGATTGATTGGGGAACATTACTTAAAGGGTTGACGGTGGATAGGCAATGGCAAACATTCAAAGATCGCATGAATGAACTACAGAATTTGTTCATCCCAGTTTGGCATAAAAATAAAACAAAAAAAGTGACTCAACCATGGCTAACAAGGGAAATTAGGGATAGCATAAGATCCAAGGAGAGGACATTGGCCAGAAAAAGCAGAAAACCTGAGGATTGGGAGCAGAATAGGATTCAGCAAAGAAGGACAAAGGGATTAATTAAGAGGGGGAAAATAGAGTATGAGAGTAAGCTTTCAGGGAACATAAAAACTGCCTGTAAAAGCTTTTATAGATATGTGAAGAGAAAAAGATTGGTGAAGTCAAGCGTAGGTCCCTTGCAGTCAGAATCAGGGGAAATTATAATGGGGAACAAAGAAATGGCAGACCAATTAAATACATTGGTTCTGTCTTCACAAAGGAGGACACAAATAACCTCCCAGAGATGTCGGGGAACATAAGGTCTAATGAGAGGGAGGAACTGAAAGAAATCAGCATTTGCAGGGAAATGGTGTTAGGGAAATTGACGGGATTGAAGGCCGATAAATCCCCAGGGCCTGATAATCTACATCCTAGGGTACTTAAGGAAGTGGCCCTAGAAATAGTAGATGCATTGCTGGTCATTTTCCAAAATTCGATAGACTCTGGAACAGTACCCATGGATTGGAGGGTAGCTAATGTTACCCCACTATTCAAAAAAGCTGGCAGAGAGAAAACGGGGAATTATAGACCGGTAAGCCTGACATCGGTAGTTGGGAAAATGCTAGAGTCCATTATAAAAGATGTAATAGCAGAATACTTGGAAAACAGTGACAGGATTTACAAAAGTCAACATGGATGTACAAAAGGTAAATCGTGTTTGACTAATCTACTGGAATTTTTTGGGGATGTAACTGATAGGATAGATAAGGGAGAACCAGAGGATGTGGTGTATTTGGACTTTCAGAAGGCTTTCGATAAGGTCCCGCATAAGAGATTAGCGTGTAAAGTTAAGGCACATGGGATTGGGGGCAAGGTATTGACTTGGATAGAGAACTGGTTGGGAGACAGAAAGCAAAGAGTTGCAATAAACGGGTCTTTTTCCAAGTGGCAGGCAGTGACTAGTGGGGTACCGCAGGGATCGGTCCTAGGACCCCAGCTATTCACAATATACATTAATGATCTAGACGAGGGAATTGGATGTAATATCTCCAAGTTTGCAGACGACACAAAGCTGGGTGTGCGTATGTGCTGTGAGGAGGATGCAGAGAAACTCCAGTATGATTTGGACAGGTTGGGTGATTGGGCAGAAGTATGGCAGATGCAATATATTGTGGATAAATGCGAGGTTATCCACTTTGGTGTCATAAACAGGAAGGCAGATTATTATCTGAATGGCAATAGATTGGGAGAAGGGGAAGTGCAACGAGACCTGGGTGTCCTTGTGCACCAGTCGCTGAAGGTAAGCATGCAGGTGCAGCAGGTGGTTAAGAAGGCAAATGGTATGTTGGCCTTCGTAGCAAAAGGGTTCGAGTACAGGAACAAGGATGTCTTGCTGCAGTTGTACAGGGCCTTGGTGAGACCACATCTTGAGTATTGTGTGCAGTTTTGGTGGCCTTATCTGAGGAAGGATGTTCTTGCCATGGAGGGAGTGCAGCGAAGATTCACCAGGCTGATACTTGGGATGGCAGGAATGATGTATGAGGAGAGATTGGGTCGATTGGGCTTGTACTCCCTGGAGTTTAGAAGAATGAGAGGGGATCTCATTGAAACTTATAAAATTCTAACAGGACTAGACAGACTAGATGCAGGAAGGATGTTCCCGATGGCCGGGGAGTCCAGAACCAGGGGTCACAGTCTAAGGATAAGGGGTAAGCCATTTCGGACTGAGATGAGGAGGAATTTCTTCACCCAGAGAGTGGTGAACCTGTGGAATTCTCTACCACAGAAGGCAGTAGATGCCAATTCATTAAATATATTCAAGAAGGAGTTAGATATATTTCTTAAAGCTAAAGGGATCAAGGGATATGGAGAGAAGGCAGGGACAGGGTACTGAATTTGGATGATCAGCCATGATCTCATTGAATGGCAGAGCAGGCTCGAGGGGCTGAATGGCCTACTCCTGCTCCTATCTTCTATGTTTCTATGAGTGAGTGTGTGTCTGAGTGTGTGTCTGAGTGTATGTCTGAGTGAGTGTGTGTGAGTGTGTGTCTGAGTGTGTGTGAGTGTGTGTGTGTGTCTGAGTGTGTCTGAGTGAATGTGTCTGAGTGTGTGTGTGTGTGAGTGTGCGTGTGTGTGAGTGTATGTGTGCACATGTATGGTGCGTGTGTATGTGTCTGATGGAGACACTAAAATCCATCTGGCACCACATGTGTGTAGAAAGCTGGCTCTCAGCTAAACAGTTATTAATAGTATTTCAGCAGAGTCAATGACCTTACAAGGCTCAGTGTGTACAAATATCTCATTGAACTCTGACCTGTTATATAAATTGCTTTTGGATGGAGTGCCTCTTCCTACGGTTGTGGAATGTGGTTTAACGCCAATAACCCTAATGGCCTCATGTAAGGCTACTAAATATCACAGAGTCTGATCAGTACAACATCTGGATTTGATGCAACATACCCCTGTTACAACTCAGGGCTCTCTTTCCCCACTCCCTGTTCCAATTCACAGCAAAAAGGCAGTTTCTATAAGCGGACAGTCGCTCTAATGATCCGAAAAGTACACTCTGATTCATTTTGGGAATGGGATAGCGGGCCAGCGGGACCAACGATTACTCTTTACTGTTAAGCACCGTTGACCCACATCATCTGCTTGTCACCCGCCCCTGCTGACTTCAAAAGGACAAGAAGCATCAGATCATATGGTTCAGGCTAAAACGAACAGCCGAACTTATTTACAAGAAAAAAAAAATTACACGGAAGCAAATGACTACAGAACAAAACTAGCGCTGCGGATATTTAGAAACACACAGGGATTGAATCAGTCCACAAGAGCATAAATCATTTCTTCACAATGTATTGCTCACACTGTCCAATAATAAGACTTCTGTAGACTTCCTGGTGTGCATGTATGAAGTGATAGTCCTGCTCTGGCTGTATGGAGTCTGGATATCACCTTGCGCACCATTGAAGAATGGATGAAAAAAGGCAAAACTGCACCTTTATAACAGCTCTCTCTGGGTCTCCAAGGCAGAACACAATACTGCCTTGGTACTGGACTGTAGCTATCAGCCATATCACCAGGTCCACGGAGGAGTGAAAAGGCGGAGAGGTTTAGGAGGGAATTCCAGAACTTAGGGCCTGGACAGCTGAAGGTACGGCCGCCAATGGTGGGGCGAAGGAAGTGGGGGATTCGCAAGCGGCCAGAGGTGGGTGGAGGGCAGAGATCTCGGGGGGGGGGGGTTGTAGGGCTGGAGGAGGTTACAAAGTTAGGGAGGGGCACGGCCATAGAGGGATTTGAACATGAGGATGAGATTTTAAAATTGAGGAATTGGTGGAATTGAAAGCCAACATAGATCAGCAAGTCACCCTGATGAAAGTCAGGCTGTGCGACTCATTATTCCCCCTTGTCCTTGTCCACCTCTCTGCTGCCTTCACCGTCATCAGCCACTCCGTCATCATGCTCTGTGGTCCAATCCTACCTATCCCCACACGGTCCTCTGTTGCTGCCCCTCAACATCATCAATCACAAGTATGAGGTCAGTTTCAATGTGTGCACTGTGACAGTGAACTTGAACTCTTTGCCATTGATATTGACCCCAAGGCTGTTGCTGTACTTTCCAATGTCAAACCCTACATTAGTTAAAAGCTCCCTAAGTAGATACTGTAGACTGATGGTGATGGCGCTGAACGGTTAATCCAGAAGCTATGAGCTCAAATCCTTTCATGGCAAGTTGGAAAAACGGAATTTGGTGAATTTGGTAAAACTGTGGCCCGATACAATGACCATGAAACCTGACCATTGCTGTAAAAACCCAAATGGTTCACTAAAGTTCTTCAGTGATGGGAACCAGCCATGTCATCAGGTGGATGGGTGAGAAATATTGCCCACATCCCAAGAATAAATGCAGCTTGGTGGTGGCAAAACTGAAGCCATCCTGCCCGCCCCTGTCCTGATTCCATCAACCTGCCTGCTCAGGTCAAACCAGATGATGTTCAGCTCGAAGCCAACCTTTCATCTCCACATCTGGTCCTTCACCAAAAAATGTCCTTTTCCCCTCCTCTGAAGCCCCGACCTCACTTCCTGACCCCATGACCGTTACCAAAAGTTTTTAATTAAAAAGTATCGCGTGATCTGGGGAGGGATCTCCTGCTGCAACCTACGTCCACACCAATCGAGGGCGGGATTTGGGCTTTAGTTCAACGCCCTCCATGCCCATATAGCCCGCCTTGACCATAACATGAAGAATGTCCACTGAGGAAAGTTACCCGAGAGCTGCCGCCGCTCATACCTTGCTCCAGTAGGGGGCCTCCGGGAGAGGAGCGGGGAGACAATTGACGGGGTGAAGGGGTTGGACATGAACACACAGACAGTCATCGCTTGGCTACCATGGCACACAATGTACTGTGTGGAGATGTTGGTCCTCAGCAAATTCTTTCTGTGCTGCCATTACCATTAGGGGTTGATCCCGTGCTGGTTAGAGTTGACTTTACTCCATCCTGCTGTTACATCAACCGGTGTAGAAGAAAGAAAGAACTTGCATTTCTACAGAGCCTTTCACAACCTCAGGACGTCCCAAAGCGCTTTGCAGCCAATGAAGTACTTTTTGAAGTGTAGTCACTGTTGTAATGTAGGAAATGCGGCAGCCAATTTGCGCACAGCAAGCTCCCACAAACAGCAATGTGATAATGACCAGAACATCTGTTTTAGTGATACTGATTGAGGGATAAATATTGGCCCCAGGACACCGGGGATAACACCCCTGCTCTTCTTCCAATAGTGCAGTGGAATCTTTTACGTCCACCTGAGAGAGCAGACGGGGCCTTGGTTTAACGTCTCATCTGAAAGACGGCACCTCCGACAGTGCAGCGCTCCCTCAGTACTGCCACTGAACAAGAGGAAAAAATTGGTGACTCAATAAATCTAACAAATCACACCTCACAATATGCAATAAATCTAACAAATCACACCTCACAATGTGCAATAAATCTAACTAATCACACCTCACAATGTGCAATAAATCTAACTAATCACACCTCACAATGTGCAATAAATCTAACAAATCACACCTCACAATATGCAATAAATCTAACAAATCACACCTCACAATATGCAATAAATCTAACAAATCACACCTCACAATATGCAATAAATCTATCTAATGACATTAAACAATGCAAAAGCGAGGAATCTATTTTTATTACTAAGACTGAAAGTTGGCTTTGGAAAGAAATGTAGTTGCTGTATCCAGTTTTGTGTTTCATTTTTAAATATTTATATTTGGATTTACAGTGACAGACAACCTTAATATGACCTCAGTTAGAACACTGTGTGAGATACAGTGGATAGGAAGGACCTATTTCCCTTGGCAGAGAGGTCAATAACCAGGGGGCATAGATTTAAAGTAATTGGTAGAAGGATTAGAGGGGATTTCAGGAGAACTTTTTTCACCCAGGGGGTGGTGGGGGTCTGGAACTCACTGCCTGAAAGGGTGGTAGAGGCAGAAATACCTCATCACATTTAAAAAGTACTTGGATATGCACTTGAAGTGCCGTAACCTACAGGGCTACGGACCAAGAGCTGGAAAGTGGGATTAGGCTGGATAGCTCTTTTTCGGCCGGCACAGACACGATGGGCCGAATAGCCTCCTTCTGTGCCGTAAATTTTTGTGATTCTATGTGTGCCATATTGGGCTCGATACTGTAGGAAGAATATTGAGGCTTTCGAGAGGGTACAATACAGACTCACCGGGATGCTGTAATGTATAAGGAAATACAGAGAAAGACTTGAAAAATTGGAGCTATTTACGTTAAAACAACGCAATATAAGAGCTGGTGTGATAGAAGTGTTTAAAATTGTCAAAGGATGGGACAGTGTAGGTGGAAGCAGACTGTTCCCAGTAGTTGAGGGGGACAGCACGAGGGGCCATAGATAAAAGATTGAAAGTAGGAGAATTATAACAGAGGTAGGAGAAACCTCTTCACTGTTTGTGGAAAAAGAAAATACTGCAGATGCTGGAAATCTGAAATAAAAACAGAAAATGCTGGAAATACTCAGCAGGTCAGGCAGTATCTGTGAAGAGAGAAACAGAGTTAACGTTTCAGGTCGATGACCTTTCGTCAGAACTGGAAAAAAGCAGGAAATGGAACAGATTTTTAAGCAAGTGTGGGAGCTGGGAAAGGGGGGAGGGGATGAAAGAACAAAAGGGAAGGTCTGTGATCGGATAGAAGGCAGGAGAAGTTAAGAGACATTAACAATGAATGGCAGGATCCAAGGAAGGACAGAGGATCAGAGGGACCTTGGTGTGCATGTACATAGATCCCTGAAGGCAGCAGGACAGGTAGATAAGGTGGTTAAAAAGGCATATGGGATACTTGCCTTCATTAGCCGAGGCATAGAATATAAGAGCAGGGAGGTTATGATGGAGCTCTACAAAACGCTAGTTAGGCCACAGCTGGAATACTGTGTGCAGTTCTGGTCGCCACACTATAGGAAGGATGTGATTGCATTGGAGAGGGTGCAGAGGAGATTCACCAGAATCTTACCTGAGCTGGAGCGCTTCAGCTATGAAGAGAGACTGGACAGGCTGGGGTTGTTTTCCTTAGAGCAGAGAAGGCTGAGGGGGGACCTGATTGAGGTGTACAAAATTAGGAGGGGCATAGATAGGGTAGATAGAAAGGAACTTTTCCCCTTAGTAGAGGGGTCAATAACCAGGGGGCATAGCTTCAAGGTAAGGGGCAGGAGGTTTAGAGGGGATTTGAGGAAAACTTTTTCACCCAGAGGGTGGTTGGAATCTGGAACTCACTGCCTGAAAGGGTGGTAGAGGCAGGAACCCTCACAACATTGAAGAAGCATTTAGATGAGCATTTGAAACGCCATAGCATACAAGGCTACGGACCAAGTGCTGGAAAATGGGAGTAGAATAGATAGGGCTTGATGGCCGGCACGGACACGATGGGCCGAAGGGCCTCTTTCTGTGCTGTATAACTCTATGGGGGAAAAATTCAGTTGGTTGCGCCTCCCGTTAGCGCCTTAAGAGGGCGCTAATGGGGCGCAAATCATCTAGCGCCCAGGCGCGGCGATGTTTGCGCCGCTCGCGACATTAACTAGACATTTTGCGGCGGCGCTAAACACTACCGCCACGATCTCCTGCGCCGGCAGATCGTGACGTCAGTCGAGTGCGCAACGCCCCGGTATCGCCCCGGAGCGGATATTGAGTGGCGCCCCCTGCCTTACCGCCTGATGCTAGCAACGACATATTGAGGGGAGCGTTTTGCAGTCATGAAGGGACTGGGGGAGCGCTATTTAAAGGCGACCGCTTCCTGCCTTTTATTGTTGGTGCCATTTTTGAACCACGCATTCTGAGAGAGAGGGAGAGAGACTTCTGGAGAGATTCAACGCTGTGTGAAGGAGTTTTGGGTACTGAGCAGCACTTTGCAGGTTCATTTTGATTTGCCATTCCTTGTATCGATTTAGAAGAAACTGTGGGGGCTGCACTCTGAGCTCTTTCCCTGGTACTCTCCATTGTTCTTTCCAGCACATTTGATGTGCAGGTCTCTCCAGGCCGAGATTCAAGGCTGCAATGAGCAGGATGTGGATGGAAAGCAAGATCAACCATCCCCTTTAAGAACTGGCCCGTGCCATTGTGTCTGTGTTCCATTGCTGACCTACATCACATGAGCTTCGCCAGCGCTCTGAGGTAGCGCCTCGCTCCTCGGCCTTAGTGCCTTAAGACAGGTGTGAAGCGCCTGATTTAGCGCTCCAATCACCTCCAGGGGCGATAAAAGTCAAGTTTGCAGTCGGTGGCGATAATTAGCGCCAGGCGCTAATCTTTGCGCCCGGCCGATAATTGCGCCCCAAATGGGGCGATACTGAATTTCTCCCCCTATGACTCTATGGAATCTATCTTTTTGCAGATATTGCGATGATATCGCTCTGATCTCCTGACCCGCTCTCACTTTGAGCGCAACTTCCCTTCAGGGAGCACAGGGTCATTGAATTTACCCGCATTGAAATAACCTCAGAGAATGAAACTGAAGCTCCCAGCCACGTCCAGAGATAAGCTTCAGGAACTGGGAAATTAGTTGCAGGTTCAGCCCGTGGACGGACTACCTGCAATCTGCAATCTTGACCAACTGTCGAACAGCTAGCTCATAAGTAACAAGATGTGTGTGTGGGAAACAGCCGATTGAAGTCCCAGGCATTCCCCTGATCAACACATCATTTCGCAATCACTGAAGCCTTCCTCAAAACTGTTTCGTACTCACTAACAGCTGAATCTCCCCAACAAAATCACACCAGACCTGTCTGTTGAAACCTAAACTCTTTGAGATATAAACTTGTCTCAGGTGATCGATCTACAAAGAAAGGACTTGCATTGCTATAGCGCCTTTCACCACCTCAGGACGTCCCAAAGCGCTTCACCGCCAATGAAGTACTTTTTGAAGTGTAGTCACTGTTTTAACGCGGCAGCCAATTTGCACACAGCAAGCTCCCACAAACAGCAATGTGATCATGACCAGATAATCTGTCTTTTAATGATGCTGGTTGAGGGATAAATATACCTTCTTCAAAATAGTGTCATGGGATCTTTCACGTCCATCCGAGAGAGAGCAGTCGGGGCCTTGGTTTAACGTCTCATCCAAAAGACGGCACGTCCGACAGTGCAGCACTCCCTCAGCACTGCACTGGAGTGTCGGCAAGTCGCTGGAGTGAGACTTGAACCCACAAACATCAGGCTCAAGAAGGCAAGCACACACCATGTCTGCAGTGTGTACCATCTACAAGATGAACTGCAGCATCTAACCAAGGCTTCTTCGGCAGCACCTCGCTAACCCGCGACCTCTTCCACCTAGAAGAACAAGGGCAGCAGGTGCATGGGAACACCACCACCTCCAAGTACAACTCCAAGTGACACACGATTCTGACTTGGAAATATATCGCCGTTCCTTCATCGTCACTGGGTCAAACCCTGAAACTCCTTCCCAGTGTTGCCTATAAGCTGCGCTGCTGCACAGCTCTCTGGACCTCCCGCGCAAACAGCTCACCGGCTTTTCAATGCGAAAAGTCGCGCATGCAACCTACCTAACAGCACTGTGGAAGTACCTTCAACACAGACTGCAGCAGTTCAAGAAGGCGGTTCACCACCGCCTTCTCAAGGGCAATGAGGGGTGGGCAATAAATGCTGGCCTTGCCAGTGACGCCCACATCCCAAGAATTAACCCTGACACTTGCTGGGGTTCAGACTAACCAGCCACTGACACTTGCCTGGGGAACATGAACCCCAGTAAGGGTCAGGGTGTGAGAAACATGCACCTCAGTCAGTACACGGGAAATAGTGCCCAGGGAACCTCAAATCTAGCAAGACCCAGTGCCTGTGGAACTGTAGGTCACTGAGAGTCAGCACCTTCAGGAACTGTACCCCAGTGAGAGTCAGTACCCTCAGGAACTGTACCCCAGTGAGAGTCAGTACCCTCAGGAACCGTACCCCAGTGAGAGTCAGCACCTTCAGGAACTGTACCCCAGTGAGAGTCAGCACCTTCAGGAACTGTACCCCAGGGAGAGTCAGCACCTTCAGGAACTGTACCCCAGAGAGAGTCAGCACCTTCAGGAACTGTACCCCAGTGAGAGTCAGCACCTTCAGGAACTGTACCCCAGTGAGAGTCAGTACCCTCAGGAACTGTACCCCAGAGAGAGTCAGCACCCTCAGGAACTGTACCCCAGTGAGAGTCAGCACCTTCAGGAACTGTACCCCAGTGAGAGTCAGCACCTTCAGGAACTGTACCCCAGTGAGAGTCAGCACCTTCAGGAACTGTACCCCAGTGAGAGTCAGCACCTTCAGGAACTGTACCTCAGTGAGAGTCAGTACCCTCAGGAACTGTACCCCAGTGAGAGTCAGCACCTTCAGGAACTGTATCCCAGTGAGAGTCAGCACCTTCAGGAACTGAACCCCAGTGAGAGTCAGTACCCTCAGGAACTGTACCCCAGTGAGAGTCAGTACCTTCAGGAACTGTATCCCAGTGAGAGTCAGCACCTTCAGGAACTGTACCCCAGGGAGAGTCAGCACCTTCAGGAACTGTACCCCAGTGAGAGTCAGTACCCTCAGGAACTGTACCCCAGGGAGAGTCAGCACCTTCAGGAACTGTACCCCAGTGAGAGTCAGTACCCTCAGGAACTGTACCCCAGTGAGAGTCAGCACCTTCAGGAACTGTACCCCAGGGAGAGTCAGCACCTTCAGGAACTGTACCCCAGTGAGAGTCAGTGCCCGTGGAACTGTACCCCAGTGAGAGTCAGCACCATCAGGAACTGTACCCCAGTGAGAGTCAGTGCCCGTGGAACTGTACCCCAGTGAGAGTCAGCACCTTCAGGAACTGTACCCCAGTGAGAGTCAGCACCTTCAGGAACTGTACCCCAGGGAGAGTCAGCACCTTCAGGAACTGTACCCCAGAGAGAGTCAGCACCTTCAGGAACTGTACCCCAGTGAGAGTCAGCACCCTGAGGAACTGTACCCCAGTGAGAGTCAGCACCTTCAGGAACTGTACCCCAGAGAGAGTCAGCACCTTCAGGAACTGTACCCCAGTGAGAGTCAGCACCCTGAGGAACTGTACCCCAGTGAGAGTCAGCACCTTCAGGAACCGTACCCCATGTTCTCTCACGGGCCTATGATATACTGAAGAAATCTTTATCACGGGACACGCACACATAGTAACACGTACACGCAGTAACATGTACACTCACACATGCACACACAGTAACACGCACAAACACTGCAGTATCAGTAGTTAAGACTGAGCTAAAGACACTGGAGAAGCTTTCAGAGCAATTTAACCTATATCCAGCAGAGGCTGCTGTAGGATTGTGCGACACATAAGAACATAAGAAATAGGAGCAAGAGTCGGCTATTTGGCCCTTCGAGCCTGCTCCGCCATTCAATAAGATCATGGCTGATCTTCTACCTCAACTCCACTTTCCTGCACTATCCCCATAACCTGTGATTCCCTTTATATTCAAAAATCTATCGATCTCTTTCTTGAATATACTCAACGACTGAGCCTTCACAGCCCTCTGGGGTAGAGAATTCCAAAGATTCACCACCCTCCGAGTGAAGAAATTTCTCCTCATCTCAGTCCTAAATGTCCGACCCCTTATTCTGAGGCTGTGACCCCTGGTTCTAGACTCCCCAGCCAAGGGGAAACAACCTCCCTGCATCTACCCTGTCAAGCCCTGTAAGAATTTTGTATGTTTCAACGAGATTACCTCTCATTCTTCTAAACTCTAGAGAATATATGTGAGAAGTCGCACAACACCAGGTTATAGTCCAACAGCTTTATTTGAAATCACAAGCTTTTGGAGCGCTGCTCCTTCATCAGGTGAAGTGAAGAGGTGCATATAGTCACAGCATATATAGTCAGAGAACACTGCCAGATGATTACATCCTCATGTGACTCGGCCAACGTTGTCTACCTCATACGTTGCAGGAAAGGATGCCCCGGAGCATGGTACATCGGCGAGACCATGCAGACACTGCGACAACGTATGAACGGACACCGCACAACAATCGCCAGGCAGGAGTGTTCCCTCCCAGTCGGGGAACACTTCAGCAGTCAAGGACATTCAGCCTCCGATCTTCGGGTAAGCGTTCTCCAAGGCGGCATTCGAGACACACGACAACGCAAAACCGTCGAGCAGAAACTGATAGCCAAGTTCTACACCCATGAGGACGGCCTCAACCAGGATCTTGGGTTCATGTCACGCTACATGTAACCCCACCTGACGTAGAGTCATCCAGACTCGAGTCGTCGTTGGCTTGTTCTCTCTACACAGATGCGGCCGGACCTGCTGTGATTTCCAGCAAAAAAAGTTTTTTGTTTTCCATCCAGACCCCAGCATCTGCCACATTGACCCCTTGTGACCCCACCTCATTGTCTTTGATGTAATGTTTTCCTGACTGACCTGTTTGGACACCATCCACACCTTTGATTGCCGTGATTATCTCTCTGCCGAGGTGTGATAAAGGGCAGTTGGAAAAATTAACTGTAATCATCTGGCAGTGTTCTCTGACTATATATGCTGTGACTATATGCACCTCTTCACTTCACTTGACGAAGGAGCAGCGCTCCGAAAGCTTGTGATTTCTATTAAAGCTGTTGGACTATAACCTGGTGTTGTGCGACTTCTCACATTTGTCCACCCCAGTCCAACACCGGCATCTCCACATCATGGCTCCTAGAGAATATAGGCCTAGTCTACTCAATCTCTCCTCATAGGACAATCCCCCATCCCAGGAATCAGTCTGGTGAACCTTCATTGCTCTCCCTCCATGGCAAGTATATCCTTCCTTAGGTAAGGAGACCAAAACTGTACACAATACTCCAGGTGTGGTCTCACCAGGGCCCTATATAATTGCAGTAAGACGTCTTTACTCTTATACTCAAATCCTATTGTAATAAAGGCCAACATACCATTTGCTTTCCTAATTGCTTGCTGTACCTGCATGTTAACTTTCAGTGATTTGTTTACAAGGACACCCAGGTCCCTCTGAACACCAACATTTCCCAATCTCTCACCATTTAAAAAATACTCTGCTTTTCTATTTTTCCTACCAAAATGGATAAATTCACATTTCTCCACATTATATTCCATTTGCCATGTTCTTGCCCACTCACTTAGCCTGTCTATATCCCCTTGAAGCCTCCTTGCATCCTTCTCACAACTTACATTCCCACCCAGCTTTGTATCATCAGCAAACTTGGATATATTACATTTGGTCCCCTCATCCAGATCATTGATGTAGATTGTGAATAGCTGAGGCCCAAGCACTGATCCACTCGTTACAGCCTGCCAACCCAAAAATGACCCGTTTATTCCTACTCTCTGTTTTCTGTCCGTTAACCAATCCTCAATCCATGCTAATATATTACCCCCAATCCCATGAGCCCTAATTTTGTTTAATAACCTCTTGTGTGGCACCTTATCGAAAGCCTTCTGAAAATCCAAATACACCACATCCACTGGTTCCCCCTTATCTATTCTGCTAGTTACAACCTCAAAAAACTCCAACAGATTTGTCAAACACGATTTCCCTTTCATAAATCCGTGTTAACTCTGCCCAATCCTATTATTATTTTCTAAGTGCCCTGTTACCACGTTCTTAATAATAGATTCTAGCATTTTCCCTACTACTGATGTCAGGCTAACTGGTCTGTAGTTCCACGTTTTCTCTCTCCCTCCTTTCTTAAATAGCGGGGTTACATTTGCTGCCTTCCAATCCACGGGAACCGTTCCCGAATCTATGGACACACAGCCGTTTATGCAGAGTCTGATCTCGCTCCGGGTGGTGATCTCAGCAACAGCAAGGAGGGGAGGGCCCGAAACATTTCAATAGTCAGGTGGTACTACTTCACTGAGTCTGCGTTTTAACTGGAAATCATTGGAGAAGGAAAAAATTGCAAATCTTTAACAGGTTAAAACGACACGGTGTGATATTGGGCGCATATGGCAGAGTTACTGCCGGGAGAGGAGAGAAAGAAAGACTTGCATTCCTATAGCGCCGTTCACAACCTCGGGACCTCCCAAAGCGTTTTACAGACAATGAAGTACTTTTTGAAGTGTAGTCACTGTTGTAATGTAGGAAACGCGGCGGCCAATTTGCGCACAGCAAGCTCCCACAAACAGCAATGTGATAATAACCAGATAATCTGTTTTAGTGATGTTGATTGAGGGATAAATATTGGCCAGGACACCGGGGAGAACTCTCCCGCTCTTCTTTGAAATAGTGGCCGTGGGATCTTTTACATCCACCTGAAAGGGCAGGCGGGGCCTCGGTTGAAGATCTCATCCTCCCTCAGTACTGCACAAGGGGTATCAGCCTGGACTACGGGCTCAAGTTTCTGGAGTGCGATTTGAACCTTCTGACTCTACCCAGGTCGGACTGGCTATGGAACGTGTTGTTACGGTGAAGATATAAGTCATCTCTTGTATTGGATGAAATGCACAATTAATCTGCATAACACTGTAATTTGTGAAATGTGATTGTTTGTATTTGGGTCTAATATTTCAATAACATTACTGAGAATTATATTTGAACGTGAATTTGACATTAAAGTGGAACCATTAACAGGAAGGGTCATAGGAACACAGGAACAGGAGGAGGCCATTCAGCCTCTCTAGCCTGTTCTGTCTTTCAATTAGTTCATAGCTGATCTGTACCTTAAAGCCATCTACCCGCCTTGGTTCCGTAACCCTTAATACCCTTTCCTAACAAAGATCGATCAATCTCAGTTTGGAAATTTTCAATTGACCCCCAGCATCAGCAGCTTTTTGGGGGAGAGAGTTCCAGATTTCCACCACCCTTTGTGTGAAGAAGTTTTTCCTGACATCACCCCTGAATGACCTGGCTCTAATTTTAAGGTGATTCCCCCTTGTTCTGGACTCCCCCCATCAGAGGAAATAGTTTCTCTCTCTATCAACCCTATCAAATCTTTTAATCATCTTAAACATCTCAATTAGATCTGCCCTTAATCTTTTATATTCGAGGGAATACAAGCCTAGTCTTGTATTATTAATGAAGCAAGGGTCCAACTCTTGACTCATTAGGTTAGGTTCCCTGTCAGTTGCCTTTCTTTTAAGTATCACAAGTAGACTAGAATTGAGTTGGAGTTTTCTTTTTAATCATTCTGTGGATGTGGGCGTCGTTGGCAAGGCCGGCATTTATTGCCCATCCTTAGTTGCCTTTGAGAAAGGTGGCGGTGAGCCGCCTTCTTGAACCGCTGCAGTCCTTGTGGTGAAGGTACTCCCACAGTGCTGTTAGGGAGGGAGTTCCAGGATTTTGACCCAGCGACGATGAAGGATCGATGATATATCTCCAAGTCGGGATGGTGTGTGACTTGGAGGGGATCTTGGAGGTGGTGGTGTTCCCATGCGCCTGCTGCCCTTGTCCTTCTAGGTGGAAAAAGTCGCGGGTTTGGGAGGTGTTGCCGAAGAAGCCTTGGCGAGTTGCTGCAGTGCATCTTGTAGATGGTACACACTGCAGTCACGGTACGCCAGTGGTGGAGGGAGTGAATGTTTAGATTTAGACTTCAAGGTATTTTTTTATTTTCAACCCAACTGCTGATCTAATTTGTAAAAAGATTCTCAGTACTCTATACATTGTGCCCCATCACTGAGCAGAGAGCTTTTCGTTGCCTGAATCCTGCTTTCTGGAATTTCTTCCCTTGGTCTCCGCCTCTCTCCTCTTAAAAAGCTCAAAACCCACCTCTTTCCCACATTCCAACAGTGACTGCATTTCAAAAAGTACTTCATTGGCTGTAAAGCGCTTTTGGACGTCCTGAGGTGGTGAAAGGCGCTATAGAAATGCAAGTTCTTTCTTTCTTTCTTTGACCAAGCTTTCGATCACCCCTGCTAACCTCTTCCTTCCAGGCCCACGTTGGTTTCCCTCACCCCTATTTGTTTGTCATTTATTCTCAGTCTGCAGGCCCTACGGGCCAGGCCGTGTTTATCATTTATCCCTCATCGCCTTGAATAACTCACTGGCTTGCTGGGCCACTTCAGAGTTACAATACGAGTCAAACTGGCCGGGGTGTAGGACTGGAGTCACACATAGCCCATGGAGTCACGGCAGCTTCCCTTTCCTGAAGGGCATTAGTCGGGTGTTTTAGGACAACCCGGCCGCCCACACATAACCAGATTTACTGAATCGAATTTCACAACTTGTCACCGGTAGGGTTTGAACTCCAGCGGCGACCAACCGTGGGAGTGCGCTGGCCACAGCCGTCCCCAACACCATCAGGCATCAAGGGGTATGGGGAGAGAGCGGGAATATGGTATTGAGATAGAGGATCAGCCATGATCATATTGAATGGCGGAGCAGGCTCGAAGGGCCGAATGGCCAACTCCTGCTCCTATGTTTCTATGTTTCTATGTTTCTACCACCCCCACCGCTCCATGACTTGGAGCCCCCGGCCGTATTTACAATTTCCAGGTGAGCTGCGAGCGCCGAACAGGTTTCCCGGCAGCAAGGTAGGTCTGGGGGGGGGGGAGGGGGCGGGGAGTCGCTTCACGGAGGGTTGGGGGGGGGGGGGTCCCAGGGTGGCGGCGGCCCTGATTGTTTTTGTTCACTCCTGCTTTTCTGGGGCCCACGAAAATAATTCAACGCTTACCTGTGGCCGCACCTCTTCGGTTCCATCGCCCGACCATAGATAGCAGTCGGGGTCTTATTTATGCCCCGGGACCCCGATTTCCACATTAAAAGGGGCCTGAAACAGGCGGGATATTGGGACGCCTTTCAAAAAGCCGGCCGCACCGCAGCCGTTAAAGGGGCGGTGAAACGCCCATTGTGAAGCAGCGCCTCAATTTCAAAATTCTCATCCTTGTTTTCAAATCCCTCCATGGCCTCGCCCCTCCCTATCTCTGTAATCCCCTCCAGCCCCACAACCCCCCGAGATAGCTGCGCTCCTCTAATTCTACCCTCGAGTATCCCTGATTATAATCGCTCCACCTTTGGTGGCCGTGCCTTCAGCTGCCTGGGCCCTAAGCTCTGGAATTCCCTCCCTAAATCTCTCCACCTCTCTACCTCTCTATCCTCCTTTAAGACGCTCCTTAAAACCTACCTCTTCGACCAAGCTTTTGGTCACCTGCCCTAATTTATCCTTATGTGGCTCGGTGTCAAATTTTTTGTCTAAAATACTCCTGTGCAGCGCCTTGGGACGTTTTACTACGTTAAAGGCGCTATATAAATACAAGTTGTTGTTGTTGTTGCCGTGGCCACCCAGTGAACACCAGGCGAACGGAGTGAAAATCACATGGCCCAGAACTCTGAGTGCGGCCCACTATAACAAGGCAAGTTGCTATTGTAAAAAAAGAACTTGCATTTCTATAGCGCCTTTCATGATCTCCAGATATCTCAAGGCGCTTTACAGCCAATAACAACAACAACAACAAGTATTTATGTAGCATCTTTAACGGCGCAAAATGTCCCAAGGTGCTTCACAGGAGCGATTCTCAAACAAAATTTGACACCAAGCCACATAAGGGGAGATTAGGGCAGGCGAAGAGGTAGGTTTAAGGAGCATCTTAAAGGAGGAAAGAGAGGTAGCGAGGCGGAGAGGTTCAGGGAGGGAATTCCGGAGCTTAGGGCCCAGGCAGCTGAAGGCACGGCCGCCAATGGTGGAGCGATTATAATCAGGGATCCTCAAGAGGGCAGAATTAGAGAATCGCAGATATCTCGGGGGGTTGTGGGGCTGGGGGAAATTACAGAGATAGGGAGGGGCGAGGACATGGAGGGATTTGAAAACAAGGATGAGAATTTTAAAATCGAGGCGTTGCTTAACCGGGAGCCAATGTAGGTCAGCGAGCACAGGGGTGATGGGTGAACAGGACTTGGTGCGAGTTAGGACACAGGCAGCCAAGTTTTGGATGACCTCAAGTTTACGCAGGGTAGAACGTGGGAGGCCAGCCAGGAGTGCGTTGGAATAGTCAAGTCTAGAGGTAACAAAGGCATGGATGAGGGTTTCAGCAGCAGATGAACTAACATAGTAAAACATCCCGGACTGCTACACAGGAGCGTTATCAAACAAAATTTGACACCAATTAAGTACTTTAGTTGCTTTTGTAATGTAAGAAAGACTTGCATTTATATAGCGCCTTTCACGACCTCAGGACATTCCCCTACAGCCAATGAAGTACTTTTGAAGTGTAGTCACTGTTCAAGGCCATGTACAGCGGTTGGTGCTGTTCCCTGCATTTCTCTTGTAATTGGCGCGCGGTGACGATCATGTCCATTGTGCCCCTTAGTGGGCGGAATCTGCATTGCAACTCTGGGAGGAGCTCTTCAGCCTCTGGGAGAAGGAGATTGAGGAGGATTCTTACCTTTGACACTGTCAACCGTGAGGGATTATGGAGTGTCCTCCTCAAATTTGGCTGCCCTCAAAAATTTGTCACTATCCTCTGCCTGCTTCACGACGACATGCAAGCCGTGATCCTGACCAACGGATCCACCACAGACCCAATTCACGTACGGACCGGGATCAAGCAAGGCTGTGTCATCGCACCAACGCTCTTCTTGATCTTCCTGGCTGCAATGCTCCATCTCACCCTCAGTAAGCTCCCCGCTGGAGTGGAGCTAATCTACAGATCAAACGGGAAACTGTTCAACCTCCGTCGCCTCCAGTCCAGATCCAAGGTCGTCCCATCCTCTGTCATCAAATTACAGTATGCAGACGACGCTTGCGTCTGCGCACACTGTAAGATCTTAATGATCTCTGAGTTCTTGGACAAGACACCAATAGGCAGCAGCCAGTATGTTTGAGCAATAGATCAAGATTTATTAAGCTTACAGCGTTATATACTTAATATTAGGCGATAGTTTTAACGAGTAGTTCACAGCCCTTGGTCTCTGGAGCCTCTCGGACACAGATGACGTCATCTTAAGTCTGTTCCTTTGTTCTCGCAGTAGGTCTGTGTAAAGTTGTTCTTTGAGTATCAAAAGTTCGTTTGGCCACTGTCCATATATGGTCTTTAACAAAATCACCTTTTTTAATTGGTTCTAATGTCCAAAATACCATTGTCACTCAGACTCAGCTAGTATCCCGCCTTTCCAGTATTTTTCCACCAACTTTGCCATGTTCAGTGTTATCCTGTTTATAGTTTTTCACCCCATTGGAATTTACTTTATCTCTTTCATTTCTAGCTTCCCTGGTACAAGGCCTTTTTACCAAGGGCCCATAGCAGCGCTGTTTCACTGGTCTTGAGCTATCCAAACTATCTCACTTTAATCTACCAGATAAATACCTTATCTCCATGATCGCTCTCATTTTATGTCCTTACACTAATTATTTTTAAAATATCGTTGCAATTAGTTTTGTTCAGTGAATTCTAAGTTCGATACAGCATCATAATATGTTATTTAATGATTTAACCTTCACTCACAGTCTGTGGCTGTTTGTTATCAAAACTTAGTCAAAACTGCTTTCGACTGTCTGCAGCTACATTTTGAACAAGTCTTAGCTTTTTAGTTACCCAGCAGTAATTATGGGTAATATTATTTGGCCAATGGCTACACTTGAAGTTCTCCATATATGATTTTCGTCCACTAAATATCTCTAAATATCAGCCTTTCATACAACACTCTGAGGCCGAACTCCAAACCATCATTAACACCTTCACCGAAGCGTACGAGAGCATGGGCCTTACACTAAACATCCATAAGACAAAAGTCCTCTACCAACCTGCCCCTGCCACACACTACTGCTCCCCGATTATCAAAATCCATGACGAGGCCTTGGACAACGTGGACCACTTTCCATACCTCGGGAGCCTACTGTCAACAAGGGCAGACATCGATGACGAAGTCCAACACCGCCTTCAGTGTGCCAGTGCAGCCTTCGGTCGCTTGAGGAAGAGAGTGTTTGAAGACCAGGACCTCAAACCCAGCACCAAGCTCATGGTCTACAGAGCAGTAGTGATACCCGCCCCCTCCTGTATGCTTCAGAGACATGGACCATGTACAGCAGGCACCTCAAAGCACTGGAGAGGTACCACCAACGCTGCCTCCGCAAGATCCTGCAAATCCATTGGCAGGATAGGCGCACCAACGTCAGTGTTCTCGCTCAGGCCAACATCCCCAGCATCGAAGCTTTGACCACGCTCGATCAGCTCCGATGGACGGGCCACATCGTCCGCATGCCCGATACAAGACTCCCAAAGCAAGCGCTCTACTCGGAGCACCGACACGGCAAGAGAGCCCCAGGTGGGCAGAGGAAATGCTTCAAGGACACCCTCAAGGCCTCCTTGAACAAGTGCAACATCCCCACCGACACCTGGGAATCCCTGTCCCAAGACTGCACAAAGTGGAGGAGAAGCATCCGGGAAGGCGCCGAACAACTCGAGTCTCTTCACCGGGAGCAAGCGGAAGCCAAGCGCAAACAGCGGAAGGAGCACACGTCAACCCAAGCACCCCACGCACCTGCCCCTTCAACCACCATCTGCCCCACTTGTGACAGAGACTGTAGGACCCGCATTGGACTCATCAGTCGCCTGAGAACTCATTTTTAGTGTGGAAGCAAGTCATCCTCGGTTCCAAGGGACTGCCTAAGAAGAAGTCACTGTTCTTCAGGAGGGTTTGCTAGTGCTGTTGGGGAGGGTTTAAATTAGCTTGGCAGGGGGATGGGAACCTAAGTATAGAGTCAATAGGGAGGGAAGAAAAACTGGAATTGGAAAACAAAAACATAGAAAGTAAATTGAAAGGACAGAGGAATCAAGGGCTAGATAGTAGTCAACAAGGAGGGTTGCCTGTACTAAATGGTATATACTTCAACGCAAGGAGTATAGCGAACAAGGCAGATGAGCTGAGGGCACAGGTAGATACTTGGGACTATGATATTATAGCTATTACAGAGACGTGGCTGAAAGAGGGGCAGTTATGGCAGCTCAACATTCCTGGTTAGAGGATTTTCAGACGGGATAGAGAGGGAGGTAAAAAGGGAGGGGGGGTCGCGGTATTGATGAAATAAACTATTACAGCTGTGAGAGGGATGATATGTTGGAGGGATCATCAAACGAGGCCATATGGGTCAAATTGAAAAACAAAAAAGGGACAATCACACTGCTGGGAGTGTACTACAGACCCCCAAAAAGTGAGAGGGAGATAGAAGAACAAATATGTAGACAAATTTCTGAGAAGTGCAAAAACTATGGGGCAGTAATAGAAGGGGATTTCAACTACCCCAATATTAACTGGGATAAAATTAGTGTGAAGGGTATAGAGGGTGCGGAATTCCTAAAATGCATCCAGGAGAACTTTTTTAGCCAGTATGTAGTAAGCCCAATAAGAGAGAGGGCGGTTCTGGACTTAGTTTTAGGGAATGAAGCTGGGCAGATGGAAGGCGTACCAGTGGGGGAACATTTTGGTGCTAGTGACCATAATTCTGTTAGATTTAAGGTAGTTATGGAAAAGGACAAGGATAGACCAGGAATAAAAATTCTAAATTGGGGAAAAGCAGATTTTGCTAAGCTCAGAGGGGATTTAGCCATAGTGGACTGGAAACAGCTACTTGAAGGTAAATCAGTGTCAGGGCAGTGGGAGGCATTCAAGGAGGAGATCCAGAGGGTTCAGAGCAAACATGTGCCCTTAAAGAAAAAAGGTGGGACTAACTAATCTAGAGCCCACTGGATGTCTAGAGACATACAGGGTAGGATAAAGAAAAAAAGGGAGGCGTATGACAGATACCAAGGGCTAAATACTCCGGAATCTTTAGAGGAGTATAGAAAGTGCAGGGGTGTAATTAAAAATGATATTAGGAAAGCAAAGAGAGAGCATGAAAAATTCTTGGCAAGTAAAATCAAGGAAAACCCAAAGATGTTTTATAAATATATTAAGAGTAAGAGGATAACTAAAGAAAGGGTAGGGCCTATTAGAGATCATGAGGGTAATCTGTGTGTGGAGGCAGGAGACGTCGGTAGGGTTCTTAATGAATGCTTTGCGTCTGTTTTCACAAAGGAGAGGGGCGAAGCAGACATTGCTATCAGGGGGGAGGAGTGTGAAATATTAGATGAAATAAACATAGTGAGAGAGGAAGTGTTAAAGGGTTTAGCAGTTTTAAAAGTGGATAAATCCCCAGGCCCGGATGAAATGTATCCCAGGCTGTTAAGTGAAGCAAAAGAGGAAATTGCACAGGCCCTGACCATCATTTTTCAATCCTCTCTGGCTTCAGGTGTGGTGCCGGTGGACTGGAGGACTGCTAATGTGGTACCCTTGTTTAAAAAGGGAGAAAAGGATAGACCGAGTAATTACAGGCTAGTCAGCCTAACCTCGGTGGTGGGAAAATTATTGGAAAGAATTCTGAAGGACAGGATAAATCTTCATTTAGAAAGACACGGATTAATCAAGGATAGTCAGCACGGATTTGTTAAGGGAAGGTCATGTCTGACAAACTTGATTGAATTTTTTGAGGAGGTAACAAGGAGGGTAGATGAGGGTAGTGCGTTTGATGTAGTGTATATGGACTTTAGCAAGGCTTTTGATAAGGTTCCACATGGCAGACTGGTCACAAAGTTAAAAGCCCATGGAATCCAGGGCAAAGTGTCAAGTTGGATTCAAAACTGGCTCGGAGACAGGAAGCAGAAGGTAATGGTTGATGGGTGTTTTTGTGACTGGAAGGCTGTTTCCAGTGGAGTTCCGCAGGGCTCAGTACTAGGTCCCTTGCTTTTTGTGGTATATATCAATGATCTAGACTTGAATATAGGGGGTATGATTAAGAAGTTTGCAGATGATACTAAAATCGGCTGTGTGGTTGATACTGAAGAAGGAAGCTGTAGACTGCAGGAAGATATCAATAAATCGGTCAGGTGGGCAGAACAGTGGCAAATGGAATTCAATCCGGAGAAGTGTGAGGTAATGCATTTGGGGAGGGCTAACAAGGAAAGAGAATACACATTAAATGGTAGGACACTGAGTAGTGTAGAGGAACAAAGGGACCTTGGAGTGCATGTCCACAGATCCCTGAAGATAGCAGGCCAAGTAGATAAGGTGGTTAAGAAGGCATAGAAACATAGAAACATAGAATCTAGGAGCAGGAGTAGGCCATTCGGCCCGTCGAGCCTGCTCCGCCATTCAATACGATCATGGCTGATCATCCAAATCCAGTACCCTGTCCCTGCTTTAATCCCCACAGTACACATATCCCACCCTACCCCCGTAACCCCACGTATTTAATTCCCCCTAACATATCCCATCCTATCCCCATAACCCCACATATTTAATCCCCCCTAACACTAAGGGTCAATTTATCATAGCCAAATCAACCTAACCCACACATTTTTGGACTGTGGGAGGAAACCGGAGCACCCGGAGGAAACCCACGCAGACACGGGGAGAATGTGCAAACTCCACACAGACAGTCACCCGAGTGTGGGTGTGAGTCACAGTCACAGTCATACGGAATGCTTGCCTTTATTAGCCGTGGCATAGCATACAAGAGTAGGGGGGTTATGTTTCCACTGTATAAAACACTAGTTAGGCCTCAGCTAGAGTACTGCGTGCAGTTCTGGTCACCACATTACAGGAAAGATGTGATTGCACTAGAGAGGGTACAGAGGAGATTTACAAGGATGTTGCCGGGAGTAGAGAATCTTAGCTATGAGGAAAGACTGGATAGGCTGGGTCTGTTTTCCTTGGAACAGAGGAGGCTGAGGGGAGACCTGATTGAGGTGTATAAAATTATGAGGGGCATAGATAAAGTGGATAGAAAGGACCGATTTCCCTTAGCAGAGGGGTCAAAAACCAGGGGGCACAGATTTAAAGTAATTGGTGGAAGGTTTAGAGGGGATTTGAGGGGAAATTTCTTCACCCAGAGGGTTGTGGGGGTCTGGAACTCACTGCCTGAAAGGGTGGTAGAGGCAGGAACCCTAGCAACATTTAAAAAGTACTTGGATTTGCACTTGGGATGCTGTAACCTGCAGGGCTACGGACCAAGAGCTGGGAAGTGGGATTAGGCTGGATAGCTCTTTGTTGGCTGGCGCAGACACGATGGGCCGAAATGTCCTCCTTCCGTGCTGTAAGTTTCTATGATTCTATGTTGTAATGTAAGAAACGTTGTACCTGGTGCTGCTCATCTGTCTGTTTAAAGGCTGCATTGTGTGGTATGTGTGCAATTCTAGGAATTTGCACACTTTCGCACGAAGATAGGGGACAGGCATTGGATCCAAAAGCTGTGAAAGTTGCAACAATATCTCGTGTCTCTCATGATCTCTTTTTCATGGCCTCTTGCACCACTTGGAAATGGCTTGAGATATTGCAACAACCCTGGTGGAGGCGATTCCATCCCCCACCCCCGAGCCTCGCAGTAACCAGCGGGGTTTTTTTAAAAAGAAATGCTTAAAAATTATTTGATTTTATTCTTGTGAGTTTCAGCCCGCAGTTGTTGCAGTCCCAGGGCCAGGCGCCGCAGGGAACTCCCCCCGCCGCGAGGAGCCACAATGTTGCGAACTGAGCACGCGCCGGCGGCGGAGGAGGAGGAGGAGGGGGGGGGAAGCCCTGCGCGCTGACGTCATAACGTTATTATGCGTCAGCCTGCAACCCTTCCGGCTTTTACAGTCAGAAGGGCGGTGGGATTCCCTTCCAGCAGGGCCCGGATAGCTCAGTCGGTAGAGCATCAGACTTTTAATCTGAGGGTCCAGGGTTCAAGTCCCTGTTCGGGCGTTACACTTTTTCCACCTCAGAAAATAGCATTGCAATTCCGCATTTACTTATATTATATTTGGTGTGTTGCAACTCCAAAGTTATTAATGGTTATTTACAAATTTAAAATCATAGAATGGTTACAAGCACAGAAGGAGGCCATTCGGCCCCTCGAGCCCGTGCCGGCTCTCTGCAAAAGCACTTCAGTTCGTCCCACTAATACAGAGAAGTGTGAGGTGGTGCATTTTGGCAGAAGGAACAGGGAGAGGCAATATACACTTAATGGTACAGTTTTAAAGAGTGTGCAGGGAAAGAGGGACTTGGGAGTTAATGTGCATAGGTCCCTGAAGGTGGCGGGACATATTGAGAGAGTAGTTAGCAAAGCATATGGGATCTTGGGCTTCATAAATAGAGGTATTGGTTACAAAAGTAGAGAAGTTATGCTGAACCTTTAGAAAGCGCTGGTTAGGCCACAATTGGAGTATTGCGTCCAGTTCTGGTCACCACACTTTCGGAAGGATGTGAAGGCCCTTCAGAGGATGCAGAGGAGATTTACCAGAATGGTTCCAGGGATGGGGGATCTTAGCTACAAGGACAGGTTGGAGAAGTTGGATTTGTTTTCATTAGAGCAAAGGAGGTTGAGGGGTGATTTGATGGAGGTGTACAAGATTATGACGGGTTTGGATAGGCTAGACAGGGAAAGGCTGTTCCCACTAGTTGATGGTACAAGGACTAGGGGACACAGATTTAAGGTTTTGGGCAAGATATACAGGAGGGATGTGAGGAAAAACTTTATTACGCAGCGAGTGGTGAGGACCTGGAATTCGCTGCTGATGGAGGTGGTGGAAGCGGAGACACTTAATGTTTTCAAGGGGAGACTGAATAGGCACTTGAGGGAAATAAACTTGCAGGGCTACGGGGATAGAGCAGGGGAATGGAACTGACTGGATTACTCTACAGAGAGCCGGCATGGACTTGATGGGCCGAATGGCTTCCTTCTGTGCCGTATGACTCTATGACTTTCACCATAGCCCTGCAATTTTTTTTCCTTCAGGTACTTATCCAATTTCCTTTTGAATGCCACGAGTTGTTATGATCTGGATGGCGGAAGCAGATTCAATATTCTCTTTCAAAAGGGAATTGGATATATACTTGTAAAGGAAAAATTTGCAGTGCTATGGGGAAAGAGCAAGGGGGAGTGGGATTAATTGTGTAGCTCTTTCAAAGAGCTGGCACAGGCACGATGGGCCAAATGGCCTCCTTCTGTACTGTATGAAAGAAAGAAAGACTTGCATTTATGTAGCGCCTTTCACAACCTCAGGACGTCCTAAAGCGCTTTACAGCCAATGAAGTACACTTGAAGTGTAGTCACTGCTGTAATGTAGGAAAAGCGGCAGCCAATTGCACACAGCAAGCTCCCATAAACAGCAATGCGATAATGACCAGAGAATATGTTTTTTTTATGTCGATAAATATTGGCCAGGACACCGGGGAGAACGCCCCTGCTCTTCTTCAAGATAGTACCATGGGATCTTTTCCGTCCACCTGAGAGCAGACGGGGGCCTCGGTTTAATGTCTCATCCAAAAGACGGCACCTCTGACAGTGCAGCACTCCCTCAGTACTGCCCCTCCAACAGTGCAGCACTCCATCAGTACAGCCCCTCCAACAGTGCAGCACTCCCTCAGCACTGCACTGGAGTGTCAGCCTAGATTTTTGCACTCAAGTCTCTGGAGTGATGTGAGTGGAGTGAGTCAAGTCTATGATTCTATGTGCATTCTGTATATATGAATTGTATGTATCTAAGATTTTTTTTTAGGGCCGATTTAGTGGGGTGATCTAATCGAGGTCTAATCTCATAAAGGGCTTCAATAGGCTTGATACGAATGAGTGGACTGTGATAACTGAGAAAATGCTGATTATACTTTGAATACAGAGGAAATCAGCAAAAAGACATAAGGCCAGGAAGGAGGGTAGGAAAGACAACAGACCATTCAGTCCATTTAGATTGACCTCTGGTTTATAGAGAGATGTATTTGACTCTTTTCAGTCTTGCATTGTGGCCTTTATCTTGGATTCTAATTTTTTTTTAACTCAAGTCAGTATTCTACCACTGCCTCAGCGAGAACAGAAGAAATTGGGAGAATCAAAAGGACCATCACAACAACAAATCTACCACATTCATTCTCAGAGCAGGGTAACGTAGTGCTTATGGTGCTCGACTAGCAACCTAGAGCTTTTGAGTTCAAATCCCACCAATGAGAAATTATAAAATGTAATAATTCTTGTAATTTGTGGGCTGGCATCAGGACAAAATGCTAAGATCATAAGATCATAAGAAGCAGGAGTCGGCCATTCGGCCCTTCGAGCCTGCTCCGCCATTCAATAAGATCATGGCTGATCTTCTACCTCAACTCCACCTTCCTGCACTATCCCCATATCCCTTAATATCCAAAAATCTATCGATCTCTGCCTTGAATATACTCAACGACTGAGCCTCCACAGCCCTCTGGGGTAGAAAATTCCAAAGATTCACCTGCCTCTGAGTGAAGAAATTTCTCCTCATCTCAGTCCTAAATGGCCGACCCCTTATTCTGAGACTGTGACCCCTGGTTCTAGACCCCCCAGCCAGGGGAAACATCCTCCCTGCATCTACCCTGTCAAGCCCTGTAAGAATTTTGTATGTTTCAATGAGATCACCTCTCATTCTTCTAAACTCTAGAGAATATCGGCTTAGACTACTCAATCTCTCCTCATCGGACAATCCCCCCATCCCGGGATGGATGATCATGGAAGCTGCTGGATTGATGTAAAATGCCACAGGGGTTCACTAATGTCCTTCAGGAAGAGAACCTATCACCCCTACCTGTGGAAATCCCGCATTACATACTTGACTCATTGAAACTTATAAAATTCTAACAGGACTAGACAGACTAGATGCAGGAAGGATGTTCCCGATGGCAGGGGAGTCCAGAACCAGGGGTCACAGTCTAAGGATAAGGGGTAAGCCATTTAGGACTGAGATGAGGAGGAATTTCTTCACCCAGAGAGTGGTGAACCTGTGGAATTCTCTACCACTGAAGGCAGTTGAGGCCAATTCATTAAATATATTCAAGAAGGAGTTAGATATATTCTTACGGCTAAGGGGATCAAGGGATATGGGGAGAAAGCAGGGACAGGGTACTGAATTTGGATGATCAGCCATGATCTCATTAAATGGCGGAGCAGGTTCGAGGGGCCGAATGGCCTACTCCTGCTCCTATTTTCTCTGTTTCTATGTTTAATGCCCCCAGGGCAACTAGAGATGAGTAATAAATACTGCCGTGCCAGTGTCACTTACATCTTAAGAATATAAAAGATTAAGGGGTGATCTAATTGAGGTGTTTAAGATGATTAAATGAGTTGATAGGGTGGATAGAGAGAAACTATTTCCTCTGGTGGGCGGAGTCCAGAACAAGGGGGCAGAACCTTGAAACTGGAACTGGGCAGTTGAGGGGTGATGTTTCACTGTGCCTACCCTTCTTCACACAAAGGGTAATGGAAATCTGGAACTCTCTCCCCCAAATAGCTGTTGAGGCTGGGGGTCAATTGAAAATTTACAAACTGAGATTGATAGATTTTTGTTAGGCAAGGTTATTAAGGGTGACGGAACCAAGGTGAGTAAATGGAGTTAAGATACAGACCAGATCTAATTGATTGACGGAACAGGCACAAGGGGCTGAATGGCCTTCTCCTGTTCCTATGTAACGAAGTAAAAAATCTAATTGTAATTTGATTAATTGCACTGATTTATCACTATTATTTTGGTTGGTAGATTATTGCAAAGATTCATCACTCTTTTGGGGTGAAGTCGTATGGTGTAAAATTATCAGCCGTGGCTCAGTGGGTAGCACACTCACCTTTTGAGTCAGAAGGTTGTGGGTTCAAGTCCCACTCCAGAAACTTGAGCACAAAAATCTAGGCTGACACTCCAGCGCAGTGCTGAGAGAGTGCTGCACTGTCGGAGGTGCCGTCTTTCAGGTGAGACGTTAAACTGAGGCCCCCTCTGCCCTTTCAGGTAAAAGATCCCATGGCACTATTTCGAAGAAGAGCAGAGGAGTTCTCCCTGGTGTCCTGGCCAATATTTGTTCCTCAATCAACAACAACAACAACTTGTATTTATATAGCACCTTTAACATAGTAAAACGTCCCAGGGCGCTTCACAGGAGTATTTTATAAGACAAAAAATTTGACACCGAGCCACATAAGGGGAAATTAGGGCAGGTGACCAAAAGCTTGGTTTTAAGGAGCATCTTAAAGGAGGAAAGAGAGGTAGAGAGGCGGAGAGGTTTAGAGAGGGAATTCCAGAACTTAGGGCCTTGGGAACAGAAGGCACGGCCACCAATGGTTGAGCGATTATAATCAGGGATGCTCAAGAGGGCAGAATTGGAGGAGCGCAGATATCTCGGGGGTTGTGGGGCTGGAGGAGATTACAGAGATAGGGAGGGGCGAGGCCATGGAGGGATTTGAAAACAAGGATGAGAATTTTGAAATCGAGGCGTTGCTTAACCGGGAGCCAATGTAGGTCAGCGAGCACAGGGGTGATGGGTGAATGGGACTTGGTGCGAGTTAGGACACGGGCAGCCGAGTTTTGGATGAGCTCAAGTTTATGTAGGGTAGAATGTGGGAGGCAAGCCAGGAGTGCGTTGGAATAGTCAAGTCGAGAGGTAACAAAGGCATGGATGAGGGTTTCAGCAGCGGATGAGCTGAGGCAAGGGCGGAGACGGGCGATGTTACGGAGGTGGAAATAGGCGGTCTTTGTTATGCTGCAGGTATGTGTTCGGAAGTTCATTTCATGGTCATATATGACACCAAGTTTGCGAACAGTGTAATTCAGCCTTAGACAGATGTTAGGGAGAGGGATGGAGTTGGTGGCTAGGGAACGGAGTATGTGGTGGGGACCAAAAACAATAGCTTCGGTTTTCCCAATATTTAATTGGAGAAAATTTCTGCTCATCCAGAACTGGATGTCGGACAAGCAGTCTGACAATATAGAGACCGTGGAAGGATCGAGAGAAGTGGTGGTGAGGTAGAGCTGGGTGTCGTCAGCATACATGTGGAAACTTGACGCTGTGTTTTCGGATGATGTCGCGAAGGGGCAACATATAGATGAGAGATAGGAGGGGGCCGAGGATAGATCCTTGGGGGACACCAGAGGTAGCGATGCGGGAGCAGGAAGAGAAGCCACTGCAGGTGATTCTCTGGCTACGATTAGATAGATAAGAATGGAACCAGGCGAGTGCAGTCCCGCCCAGCTGGACGACATTGGAGATGGATGGGAGTGGTCAACTGTGCCAAAGGCTGCAGACAAGTCAAGAAGGACAAGGAGGGATAGTTTACCTTTGTCACAGTCACAAAGGATGTCATTTGTGACTTTGATTAGAGCCGTTTCGGTACTGTGGCCGGGGCGGAAACCTGATTGGAGCGATTCAAACATGGAATTGCAGGAAAGATGGGCACGGATTTGGGAGGCGACAACACGTTCAAGGACTTTGGAGAGGAAAGGGAGGTTGGAGATAGGGCGGTAGTTTGCAAGGACGGAGGGGTCAAGGGTTGGTTTTTTGAGGAGAGGGGTGATGATGGCAGATTTGAGGGAGAGGGGGACAGTACCTGAGGAGAGAGAACCATTAATAATGTCAGCTAACATGGGAGCCAGAAAAGGAAGTTGGGTGGTCAGCAGTTTGGTGGTAATGGAGTTGAGGGAGCAGGCAGTGGGTCTCATGGACAAGATGAGTGCAGAGAGGTCATGAGGAGAGATCGAAGAGAAACTGGAGAAAGATGCGAGGGCAGGGGGGACCTTAGAGGAAGCTTGGCCCGGTGGGCTAGGGGTAGGAAGGGAAGTGGCAGAGGCAGCTGAACGAATCGTCTCAATCTTAGAGACAAAGAAGTCCATGAGCTCCTCACACTTGTTGTCGGAGGGGAGGGTGGAGGAGACAGGGGAGAGGGGTTTAGTAGAGGTTTGCAGTAGAGACTAGAAGCCGGGGTTTATCTTTGCATTCCAGAATGATTCTGGAATAGTGAG
The DNA here is from genome assembly GCA_030390025.1 of Squalus acanthias. Lineage (NCBI taxonomy): Eukaryota > Metazoa > Chordata > Chondrichthyes > Squaliformes > Squalidae > Squalus > Squalus acanthias. Next base: position 262,377,218 of record CM059425.1, read on the forward strand.
CAATTTTGGCAGACGAGGGGAGGGCCCGATAGTGCTTTATGTGGCCCAGCCAGATCTGGTGGTGAATGGCTAAACCAGTTGTCTGCCATATCCTTTCGAGTCTGTGTCCCTTGGACTTAAGAAAGCAAAGATGAGAGCCGTACCAGGGGAACGGCCAGGGTGAGAGAGGGTAATTGTTTTAATAGGGACTTGGGCATCAAAGATAGTGGTGAGGGTGTGGTTGAGCAGATCGATAGCTGCAGAAATGTCGTGGTGGATGGAGGGCCAGAGGCTGGACAGTTGGGATTTCATAAGTGCAGTTGTAAGAGAGTTGGGAGAGAATTTTTTTCCAGGGGTGGACACAGAAGGAAGAGGGTTGGGGGGGCGGGTGGGTGGAAGGGGGATGTGGGTGGAGAGCGATACGAGGAAATGGTCAGAGATGGCCTTATCTGCAATTGACACGATGGGAGTAGCGAGGCCGCAAGAGATGGCAAGGTCGAGGGGGTGGCCGTGAATATGGGTTGGGGAGTTTACATGGAGGGAGAGATTAAGGGAGGATAGGAGGCTAGTGAACTCAGAGGAGAGAGAGCATGATGAATTGAGATGGAGGTTGAAATCACCAAAGATGAGAAGTCATTCGGTGCAGAGGCTGAGGGAGGAGAACAATGAAGATATCTCAGTAATAAAGTTTTTATGGTACTTGGGTGGGCGGTAGAGAACAAGAATTTTAAATGGGAGGTGAGAGGGGTGGAATAAGGTGAGATGCTCAAAGGAGGAGAAACTGCCGGAGGAATAGGGGGACAGACCAAGGTGTGATTTGGTGATGAGAGCCACACTGCCACCATGGCGGTCTGAGCGGGGCAAGTGGTGCAAGGTATAGCCAGGTGGGGAGGCTTCATTTAAGGGTAAGGTGTCATCACCCCTCAACCAAGTTTCCGTCAGGGCCATGATATCGATGCAGTCATCCACGATAAGCTCATGGATGACAAGGGCCTTGTTCGCAAGTGAACAGACATTCTGGAGGGAGGTGTGGAGAGGATCGGTGATGGCTGCCCCACTGCCAGCATCCACAGGGTCAGCGCTGGGGGGGATGAGTTGGACGGGGAGGAGATTGGCAAGATTTTCCCCCAGTGGGCGCGCTGGGTGGGAAGGTCGGCGAGAGAGTATGATGGGACAGTTGGGGTTGCTGCTCGTGAGGACACAGCGATGAGTGCCTCGATGGGCCCTTCACAGGATGCCAAGAGAGGCACAGAGGGAAGCTGTGGGCTTATCTAAGAGGGAGTCAAGCCTGGGATGGCGACAGGAGAGTAGGAAGGTCGAAGAGTAATGAAGGATTGGGGTAGGGATTTGGGCGGGCAGGGTATCCGAGAGAGGAGAGATGAAAGGAGGCAGGACGACAGGAGAGAGCGGTCAGGGAGGGATAGAGAGAAAAGGAAAAAGGGGGAGAAAAAAGTGGAAATAGAAGCGAACGGCTCGGGTCCGGAGCGGCAGTCAAAGTGCGCACGCCAATGGACACAGGGGAAAGCTCAGGTTACATAGACCTGGTTATCTAGTAATTAATGGGATACATATTTCCTGGTTGTAGCAGGGGATAGGCTGGGGACAATAGTAGGGAAACCAGAGTCAAAGCCAGAGGTCCCATGGAGGGATAAAGTTGACGTAGGTAGGATGGAGTCAGTATGGAGCATCGATGAACCATTGTCCAAATTTGGAGACAGGTATAGCAGGTGAGTGAAGTCTGGAAGCTATTTGAAGGGTAGAGAATTGGAGGATTGTCCAGTCCTTACCTAAGGAAAGACATACTTGCCTTAGAGGGAGTGCAGCAAAGGTTCACTGGACTGGTTCCTGGGATGAGGGGATTGTCCTATGAGGAGAGATTGAGTAGACTAGGCCTATATTCCTTAGAGTTTAGAAGAATGAGAGGTGATCTAATTGAAATGTATAAAATTCTTATGGGGCTTGACAGGGTTAATGCTGAGAAAATGTTTCCCCGGCTGGGGAGTCTAGAACACAAGGGTGACAGTCTCAGAATAAGGGGTCGGCCATTCAGGACTGAGATGAGGAGAAATTTCTTCACTCAGAGGGTGGTGAATCTTTGGAATTCTCTGCCCCAGAGGGCTGTGGAGGCTCAGTCGTTGAGTATATTCAAGACAGAGGTCGATAGATTTTTGGGAACGAAGGGAATTAAGGGATATGGGGATAGTGCAGGAAGGTGGAGATGAGGTAGAAGATCAGCCATGATCTTATTGAATGGCGGAGCAGGCTCGAAGGGCCAAATTGCCGACTCCTGCTTCTATTTCTTATGTTCTTATGGATGGAGGTTGTTGCCGTAGAAAAGAGAATCGGTTGCGGTGCAGAAAGATGATGGCGAAATTGATGCAAGTTGGAGGTCCCCGTAGATCAAAAGCTGCGGAGAAAATATAAAACCACAAGCCAGCGACCAGCATAGCTGAAAAACCAATTGAACCAGCTCAGCAGAGAGACAGACGCAGTTTAAAAGTTATTAAAATGAAAATCTTTTAGCAGCAGCATTAGAGACACAGCAGGTGGGGATTACAGTGTAATCCAGTGTAGTCCAGTGCAGAAGCGTAGTCTAGATGTCCAGAGAAGTCCAGGAGTTTGGAAACCGATTTGAGAAAAGAATTCTGTAAGATTTGGATCACAGGTCACACACAGATTACCCAAAGGGTCTTAGGATTTGTAAGGCTTTTTATTAAGGAGCGGCAGTTTAAGTTAAGTACAACAGACAATCAAGACAGACATAGTAGACACACGACCGTGACAAGCAGCTGGTATCGGTCCCGATCGGACAGACGGCTGGCGTGGGCGAACAGCTCTTCACTTCACCGTCTATCAAAGATACAGTCAACAACCTTTCTAGCACACAAACAGCAGACAGCGAGTCTGGAAACAAGGTCACCGCCACGGTGCAGAATGTTGGAACATCCGCAGGGAACCAAGAACATCAGCAAATTCTAAGCGTCTCTCCAGTTATTCTAACACCAGTCCGAAGAGACTTTTTTTTCTCAAGTTATTTCTTCCTATTCACGATTTCTTATAATTCAGCAGCTTAAAACCTGAAGCGACTGAGTAGCAGAGCAGAGCCACAGCAGCTGAATCCAGGTGAGCGGGAAATTTCAGCAGAGTTCCAGCCATTGAAGAGAGCTCAGTGAGAACAAAGACAAGCAGGGTCGGAGGATGGGCAGCGGGCTCTGCAGGGGTAGCTTTAAACATGTAGTTTAAACTTGTAGTTTGGGCTAAAATGCATTCACTATCAGAGCCAGGGTATCTTAAACAATGGAAGAAAGGAGATTGGGGGAAGAAAGGGCAAAGGATGGCAATGGATGAGCAAGGATACAGTTGCAGAGAAGAGCAGCTCAGTAAGGAGCAGCCAGCCCAGGAGCCACCTTGAACATCACTAAAACAGATTATCTGGTCATCATCACATTGCTGTTTGTGGGAGCTTGCTGTGTGCAAATTAGCTGCCGCGTTTCCTACAACAGTGACTACACTTCAAAAAGCACTTCATTGGCTGTAAAGCACTTTGGGACGTCCGGTGGTTGTGAAAGGCGCTATAGAAATGCAAGTCTTTCTTTTTCTTTTCTTTATTAATGTGCCCGCATGAAATCTCAATGCGCTCAATCGTTAAATAACTGGATTAACACCTTTGTTAAAATGACGAACAAAAGGGATTTAACTCCACCTCATTAACGCGTGTGTTACTAGCGTAGCACCGCACGATTTCACAGCTAGAGCTACATCGAGTCTACAGCACAGGAGCAGGAGATTCAGCCCAAATTTATGCTCCACACAAGCTTCCTCCTACCCGACTTCATCTCACCCTTATCAGCCTATCCTTCAAACCCATTTTTGGATTTCAGGACCCTTTTGAACCAATAATTTCCCTCCACTCCCATGATTATAGGAACAGGAGGAGGCCATTCAGCCCCTCGAGCCTGTTCCGCCATTCAATGAGATCATGGCTGATCTGCGACCTAACTCCATATACCCGCCTTTGCCCCGTATCTCTTAATACCTTTGGTTAACAAAAAGCTAACAATCTCCGACTTAAAATTAGCAATTGAGCTAGCATCAATTGCCGTTTGCGGAAGAGAGTTACAAACGTCTGCCACCCTTTGTGTGTTGAAGTGTTTCCTAACTTCACTCCTGAAAGGTCTGGCTCTAATTTTTAGACTATGCCCCCTAGTCCTCGAATCCCCAACCAGCGGAAATAGTTTCTATCTATCCTATCTGTTCCACCTAATATCTTGAAAACTTTGACCGGATCACCCCTCAACCTTCTAAATTCTAGGGAACACAGCCCTAGTTTGTGTACTCTTTTGTATGGACCATAAACAAATAAACTGTAACTTAAAAAAACCATTAAATGAAACTTAACAACTTAAATTATAATTTGGTTGCCGGGGGTGATGAAGCACTCCAGTCGCTGCGGTGCCCACCGGTCGAGGAAGGCCTCGAGTGTGCCGGCGGACACCGCGTGCTCCATCTCCAGGGCCACTCGGGCGCGAACGTGGCCGCAGGAAGAGAGGCGGGCAGGGCAGTCGGGGCCGAACGACCCCCCCCTCGACCGCCCTGCTGCCTGGGCCAGTTAATGGCCACTTTGGCCAGGCCCAGGAGCAGTCCCCACGAGGAGGTTCCCCGACCTGCCCTACCCCCCCACTCCCCTCCGCACCGGGTGACCGAAGATCAGGAGCGTGGGGGCTGAAGCGAAGCCACAAAAAAAAACAACCTCTCACACTCCGTGTAAACGTGGAACACAGAATCCTCCAGGGCCACATAGAAACGGCAGGTGGCCCCTAGTTTGTGTAATAGCAACAGAAAGTGCTGGAAACACTCAGCAGGTCAGGCAGCATGGAGGAGAGAGAAACAGAGTTAACGTAACGTTGACTCTCTCTCTCCTGGATGCTGTCTGACCTGCTGAGTGTTCCCAGCACTTTCTGTTGTTATTTGAGATTTCCAGCATCCGCAGTATTTTGCTATTGCCTAGTTTGTGTAAGTTGGGTCACCCCAGGTGGTGCATGCCCCAGCTCCGCCGGTGGGCACTGTCCCTGCCGGGGCTGCTGTCCACAGGTGAGCCTCTGGCTCCGGATCTCCAGCAGCCACCTGCCGGGGGGTCACGTGTTGACCGGGGTCAGGTGACCGGCCGCTGGCGGGGACAGCGCGCATGCGCACGGCGGGCGGCGGCCATCTTGCCCGAGGTGACGATGATTTTTTCTTGAGTTCGATGGTTTGTTTTGTTTTGGTTCTGGCGCCGGTTTCCCGCCCCGCCGGCCCGCGCTCGTCCGTTTACCGGAGGCTCTTCGCTCCATCTCCGCCCGGCTTTTTAATTTAAACTGTCATTTCTCCCCCTCCCCTCAGGATCACTTTCCCGCCTTTTCCCTCAGCCGTGGCAGAAGAGAGAGAAAGAGAGAGGAGAGAGAGAGAGAGAGGGGATAGATAGAGAGAGGGGGGGATAGAGAGAGAGAGAGAGGATAGAGAGAGAGGGATAGAGAGAGAGAGAGAGAGGGGGATAGAGAGAGAGGGATAGAGAGAGAGAGAAGAGAGAGAGGGGGATAGAGAGAGAGGGATAGAGAGAGAGAGAGAGAGGGGGATAGAGAGAGAGGGATAGAGAGAGAGAGAAGAGAGAGAGAGGGGGATAGATAGAGAGAGGGATAGAGAGAGAGAGAGAAGAGAGAGAGAGGGATAGAGAGAGAGAGAGAGGGGGATAGAGAGAGGGATAGAGAGAGAGAGAAGAGAGAGAGAGGGGGATAGATAGAGAGAGGGATAGAGAGAGAGAGAGAGAGAGGGGGATAGAGAGAGAGGGATAGAGAGAGAGAGAAGAGAGAGAGGGGGATAGAGAGAGAGAGGGATAGAGAGAGAGAGAGAGAGGGGGATAGAGAGAGAGAGGGATAGAGAGAGAGAGAGGGGGGGATAGAGAGAGAGAGGGATAGAGAGAGAGAGAGGGATAGAGAGAGAGAGGGGGATAGAGAGAGAGAGGGATAGAGAGAGAGAGAGAGAGGGGATAGAGAGAGAGAGGGATAGAGAGAGAGAGGGGGATAGAGAGAGAGGGATAGAGAGAGAGAGGGGGAGATAGAGAGAGAGAGGGATAGAGAGAGAGAGAGGGGGATAGAGAGAGAGAGGGATAGAGAGAGAGAGGGGGATAGAGAGAGAGAGGGATAGAGAGAGAGAGAGGGATAGAGAGAGAGAGGGATAGAGAGAGAGAGGGATAGAGAGAGAGAGGCGGCTAGAGAGAGAGAGGGATAGAGAGAAGAGAGAGAGAGGGGGATAGAGAGAGAGAGGGATAGAGAAGAGAGAGGGGGATAGGAGAGAGAGAAGGTAAAGAGGAGAGAGGGGGATAGTGAAAGGGGATAGAGAGAGTAAAGGGGGGATAGAGAGAGAAGGGGGGATAGAGAGAGAAAGGGGGGATATAGAGAGAAAGGGGTCTGATAGAGAGGATAGAGAGAAAGGGGGGAGAGAGGATAGAGAGAGAGGGATAGAGGAGAGTGGGATAGATAGAGAGGTGGGATAGATAGAGAGGTGGGTAGCTAGAGAGGGGGGATAGAGAGAGGGGGCGGATAGAGAGAGGGATTGCGAGGGGAGGAGAGAGAGGGAGACGGATAGAAGAGAGGTGATGGATAGTAGAGAGAGATGGGGGGATAGAGAGAGAAAGGGGATAGAGAGGATAGAAGAGAGGGGGGGATAGATAGAGAGGGGGATAGATAAGATAGAGAGAGAGGGGGGATAGAGAGAGAGGGGGGGATAGAGAGGGGATAGAGAGAGAGGGGGGATAGAGAGAGAGGGGGGATAGAGAGGGGATAGAGAGAGGGGGATAGAGGGGATAGAGGGGGGGGGGGGATAGAGAGAGAGGGGGGATAGAGGGGATAGAGAGAGAGAGGATAGAGAGAAAGGGGGGATAAAGAGAGGAGAGAGAGGGGGGATCGAGAGAAAGGGGATCGATAGAAAGGATAGAGAGAGAGGGGGGATAGAGAGAGAGGATAGAGAGGGGGGATAGATAGAGGGGATAGAGAGAGGATAGAGATAGAGGGTAGAGAGAGAGAGGGGGGATGGATAGAGAGAGAGGGGGATAGATAGAAAGGATAGAGAGAGAGGGGAGATAGATAGAGGGGATAGATAGGACAGAGAGAGGGGGGTAGATAGAGAGAGGGGGGTAGATAGAGAGAGGGGGGTAGATAGAGAGAGAGAGGGGATAGAGAGAGGGAGAGAGAGAGAGGGATAGATAGAGAGGGGGGGATAGATAGAGAGGGGGGATAGATAGAGAGAGGGGGGATAGATAGAGAGAGGGGGGATAGATAGAGAGAGGGGGGATAGAGAGAGAGGGGGGATAGAGAGAGGGGGGATAGAGAGAGAGAGGGGATAGAGAGAGAGAGGGGGATAGAGAGAGGGGGGATAGAGAGAGAGAGGGGATAGAGAGAGAGAGGGGATAGAGAGAGAGAGGGGGGATAGAGAGAGGGGGGATAGAGAGAGGGGATAGAGAGAGAGAGGGGGGATAGAGAGAGAGGGATAGAGAGGGGATAGAGAGAGAGAGGGGGGATAGATAGAGAGAGGGGGGATAGAGAGAAAGTGGGGATGGAGAGAGGATAGAGAGAGAAGGGATAGATAGAGAGGATAGAGAGAAAGGGGGGATAGAGAGAGAGGGGATAGAGAGAGAGGGAATAGAGAGAAAGGGGGGATAGAGAGAAAGGGGGGGGATAGATAGAGAGGGGGGATAGAGAGAGGGGGATAGATAGGAGGATAGAGAGAGAGGGGGTATAGAGAGAAAGGTGGGGATAAAGAGGAGGGGATAGAGAGAGAAAGGGGATCGATAGAGAGGATAGAGAGAGGGGATAGAGAGAAAGGGGGATAGAGAGAAGAGGGGGGGAGAGATAGAGAGAGTGGGGGTAGGAAAGAGGGGATAGAGAGAGGAATAGAGAGAGAATGGGGGGATACTAGAGAGGATAGAGGATAGGGGGGATGTGAGAGAAGGGGAGAGGATAGAGGAATAGAGAGAGAAAGGGGGGGAGAGAGGGATAGGAGAGAAAGGGGATAGAGAGAGGGGGGAGAGAGGTGGGATAGATAGAGAGGGGGGATAGAGAGAGGGGGGGGATAGAGAGAGGGGATTGAGAGGGGGGAGAGAGAGAGGGGATGGATAGAGAGAGATGGGGGGTGATAGAGGAGTGAAAGGGGCTAGAGAGGATAGAGAGAGGGGGGATAGATAGAGAGAGAGGGGGGGATAGATAGAGAGAGAGGGGGGGATAGATAAAGAGAGAGAGGATAGAGAGAAAGGGGGGATAAAGAGAGGAGAGAGAGAGGGGGGATAGAGAGAAAGGGGATCGATAGAAAGGATAGAGAGAGAGGGGGGATAGAGAGAGAGGATAGAGAGGGGGGATAGATAGAGGTAGAGAGAGGGGGATAGATAGAAAGGATAGAGAGAGAGGGGAGATAGATAGAGGGGATAGATAGGACAGAGAGAGGGGGGTAGATAGAGAGAGAGAGGGCATAGAGAGAGGGGATAGAGAGAGAGGGGGGATAGAGAGAGAGAGGGGATAGAGAGAGAGGGGATAGAGAGAGAGAGGGGATAGAGAGAGGGGATAGAGAGAGGGGGGATAGATAGAGAGAGGGGGGATAGAGAGAGAGGGGGGATAGAGAGAGAGAGGGGGGATAGAGAGAGAGAGAGGGGATAGAGAGAGAGGGGGGATAGATAGAGAGGGGGATAGAGAGAGGGGGGATAGATAGAGAGAGGGGGGATAGAGAGAGAGAGAGGGGGGATAGATAGAGAGGGGGGGGATAGAGAGAGAGAGAGGGGATAGAGAGAGAGAGGGGGGATAGAGAGAGAGGGGGGATAGAGAGAGAGAGAGGGGATAGAGAGAGAGAGGGGGGATAGAGAGAGAGGGGGGATAGAGAGAGAGAGGGGATAGAGAGAGAGGGGGATAGAGAGAGGGGGGATAGAGAGAGGGGGGATAGAGAGAGAGGGGGGATAGAGAGAGAGGGGGGATAGAGAGAGGGGGGATAGAGAGAGAGGGGATAGATAGAGAGAGGGGGGATAGATAGAGAGAGGGGATAGAGAGAGAGGGAATAGAGAGAAAGGGGGAATGGAGAGAGGATAGAGAGAGAAGGGATAGATAGAGAGGATAGAGAGAAAGGGGGGATAGAGAGAGAGGGATAGAGAGAGAGAGAGGGGGATAGAGAGAGAGAGGGATAGAGAGAGAGAGAGAGAGGGGATAGAGAGAGAGAGGGATAGAGAGAGAGAGAGAGGGGATAGAGAGAGAGAGGGATAGAGAGAGAGGGGGATAGAGAGAGAGGGATAGAGAGAGAGAGGGGGAGATAGAGAGAGAGAGGGATAGAGAGAGAGAGGGGGATAGAGAGAGAGAGGGATAGAGAGAGAGAGAGGGATAGAGAGAGAGAGAGGGATAGAGAGAGAGAGGGGGATAGAGAGAGAGAGGGATAGAGAGAAGAGAGAGAGAGGGGGATAGAGAAGAGAGAGGGGGATAGAGAGAGAGAGGGATAAAGAGAGAGAGGGGGATAGAGAAAGAGGGGATAGAGAGAGAAAGGGGGGATAGAGAGAGAAAGGGGGGATAGAGAGAGAAAGGGGGGATAGAGAGAGAAAGGGGGATAGATAGAGAGGATAGAGAGAAAGGGGGGAGAGAGGATAGAGAGAGAAAGGGGATAGAGAGAGGGGGGAGAGAGGTGGGATAGATAGAGAGGGGGGATAGAGAGAGGGGGGGATAGAGAGAGGGGATTGAGAGGGGGAGAGAGAGAGAGGGGATGGATAGAGAGAGATGGGGGGATAGAGAGAGAAAGGGGATAGAGAGGATAGAGAGAGGGGGGATAGATAGAGAGGGGGATAGATAAGATAGAGAGAGAGGGGGGATAGAGAGAGAGGGGGGGATAGAGAGGGGATAGAGAGAGAGGGGGGATAGAGAGAGGGGGGGGGGATAGAGAGAGAGGGGGGATAGAGAGAGAGGGGGGATAGAGAGAGGGGGGATAGAGGGGATAGAGAGAGAGGGGGGGGATAGAGAGAGAGGGGGGATAGAGGGGATAGAGAGAGAGGATAGAGAGAAAGGGGGGATAAAGAGAGGAGAGAGAGGGGGGATCGAGAGAAAGGGGATCGATAGAAAGGATAGAGAGAGAGGGGGGATAGAGAGAGGGGATAGATAGAGGGGATAGAGAGAGGATAGAGATAGAGGGTAGAGAGAGAGAGGGGGGATGGATAGAGAGAGAGGGGAGATAGAGGGGATAGATAGGACAGAGAGAGGGGGGGTAGATAGGACAGAGAGAGGGGGGGTAGATAGGACAGAGAGAGGGGGGGTAGATAGGACAGAGAGAGGGGGGGGTAGATAGAGAGGGAGGGGGTAGATAGAGAGAGAGAGGGGATAGAGAGAGAGAGGGATAGATAGAGAGGGGGGATAGATAGAGAGAGGGGGGATAGAGAGAGGGGGGGATAGAGAGAGAGGGGGGATAGAGAGAGAGAGGGGGGATAGAGAGAGAGGGGGGATAGAGAGAGGGGGGGATAGAGAGAGAGGGGGGATAGAGAGAGAGGGGGGATAGAGAGAGAGAGGGGATAGAGAGAGAGAGAGGGGATAGAGAGAGAGAGGGGGGATAGAGAGAGAGAGGGGGGATAGAGAGAGGGGATAGAGAGAGAGGGGGGATAGAGAGAGGGGGGATAGAGAGAGGGGATAGAGAGAGAGAGGGGGGATAGAGAGAGAGGGATAGAGAGAGGGGATAGAGAGAGAGAGGGGGGATAGAGGGAATAGAGAGAAAGGGGGGATGGAGAGAGGATAGAGAGAGAAGGGATAGAGAGAGAGAGGGAATAGAGAGAAAGGGGGGGATAGAGAGAAAGGGGGGATAGATAGAGAGGGGGGATAGAGAGAGAGGGGGATAGAGAGAGAGGGGGGATAGATAGAGAGGGGGGATAGAGAGAGAGGGGGATAGAGAGAGAGGGGGGATAAAGAGGAGAGGGGATAGAGAGAAAGGGGGATAGAGAGAGAGGGGGGATAGATAGAGAGAGGGGGGGATAGAGAAAGAGGGGATAGAGAGAGAGAAAGGGGGGATAGAGAGAGAGAGGGGGGATAAATAGAGAGGATAGAGAGATAGGGGGGATAGAGAGAGAAGGGGGAGAGATAGAGGATAGAGAGAAAGGGGGGAGAGAGGATAGAGAGAGAAAGGGGATAGAGAGAGGGGGGAGAGAGGTGGGATAGATAGAGAGGGGGGATAGAGAGAGGGGGGATAGAGAGAGGGGATTGAGAGGGGGGAGAGAGAGAGAGGGGATGGATAGAGAGAGATGGGGGGATAGAGAGAGAAAGGGGCTAGAGAGGATAGAGAGAGGGGGGATAGATAGAGAGAGAGGGGGGGATAGATAGAGAGAGAGGGGGGATAGAGAGAGAGAGGGGGGATAGATAGAGAGAGGGGGGATAGATAGAGAGAGGGGGGATAGATAGAGAGAGGGGATAGAGAGAGGGAATAGAGAGAAAGGGGGAATGGAGAGAGGATAGAGAGAGAAGGGATAGATAGAGAGGATAGAGAGAAAGGGGGGATAGAGAGAGGGGATAGAGAGAAAGGGGGGATAGATAGAGAGGGGGGATAGAGAGAAAGGGGGGATAGATAGAGAGGATAGAGAGAGAGGGGGATAGAGAGAAAGGGGATAAAGAGGAGAGGGGATAGAGAGAGAAAGGGGATCGATAGAGAGGATAGAGAGAGGGGATAGAGAGAAAGGGAGGATAGATAGAGAGGGGATAGAGAGAGAAAGGGGGGATAGAGAGAGAAAGGGGATAGAGAGAGGGGCGATAGAGAGGGGATAGATAGAAAGGATAGAGAGAGATGGGGGGATAGAGAGAGAACATAAGAAATAGGAGCAGGAGTAGACCAATCGGCCCCTCGAGCCTGCTCCGCCATTCAATGAGATCATGGCTGATCTGATCCAACCTCAACTCTAAAGAACACAAGAAGTAGGAGCAGGACCCGGCCACTCGGCCCCTGGGCCCGCTCCGCCACCCACAGGGCCTTGACCGATCCGAACTCAAACTCATGTCCAATTTCCAGCCCGCTCCCCGTAACCCCTGATTCCCTTTACTTCTAGGAAACGGTCTATTTCTGTTTTAAATTTATTTAATGAAGTAGCTTCCACAGCTTCCTGGGGTAGCAAATTCCACAGACCCACTACCCTCTGAGTGAAAAAGTTTCTCCTCATCTCAGTTTTGAAAGAGCAGCCCCTTATTCTAAGATTATGTCCCCTAGTTCTAGTTTCACCCATCATTGGGAACATCCTTACCGCGTCCACCCGATCAAGCCCCTTCACAATCTTATATGTTTCAATAAGATCGCCTCTCATTCTTCTGAACTCCAATGAGTAGAGTCCCAATCTACCCAACCTCTCCTCGTATGTCCACCCCCTCATCCCGGGGATTAACCGAGTGAACCTTCTTTGTACTGCCTCAGGAGAGGGGATAGAGAGGATAGAGAGAGAGAGGGGGGATAGAGAGAGAAAGGGGGGATAGATAGAGAGGGGGATAGAGAGAGAGAGGGGGATAGAGAGAGAGGGGGGGATAGAGAGAGGGGGAATAGATAGAGGATAGAGAGAGAGGGGGAATAGATAGAGAGGGGATAGATAGGGGGGATAGAGAGGGGGGGATAGAGGATAGAGAGAGAAAGGGGATAGATAGAGAGGATAGATAGAGGGGGATAGAGAGAGAGAGGGATAGATAGAGAGGGGATAGAGAGAGGATAGAGAAAAGAGTAGAGAGAAAAGGATAGAGAGAGGAAAGGGTATAGAGAGAGAGAAGATAGAGAAAGAGAAAGGATAGATAGAGCGAGAGGATAGAGAAAGAGAGGATAGAGAGAGAAGGGAGAGAGGGATAGAGAGCGAGAAAGGATAGAGAGAGGGGATAGAGAGAGAGTGGTGATAGAGGAGAGGGGATAGAGAGAGGGGATAGAGAGAGAGTGGTGATAGAGGAGAGGGGATAGAGAGAGAGGGATAGAGAGAGAGGGGTTAGAGAGAGCATAGAGAGGGTGATAGAGAGGATAGATAGAGAGAAGGGGGATAGAGAGAGGATGGAGAGGGGGATAGAGAGAGGGAGGGGATAGAGAGAGGGGGGATAGAGGGAGAGGGGATAGAGGATGGATAGAGAGAGGATAGAGAGTGAGAGGACAGAGAGAGGGATAGAGAGAGCATAGAGAGGGTGATAGAGAGAGGATAGAGAGAAGGGATAGAGGGGTTAGAGAGAGGGGAGGAGAGTGAGGGAGGGAGGGGATAGAGAGGGAGAGGGGGATAGAGAAAGAGGAGAGATAGAGCAGGAAGAATGTGCTTAAACTGGAGAGAGAAAGCGGATAGAGAGAGAGGCGATAGAGAGAGGGGATAGAGAGAGCGAGAAAGGACAGATAGAGAAAGGATAGGGAGAGGATAGATAGAGAGAGAGAATAGGGAGAGGGGAGGAGTGAGAGTGTGAGGATAGAGAGGGGAGATAGAGAAAGAGGCGAAATAGAGTAGGGAGGTTATGCTTAAACTGGAGAGAGAAAGGATAGAGAGTGAGGGATAGAGAGAGGATAGAGAGAGGGACAGAGGGGATAGAGAGAAAGGGGAGAGAGATAGTGAGAGGGAGGGAGGGGATAGAGAGGGGGATAGATAGAGAGAGAGGGGGAGGAGAGTGAGAGGGTATAGAGAGAGGGGGGGATAGAGGGAGGGAGGATAGAGAAAGAGAGGCGAGATAGAGCAGGGAGATTATGCTTAAACTGTATAAAACACTAGTGAGGCCATAGCTAGAGTACTGCATGCAGTTCTGGTCACCACATGACAGGAAGGATGTGATTGCACTAGAGCGGGTGCAGAGGAGATTTACGAGGATGTTGCCTGGGCTGGGGAATTTTAGCTATGAGGAAAGATTGGATAGGCTGGGGTTGTTTTCTTTGGAACAGAGGAGGCTGAGGGGAGACCTTATTGAGGTGTATAAAATTTTGAGGGGCCTAGATAGAATGGATAGGAAGGACCTATTTCCCTTAGCAGAGAGATCAATAACCAGGGGGCATAGATTTAAAGTAATTGGTAGGAGGTTTAGAGGGGATTTGAGGGGAAATGTCTTCACCCAGGGGGTGGTAGGGGTCTGGCACTCACTGCCTGAAAGGGTGGTAGAGGCTGAAACCCTCACCACATTTAAAAAGTACTTGGATGTGCACTTGAAGAGCCGTAACCTACAGGGCTATGGACCAAGAGCTGGAAAGTGGGATTAGGTTGGATGGCTCTTTGTCGGCCGGCGCGGACACAATGGGCCGAAATGGCCTCCTTCCGTGCTGTAACTTTCTATGATTCTATAGAGGGAGTGGATAGAGAGAGAGGTAGAGAGGGGGGAGAGAGAGGTAGAGGGGGAGAGAGGGGTGGGGGGGGGAGAGAGGGGTGGGGGGGGGAGAGAGGGGTGGGGGGGAGAGAGGGGTGGGGGGGAGAGAGGTGGGGGGGAGAGAGGGGTGGGGGAGAGGGGTGGGGGGGAGAGAGAGGTGGAGGGGGGAGAGAGGTGGAGGGGGGGAGAGGTGGAGGGGGGGAGAGGTGGAGGGGGGAGAGGTGGAGGGGGGGAGAGAGGTGGAGAGGGAGGGGGTGAGAGGTGGAGGGGGGAGAGGGAGGGGGTGAGAGGTGGAGGGGGGAGAGGGAGGGGGGAGAGGGAGGGGGGTGAGGTGGAGGGGGGAGAGAGGTGAGGGGGGGAGAGGTGAGGGGGAGAGGGAGGGGAGAGAGGGATGGGGAGAGAGGGGGAGGGGGGAAGAGGGATGGGGAGAGAGGGGGAGGGGGGAAGAGGGAGGGGAGAGGGAGAACGATGGGGAGGGGGAGAGAGGGGAGGGGGGAGAGAGGTGGAGGGGAGGAGAGGGGTAGGGGGAGAGAGAGGTGGGGGGGAGTGAGGTGGAGGGGGAGAGGTGGGGGTGGGAGAGAGGAGGATAGAGAGCGCGGGACTGGGGGAGAGAGCGCGGGAGAGGGATAGAGCGTGGTAGAGGGGGATAGAGAGCTCGGGAGGGGGATAGAGAGCGCGGGAGAGGGGGGATAGAGAGTGCGGGAGAGGGAATAGAGAGCTCGGAAGAAGAGGATAAAGAGAGCAGGGGAGACAGACAGGAGGGGGAGGGGGGTTAGGGAGAGAGGGGTTAGGAGGGAGTGGGATAGAGGGAGAGAGGAGGCTAGAGAGAGCAGGGGGATAGATGGTGAGAGAGAGGGGGATATAGAGAGAGAGCAGGGGGATAGATGGTGATAGAGAGGGGCCAGGGTGATAGAGGGGGGTGGTGGGCAAGGGACACTGAGCTTGGTGGGGCAGGGGGTCAGGTTGGAGCAGGAGGGTCCGGTTGGGAAGGGGGATGGGGGAACTGCTGGTGGGCAGGGAGCCAGACGGGCCGGGGGCCTGGTGGCTCTGCTCTTGGGAGCCTCGTGTTTGCAATGGGATTTTACTTATTTTAATAATTGCCACTTATTTTCAGAAACGAGGGGCTGGATTTTGAATGACCCGTGGAGTCGGGTTTGGAGGCGTGTGGGGGGTTAAATTTGCGGGGTCGGGGGTCCCGACCCCATCCCGCCTCCACGCAATTTTGACAAAATCAGTCGCGGGGTTCCCGACTCCGTCCCGCCTCCAAGAGGCGGGAGAGGCCATTATAGCCCTTAACAAGCCCTAAATTGGCTCTGTAATGCCATTTTGAAACGTTTTAGCTAGTTTAACCCTTTTCCGACGTGAAGTACGCCTGGTGTGAAACACTCCAGTGAAACCTGGCGGGAGCACAAGTGGACAGCTGACTATCAGCTGCAGGTCCACTATTACAACGGAGATGTGATGAAGGGTCACCTCTGATGCTGCTGCATTGAATGTCTTCAGAGACTGCATGGCCTTTGCTGTGAGAGGACTTGGATGCAAAAAAAAATTCTCATTTTCTCTCTCTCTCTCCTCTCTCTCCTCTCTCTCCTCTCTCTCTCTCTCTCTCCTTCTCTCTCCTTCAAGTCCACTCACAGCAAAAGCCAGGCAGTCTCTGAGACCAGGCAGGCAGCAGCAATGATGACATCATCAGAGGCGACTTTCAGACTGAAACCACTAATTAGTTCATGGGTTCCCACATGCTGGAACTCAATTGCCCAATTAAGTGAAAATTGCATCATTCATCCACATTAATCTGGAGTCGGGGGGGGGGGGGGGGGAGCACGAAATGCGGATGACACGACCCCGACCCCGACCCCAAGACAAAATCCAGCCCGAGGAGTCTAGGCATTGAAACTTTAATTGATTGCTGCAGATCTTTGCTGGACCCCCCTCACAATATCCTGGTACCAAAATTTTATATAATCTTCAAAAGTACTTCATTGGCTGAAAAACGCTTTGGGACGACCTGAGGTCGTGAAAGGCGCTATAGAAATGCACGTCTGACTATCTGACTTTAATTGATTGCCGCAGATCTTTTCCTTCTGTCGGATCCTGGGACCAAACTGATGACAGACCCTCTCTCCATCCTGGTGATGGCCCTCTGTGTTTGATTAAGGTAAGAGTCACGGAGGATGGGTATACTGGAACGGGTATTAACATATACTAGCATATTCCCTGTGGCATTGCACAAGGTAAATAAGGTACGTATTTATAACAGAAGTATCGTACCATTTAATGCTAAATGTAGCTTCTGCCGCTAATATAATAAGCTAAATAGATCAGGAAATAAATTTGGCCGACGTTCTTTCATTAACCTATAATCCTCCTCCTTGCTCCATTGCAGCATCTAATTTTTCTTCTTCAGTGTTTTTGCCTCTACTACTCTACCTGAAAGTTCATTCATTGAACATCAGAACGTAAGAACAGGAGTAGGCCATTCAGCCCCTTGAGCCAGTTCCGCCAACGTTTACCCCTCCAACCAACACCTCAAACAGAATATCTGGTCATTATCGCTTTGCTGTTTGTGGGACTTTTCCTGCGTGCAAATTGGCTGCCATATTTCCTACATTAAGAGAAAAGAAATAAAGACTTGCATTTATTTAGTGCCTTTCACGACAACTGGACATCCCAAAGTGTTTCACAGCCAGTGAAGTACTTTTGAAGTGTAGTCACTGTTGTAATGTAGGAAACGCGGCAGCCAATTTGCGCACAGCAAGCTCCCACAAACAGCAATGTGCTAATGACCGGATAATCTGTTTTTGCGATGTTGATTGAGGGATAAATATTGGCCCCAGGACACCAGGGAGAACTCCCCTGCCCTTCTTTGAAATAGTGCCGTGGGATCTTTTACGTCCACCTGAGAGGGCAGACGGGGCCTCGGTTTAACGTCTCATTAAACCTCTGACAGTGCAGTATGGAGTGTTTGCCTAGATTTTTGTGCTCAAGTATCTGGATTGGACTCGAGCTTGCAACCTTCTGACTCACAGATGAGAGTGCCAACAACTGAGCCACAGCTGACACTTTTACAACAGGGACTGCAATTCAAAAGTATTTAATTGGGTGTCAAGCACTTTGGGACATGGTTGTGAAAGGCACTGTAGAAATACAAGTTACTACTTTGTGGGGTGGGGGGGGCTCAGGTGGAAATTGTAGTACAAATAGTAGTTAAAGAAACGAAAGGGAAGAGAGTAGAGTAACAAGTCAGAAATTGTGCTTTAGGAAAACTAAAAGAAGTAAAGTGACTAAACCAGGAGAGAGAAATAAAAACCATGTGAGTAAAAGATTAGAGCTGAAGGACAGGCTAGGGTGTGTGGTCCAAATAAATGTTCTTTATACAAACGCACAGAGTATAAGGAATAAATTGAATGAATTGCAGGCGCGAATTCAAACTGGAGGGTGTGACATGGGAGCCATTACTGAGACATGGCTGCAAGACGGTCAGGACTGGGAACTAAATATACCAGGTTATAAGGTCTACAGGAAAGATAGGGAAAATGGTGGAGGGGGAGGAGTATCCTTAGTGAGTAAGGATGAAATCACTTCAATGATAGAGGATATAAAGAGAGGTAAACAGGCAGTGGAGACTTTATGGGTAGAATTAAGAAATAGGAAAGGATTTAAGACTGTAGTGGGAGTTATGTATAGGCCCCCTGGTAGTAGCTGTGAAGTGCTAGATTGTATAAATGCAGTGATTAGACAATCATGTAGCAAAGGCAGAGTGGTTTTAATGGGGGATTTTAACTTTCATACAGAATAATATAGCCCAGAAGGAGGCCATTCGGCCCATCGTGTCTGTGCCGGCTCTTTGATAGAGCTATCCACTTAATCCCACTCCCCTGCTCTTTCCCCATAGCCCTGTAATTTTTTTCCCTTCAAGTATTTATCCAATTCTCTTTTGAATGTTACTATTGAATCTGTATCCACCGCCCTTTCAGGCAGCGCATTCCACATCACAACAACTCGCTGCGTAAAAACAATGTTTCCTCATATCGCCTCTGGTTCCTTTGCCAGCCAATCACCTTAAATCTGTGTCCCCTGGTTACTGACCCTTCTGCCACAGGAAACAGTTTCTCTTTATTTACTCTATCAAAACCATTCATGATTTTGAACACCTCTATCAAATCTCCTCTTAACCTTCTCTGCTCTAAGGAGAACAACCCCAGCTTCTCCAGTCTCTCCACGTAACTGAAGTCCACATCCCCAGTACCATTCTAGTAAATCTCCTCTGCATCCTCTCTAAGGCCTTGACATCCTTTTTAAAGTGTGGTGCCCAGAATTGAACACAGTACTCCAGCTGAGGCCTAACCTGTGTTTTATAAAGGTTTAGCATAACTTCCTTGCATTTGTACTCTATGCCTCTATTAATAAAGCCAAGGACCCCATATGTCTTTTTAACAGCCATCTTAACTTGTCCTGCCACCTTTGAAGATGTGCGTATATACAGCCCCAGGCCTCTTTGTTCCTTCACCCCCTTTAAAATTGCCTATCCTCATTCTTCCTACCAAAATGAATCACTTCACACTACGCTGCGTTAAATTTAATCTGCCACTTATCTGCCCATTTCACCAGTCTGTCTCTGTCCTCCCGAAGTCTGTTACTATCCTCCTCATTGTTTACTACATTTTCGAGTTTCGCATCATCTGCAAACTTTGAAATTATGGCCTGTATACCCAAGTCCAGGTCATTAATATATATCAAAAAGAGCAGTGGTCCTAATACCCTGGGGAACACCGCTGCACACTTCCCTCCAATGTTCCCTCTAATTTGCGGTCTAAGTGCACGGTCCCTTCAAATTTGCGCGGTAGATTGGGCTAAGCAGACTAGCACCTGTCAAAAAGGTAGTGAATTTCTTGAGTGTGTCCGGGGTAGTTTTCTACAGCAATATGTCCTAGAGGCAACAAGGGGTCAAGCCATATTAGATTTAGTAATGAGTAATGAGCCAGATTTAGTTAACAGCCTAACTGCATGAACATTTATCCAATAGCGATCATAACATGATCGAGTTCAACGCAGTGTTTGAAAGGGAGAAACGCGAAACAGCTACTAAGATTCTAAATTTGGGTAAGGCTGACTTCAACGGGATGAGACAGAGACTGTCCCAGTAAACTGGGCAAATCTGTTCATGGGTAAAATGACAGATCAGTGGGAGATGTTCAAAAAATAATTTAATGTGATACAGAGGGGCAAGAGCTCTACTTGGATTGGAAGGTAGCAAATATAACCCCACTATTTAAGAAAGGAGGGAGAGAGAAAACAGTGAACTACAGACCAGTTAGCCTGACATCAGTAGTAGGGAAAATGCTAGAATCTATTATTAAGGACGTGGTAACAGGGCACTTAGAAAATAATAATAGGATTGGGCAGAGTCAACACGGATTTATGAAAGGGAAATCGTGTTTGACGAATCTGTTGGAGTTTTTTGAGGTTGTAACTAGCAGAATAGATAAGGGGGAACCAGTGGATGTGGTGTATTTGGATTTTCAGAATGCATTCGATAAGGTGCCACACAAGAGGTTATTAAACAAAATTAGGGCTCATGGGATTGGGGGTAATATACTAGCATGGATTGAGGATTGGTTAACGGACAGAAAACAGAGAGTAGGAATAAACGGGTCATTTTTGGGTTGGCAGGCTGTAACTAGTGGATCAGTGCTTGGGCCTCAGCTATTCACAATCTACATCAATGATCTGGATGAGGGGACCAAATGTAATATATCATAGTTTGCTGATGATACAAAGCTGGGTGGGAATGCAAGTTGTGAGGAGGATGCAAGGATGCTTCAAGGGGATATAGACAGGCTAAGTGAGTGGGCAAGAACATAGCAAATGGAATATAATGTGGAGAAATGTGAAGTTATCCACTTTGGCAGGAAAAATAGAAAAGCAGAGTATTTTTTAAATGGTGAGAGATTGGGAAATGTTGGTGTTCAGAGGGACCTGGGTGTCCTTGTAAACAAATCACTGAAAGTTAACATGCAGGTACAGCAAGCAATTAGGAAAGCAAATGGTGTGTTGGCCTTTATTACAAAAGGATTTGAGTATAAGAGTAAAGACGTCTTACTGCAATTATATAGGGCCCTGGTGAGACCACACCTGGAGTATTGTGTACAGTTTTGGTCTCCTTACCTAAGGAAGGATATACTTGCCATAGAGGGAGTGCAACGAAGATTCACCAGACTGGTTCCTGGGATGGGGGGATTGTCCTATGAGGAGAGACTGAGTAGACTAGGCCTATATTCTCTCGAGTTTAGAAGAATGAGGGGTGATCTCATTGAAACATACAAAATTCTTACAGGGCTCGACAGGGTAGATGTAGGGAGGATGTTTCCCCTGTCTGGGGAGTCTAGAACCAGGGGTCACAGTCTCAGAATAAGGGGTCGGCCATTCAGGACTGAGATGAGGAGAAATTTCTTCACTCAGAGGGTGGTGAATCTTTGGAATTCTCTACCCCAGAGGGCTGTTGAGTATATTCAAAATTGAGAGGTCGCACAACACCAGGTTATAGTCCAACAGTTTTATTTGAAATCACAAGCTTTCGGAGTTACTACTCTTCTTCGTCCTTCACCCGACGAAGGAGCAGCGCTCCGAAAGCTTGTGATTTCAAATAAAACTGTTGGACTATAACCTGGTGTTGTGTGACCTCTCAATTTTGTCCACCCCAGTCCAACACCGGCATCTCCGCATCATGAGTATATTCAAGACAGAGATCGATAGATTTTTGAATATTAAGGGAATCAAGGGATATGGGGATAGTGCAGGAAAGTGGAGTTGAGGTAGATGATCAGCCATGATCTTATTGAATGACGGAGCAGGCTCGAGGGGCCGTATGGCCGACTCCTGCTCCTATTTCTGATGTTCTTATGTTTGCCCAAAAAAGCAGCCGTGACGATAAAGAGGTAAGACACAGCATCAAACTAAAAGAAAAAACATACAAAAATGCAAAAAATAGCACAGATCCTGGCAAATGGGAAAGATATAAAGTACAGCAAAGGGTCACAAAACAGGTAGTAAGAGCTACACAATGGAAGTATGGAAAGAAACTTACAAGGGATATCAAAATTAACACAAAGAATGTTTACAATTACATTAGGAAAAAGAGGGTGGTCAGGAGCAATGTTGGCCCCTTAAAAACTGAAAGCGGTGATATTGATAATAAGGAAATGGCAGACATGTTGAATAATTACTTTGCGTCAGTATTTACGGTAGAGGAAGAGGATAGCATACCAGAAATCCCAAAGAAACTAATATTGAATCAGGGACAGCGACTCAATAAAATTAACATAAGTAAAATAGTAATGAAGAAAATAATGGCACTAGAGAGTGAGAAATCCCAGGACCAGATGGTTTCCATCCCAGGGTTTTAAAGGAAGTAGGTGAGCTCATTGCAGATGCCCTAACTATAATCTTCCAACATTCTCTCGACCCAGGAACCATTCCTTTAGATTGGAAAATTGCGCTGTCACTCCGCTATTTAAGAATGACGTGAGAGGGAAACCAGGGAATTATAGACAAGTTAGCCTAACATCTGTTGTCGGAAAATTGCTCAAGTCTATAATTAAGGACAGGGTGACTGAACACCTCGAAAATTTTCAGTTGATCAGAGAGCCAGCATGGATTTGTGAAAGGTAGGTCATGTCTGACAAACCTGACTGAATTTTTTGAGGAGGTGACTGAAGTAGTGGACAGGGGAATGTCTATGGATGTTATTTATATGGACTTCCAGAAGACATTTGATGAAGTCCCACATAAGAGACTGTTAACTAAGGTAGAAGCCCACGGAATTGAGGGCAAATTATTGACCTGGTTAGGAAATTGGCTGAGCGACAGGAGACAGGCAGTAGGGATAATGGACAGATACTCTAATTGGCAGGATGTGACTAGTGGTGTCCCGCAGGGATCTGTGTTGGGGCCTCAACTATTCACAGTATTTATTAACGACTTAGATGATGGCATAGAAAGTCATATATCCAAATTTGCCGATGACACAAAGATAGGTGGCACTGTAGGCAGTGTAGATGAAAGCATAAAATTACAAAGGGATATTGACAGATTAAGTGAATGGGCGAAACTGTGGCAAATGGATTTCAATTTAGGCAAATGTGAGGTCATCCATTTTGGACCTAAAAAGGATAAAACAGGGTACTTTCTAAATGGTGAAAAGCTAGAAACAATGGCTGTCCAAAGAGACTTGGGGGTTCAGGTACACAGATCATTAAAATGTCATGAACAGGTACAGAAAATAATCAAAAAGGCTAATGGAATGCTGGCCTTTATATCTAGAGGACTAGAATACAAGGGGGTAGAAGTTATGCTGAAGCTATACAAAACCCTGGTTAGTCCACACCTGGAGCACTGTGAGCAGTTCTGGGCACCACACCTTAGGAAGGATATATTGGCCTTGGAGGGAGTGCAGCGTAGGTTTACCAGAATGATACCCGGACTCCAAGGGTTAATTTACGAAGAGAGATGACACAAATTAGGGTTGTAGTCTCTAGAATTTAGAAGGTTAAGGGGTGATCTGATCGAAGTTTTCAGGATATTAAGGGGAACAGATAGGGTAGATCGAGAGAAACTATTTCCGCTGGTTGGGGATTCTAGGACTAGGGGGCATAGTCTAAAAATTAGAGCCAGATCCTTCAGGAGTGAAATTAGGAAACACTTCGACACACAAAGGGTGGTAGAAGTTTGGAACTCTCTTCCACAAACGACAATTGATGTTAGATCAATTGTTAACTTTAAGTCTGAGATTGATAGATTTTTGTTAACCAAAGGTATTAAGGGATATGGGCCAAAGGCGGGTATATGGAGTTAGGTCGCAGATCAGCCATGATCTCATTGAATGGCGGAGCAGGCTCGAGGGGGTTCAACTCCTGTTCCTATGTTCTTTGAGTGGTCAGCGACAAAGCAGTGAAGGGTACAACATCTGCCCGTTTCCAATGGTAATGTGCACTGTCACACCTTGCATTATTTCAAAATCTTTTGTGCTTTTCAGGACCCTGTTTTATGCCCAAACAAGTATATGGAATTAACTTTCCGCAACTGAAGATGGGTGTTTAACGTCAATCAAGCCCTTTGGATGATGACATAATATATTGGGATCAGACAGCACAATTAAAACCTGCAGCGTATCCATCGCACCTCACTGAGCAGCAGTGCACCGAGCAAGATCTCAGGTGATTAAGGTCCCGGGTAGTTAAGATAAACCGCCTGTACCCGACCGGTGAAATGGGGGCTCACTTTCCGCTTGGAAATATTAAAGACAAAACTGAATTAAACAGTGCACCAAAGAATTGATTAAGGTAATTTTGGATATATGTTTGGTGCTTTGTAGAGTATTAAATGTTGGTGTTCAGAGAGATTTAGGTGTCCTAGTACAAGAAACACAGAGAGTTAGCATACAGGTACAGCAAGCAATTAGGAAGGCAAATGGCATGTTGGGTTAAAAGAGTAAGGAAGTCTTGCTACAGTTATATAGGGCATTGGTGAGACCACACCTGGAGTACTGTGCACAGTTTTAGTCTCCTTAGCTAAGGAAGGATATACTTGCCTTGGAGGCGGTGCAACAAAGGTTCACTAGATTGATTCCTGGGCTGAGAGGGTTGTCCTACGAAGAGAGGTTGAGTAGAATGGGCCTCTACTCTCTGGAGTTTAGAAGAATGAGAGGTAATCTCATTGAAACATATAAGAGTCTGAGGGGGATTGACAGGGTAGATGCTGAGAGGTTGTTTCCCCTGGCTGGAGTGTCTAGAACTAGGGGGCATAGTCTCAGGATAAGGGGCCGGCCATTTAAGACTGAGATGAGGAGGAATTTCTTCACTCAGAGGGTTGTGAATCTTTGGAATTCTCTACCCCAAAGGGCTGTGAATGCTGAGTCGTTGAATATATTCAAGGCTGAGGTAGATAGATTTTTGGACTCTAGGGGAATTAAGGAATATGGGGATCAGGCAGGAAAGTGGAGTTGAGGTGGATGATCAGCCATGATCTTATTGAATGGCGGAGCAGGCTCGAGGGGCCGTATGGCCTACTCCTGCTCCTAGTTCTTATTTTCTTTGCCACAGACAAGAACATAAAAGTAGCTAAGAGCAATAATGTACAGCATGTGATGGCAATGGGTATAAGTTATAAAGAGCAGTTAGGCAGCTTTGAAGGGTAGGATTTTTCCAAGACTGCTTTGTGTGTGTTTTGTTAGCTTGGCAGCCTGTGGAAGATGCTGAGCTCTCGAATTTTCCTGCCAGTTCGAAAGAAAAGAAAGACTTGCATTTATATAGCGCCTTTCACGACCACCGGACATCTCAAAGCGCTTTACAGCCAATGAAGTACTTTTGGAGTGTAGTCACTGTTGTCATGTTCGGAAGACCAGAGGTAACATGACTCTAGAGCTGCAAACAGGTGTCTCTCTGCACTCAGTTGGGGTGTAATGAGTGGCTGCCTAACTAGCATGCTCTCCCAGGATATTTAAAGGAGGAAATAGTCAGAAAAATGTATACTTAAACAGAATAATATCGATATTGGTCTCCTCTACATTGGGGAGATCAAACGCAGATTGGGTGACCGCTTTGCGGAACACCTCCGTTCAGTCCGTAAGGGGGACCCCGAGCTTCCGGTCACCTGTCACTTTAATTCTCCGCTCCACTCCCACTCTGATCACTCCGTCCTCGGCCTCTTACACTGTTCCAATGGAGCTCAACGTAAGCTCGAGGAACAGCACCTCATCTTTCGATTAGGCACTTTACAGCCTTCTGGACTCAACATAGAGTTCAACAATTTCAGACCATAACCTCTGCCCCTATCTTATTTTTCTCTCTCTCTCTCACATGGCAGCTGTCGATCATTCTGCCATTTACACTTCATCGAGAGTCATCTTTTGTTTCTTAACTTGTCCCATTACCATCTCCTTTTGCCTTGCACCAACATCCCTTTTGTCACTTAATCTCTCCTGCCTTCCATCCTATCACAGACCTTCCCTTTTGTTCTTTCCTCCCCTCCCCCCTTTCCCTGCCCCTGCACTTGCTTAAAAACCTGTTCCGTCTCCAACTTTTTCCAGTTCTGATGAAGGGTCATCAACCTGAAAGGTTGACTCTGTTTCTCTCTCCACAGATGCTGCCTGACCTGCTGAGTATTTCCAGCATTTTCTGTTTTTATTTCAGATTTCCAGCATCCACAATATTTTGCTTTTGTTTTAGAATAATATCGATGTCTTGCATGTCCGTCTCGTACGGGTTTTCGGAGGTTGTAGTTCTCTCCTCCAGTGTTTTTCAATTTCACCTACTGTATCCATACATACAGTTCAATCCAAACATTGATATGTACAGTCCTATCTGTCCAGCTAGCTACCTCAGTTTCAAGGATATATTTTTGAAAGCTCCAACAACTGCTTTCTCCTGCTATGTTACAGAAGTGGATCTAAGTTGCAACCTTTTTCACAAAAGCCTACCGCTCGTGATTTTAAGTAAAGTCTTGAAGCTGTTAAAACAGGACTTTAGAGTAAGCTGTTAATAAATCTGTTATATTGTGTTGCACCCCAGACTGAGGTTCTTGCCTAACACCCAGTCATTGCAAAGACAACCTGGAACATAGCTCGCTGACCTACATTGGCTCCCGGTCCGGCAACGCCTCAAATTTAAAATTCCCATCCTTGTGTTCAAATCCTTCCATGGCCTCAGCCCTATCTCTGTAACCTCTTCCAGCCCTACAACCCTCCCGAGATTTCTGCACCATTGGCGACCGTGCCTTCAGCTGCCTGAACTTCTCCCCCTCTCTCTCCTCCTTTAAAACGCTGCCTCTTTGACCAAGCTCTTTGGTCATCTACCCTAACATCTCCTTATGTGGCTCAGTGTCAAATTTTGCCTGATTATGCTCCTGTGAAGCGCCTTGGGATGTTTTACTGCGTTAAGGGCAGTCTATAAATGCAAGTTGTTGTTGCTTCAGTCTATACTTGCTCCTGAAACTCTGATTGATGCCTCCATTATCTGGAGGATTGATTTCTCTAATGCTTTCCTAGCTGGCCACCACCACCCTTCCCTGAATTTCAGCTCCTTCAGAACTCCTCACACTCCTCCTCCTAACACAAGTCCCTTGCACTCAGCGCCTATGTCCATTACTAGTTTCCTGTGTCCCAGCAAATTAAATTGCAGGTCCTGCCTCAGCTCCCTCTGTGGCTTCACCCTACCATCTCCATCTGGCCATCTCCAGCCATCCCTGTACACTCCCTCTGCTTCTCAACGCCACATTACTGCTTATTTCCTGCTCCACATTGGAGGCCCTTCACTATCCCCTTGACTTTTACAATTCTTTCTCAAAGCTCTTCACTTAATCCCTGTCTTTAAAAGCCTCCTTTAAAACCCTTCCTCCTCCTCCCCTGGCTCCCAATTTTCCTGTTTCTTCCCACTTTTCTGGCTTCAGTGCTTTCCGATGCCCCCTTGATGAGGAGTACTATAGAACAACATGTTTTAAGCTGCTGGGAAAAGTCTGGTTTTGTGATAGTGTAGAAGGTATCTGGGCAAGTATTTCTAATAGATGCAATGAGCTTGTTGTGCCCCTTGCTGATTCACAATTACTAATTTAACAGGGGGAAACCAGTTAATGGCCGAGTCCGACCAAAGACATTACCCAGTCACAGGATTCATTCTTGTTGGATTTCCAGGACTTCAAGACTTGCAGTCACGCCTGTGGTCCCTGTTTCTGGTTGTATATATTTTAATAGTTGTTGGGAATGTTTCTGTACTGTATATGGTTACCACAGACAAACGCTTGCACGCGCCCATGTACTTCCTTCTCGCTAACCTGGCAGCAGTGGACGTGGTGCTGACGACTTCGGTCATCCCTCGAATGTTGGCGAGGCTTATACTGGACGCTAAAATTATTCTGTGGAGTAACTGCTTTATTCAGATGTATTTCTTCCACAGTATGTCAGCAGCAAAGATGTTGCTACTATCACTGATGGCTTACGACCGTTCAGTCGCAATATGCAACCCCCAGTATTATTTGTCCCTTGCAAGAGATGCTACTTTTGTCAAAATGACAGGTCTTATCTGGGTCATCGGCATGGCTTGCTTCCTGCCTCCAGTAGTTCTAGCTTCCATCTTTCCGTTTTGTGGGGCAAACGAAGTTTACAATTCCTTCTGTGAGCTGTTGTCTGTAACGAGCCTGATTTGCACAGACGCCACCGCTGTCAAATTTTTAACCCTGATTTCAAATGCGTTGTTAGTCTTGTCAAATTTTGTATTCATTGTCTATTCCTACATCAAAATAGCTAAATCAGTAAAGCGAATTGCCCGCTCTGAGCGGAAAAAGACCGTATCCACCTGTGTAGGCCACATGGTGGTCACCAGTTTCTATTTCCCCTCGGCGCTCCTTTATGCTGCAATGTTCTATATCAGCTGCATTCCCCCTATCATTAGTGTTGCTTCTGCCATTGTGTACGTTACCTTAAGTCCTTTATTGAGTCCGATTATTTACATTCTATCAGCAAAGGAAATGAGACAAAAGATTGTTCAGTTCATCAGAGTAAAAAAGATTTCTCCTCACGTTGGAAGCACTGTTGCTGTTGAGAGCCCTTGAGATTGAATAAAAGAATCATTGAATGACCATTCTTGCCATATGTTTGTTGTTCATCCTTTGTGTTCATCAGTTGACCGAAATCTCAGAATATAGCGGTGGAAGCAGATTTAATAATAACTTTCCAAAGGGAATTGGATAAATACTTGAAGGGGAAAATTTACAGGGATATGGTGAAAGAGCAGGGGAGTGGGACGAATTGGAGAGCTCTTTCAAAGAGCCGGCACAGACACGATGGGCCGAATGGCCTCCTTCTGTGCTGTATCATTCTATGATTGACAAACGACAGACACTGAATAGAAACAGTTGAAGTTATTATAGGCAGCGAGAGGGTACAGAGCTAGAGTACTGCATGCAGTTCTGGTCACCACATTACAGGAAAGATGTGATTGCACTAGAGAGGGTACAGAGGAGATTTACAAGGATGTTGCTGGGAGTAGAGAATCTTAGCAATGAGGAAAGACTGGATAGGCTGGGTCTGTTTTCCGTGGAACAGAGGAGGCTGAGGGGAGACCTTATTGAGGTGTATAAAATTATGAGGGGCATAGATAAAGTGGATAGAAAGGACCTATTTCCCTTAACAGAGGGGTCAAAAACCAGGGGGCACAGATTTAAAGTAATTGGGGGAAGGTTTAGAGGGGATTTGAGGGGAAATGTCTTCACCCAGAGGGTTGTGGGGGTCTGGAACTCACTGCCTGAAAGGGTGGTAGAGACAGGAACCCTAACCACATTTAAAAAGTACTTGGATGTGCACTTGGGATGCTCTAACCTGCAGGGCTACGGACCAAGAGCTGGGAAGTGGGATTAGGCTGGATAGCTCTTTGTTGGCCGGCACGGACACGTTGGGCCGAAATGGCCTTCCGTGCTGTAACTTTCTATGATTCTAGTTCCGGAACAGGCTCGAGGAGCTGAATTTTCTACACCTGTTTCTACGTAAGCAGTTCTAGTTTTGAAGTCCTGGGGGGGAAAAAGTGCAGTGAATCTTGCTTTCATTACAGGGAGAATACAAGAAGAGTATGTAGGATGGAGTAAAATACAGAGGGGGAGACGGGTGTTGGCAGCAGAGAGGAGAAGGAATCACCTGTAACATGTCTGGCTTTTACCTGTGCCGAGGCCAGTGTGAGAGAGGTGATGCAGGAGTCTCCCCAATTTTTTTTCATTCCTGAGATGTGGGCGTCGCTGGCAAGGCCAGCATTTATTACCCATCCCTAATTGCCCTTGAGAAGGTGGTGGTGAGCCGCTTTCTTGAACCGCTGCAGTCCATGTGGTGAAGGTACTCCCACAGTGCCGTTAGGGAGGGAGTTCCAGGATTTTGACCCAGCGACGATGAAGGAACGGCGATATATTTCCAAGTCAGGATGGTGTGTGACTTGGAGGTGAACTTGGAGGTGGTGGTGTTCCCATGTGTCTGCTGCCCTTGTCCTCCTAGGTGGTAGAGGTCGCGGGTTTGGGAGGTGCTGCCGAAGAAGCCTTGGCAAGTTGCTGCAGTGCATCTTGTAGATGGTACACACTGCAGCCATGGTACGCCGGTGGTGGAGGGAGTGAATGTTTAAGGTGATGGATTGGGTGCCAATCAAGCGGGCTGCTTTGTCCTGGATGGTGTCGAGCTCCTCCCCAAATATGGGAGCAGGTTTCACGTCTTGTGTCTTTAAGGGTTGTTGAGAGGAAAGAAAAGTGTTTCGCATAAAAAAGGCAACTTAGCTCATTAGAGGAGCTACTGTATTGGTTACTAAAGCACAGACACCACCATCCTAACAGATACAATAACACTGGCAACGTTAAGTGTCCAATGCATGTTTGCTGATGGAAGTAAATTGACTATATTACATAAAGTTCCTAACACTTCAAAACTGCGATCAAAGTCTCACATAACAATCATTTTCCCATTGTTGTGATGCTATCCATGCTCAGGATATCCACGATAGTGAAGGGCATATTCATCCTCGTGACAGTAGATTCCCAGTGTCTCCTGAAGCCTCATCTCCTCTTGCCTGAGCTGCATAGAGTCCACCAGGTCATAAATGATCGCCAGTGACCACATGGGAGACAGGTACCAGGAGCTGATGGTGCCGTCTTTACCGATTAGCAGCATCATAAAGTGCTCCTCGCTGATCTGGAAGTGTTCGCGAAGGCCTGTCACCACCATCGAGGAAAGCTCCTCGGACTCAACCTGGGACCTTCCTGCGTTCAGTAAATTAAAGCAAAACAGTTCAGCAAACGCATCCGATTTGCTCTCGCACTAAGTCTCGTCAGCCTCGCGCGGTTGGCAGCGCCCGTGCTTCTGATTCAGCAGGTTGTGGGCTCAAGCCCCACTTCAAGGACTTGAGCTCGTGACCCGGGCTGACGCTCCAGTGCGGTGCTGAAGCAGTGCCACACTGTTGGAGGCGCCGTCTTTCTAGCTGAGTTGTTGAACTGAGCCGAGTAGCCCAGTGTAACCGCCGCTCGGAACTCAGCGAATGAACTAGCGCGGAACCCAACGAGTGCCCTTACCATTCAACGGAAACGATTCCAGAAATCCTGAGGCGTCTTCCCCTGAACCCGTCAACTTCAACAGGGCAAAGTGGCGAATTCCTGATCAAAAAACACAACACGAGCAAAGTTTGCTCTTTTTAAATATTAAAAAAAAAACACGAAATATTTGCCTTAAATGTCCTGGAAGCTTCATCGTGGTTTGTAGTAGTACGATTAGCGGGGCTTAGTCGGTAGCACGCTCACCTCTTGAGTCAGAAGGCTGTGGGTTCAAGCCTCCTGCCAGGATATGATTCTGTGGTGGTTATGTAACTGGACGCAATCCACAAAGTGTGAGTTCAAATCCCGCCATGGCACTTTGAGAATTTAAATTCAGTTTATTAAAAAAATGTGACCATGAAGCTATTGTTCTGATGTAAAAACCCAACTGGTTCACTAACGTCCTTTAGGGAAGGAAACCTGCCGTCCTTACCCAGTTTGGGTCCATCTGTGACTCCAGACCCACACACCAGCGTGGTTGACTATTAACTGCCCTCTGAAGTGGCCTATTAAGCCAGTCAGTTCTCAGGGCAACTAGGGATGGGGGAATAAATGCCGGCCTTGCCAGAGATGCCCACACCCCGAGAATTAATTTTTTTTAAAACATAAGTCTCGACTGACAGCCCCGTCCAGTACTGAGAAAGTGCAGCGTTGTTGGAGGTGCCGTCTTTCAGATGAAATGTTAAACTGAGGTTACATAGGAACAGGAGGAGGCCATTCAGCCCGCCGAGCCTGTTCCGCCATTCAGTTAGATGGTGGCTGATCTGTACCTCAGCCCCATTTACCCAGTTCTGCCTGCCAGTGCTGGTGACTCTGGAAGCTATGACGGACTTTGAAGAACAAGAGGGAGTCTTTCCAGTGTCCTGGCCAACACTCGTCCCTCGACTACCACCAACAAAACTAAGCGCACATTTATCGCAACGCTGTTCGTGGGATCTCACTAGGTAAAATGGATGCTGCTGTTTGCCCATGTCGCCATCGCAGTACTTCAAAGTTAAGTTCACCGTATTCAGTATGGTATATGCTGAAATGCCACGGCGAGCAGGAGGCCAAACCTCCTGCCTCTGAATACTGGATTGATAGCCAGTGGGGAGCTCGCGTCCAATGGGAGTGGAGTGTCGACTACCCCTCCATGGGGAGTTGTGAGTCAGTCTAACGGCCCGTCCACATTGAAACGGGGACTTCTGTTACGGAAAGGAGTCGGCGCACGATCTGTGGGCTGTGAAGCAGTGGGTTGCCCCGTGTGCCACTAGGCACGAAAGAGAAAGAAGAAGGTGGTGTTGAAAAAACTTACCCAGATTGCAGGCCTGGCCGTGCATCGCTGTGATCTGCTGTTGAAATGCCCAATCTTCATCGTCTGGAGTTGAAATTATCAACAATCTTCGTTTCCACTGTAACCTTAGAATAACAGAGTCAACGTGGGTTTTTTCTTTCTTGCATTTCCCAGACTGCGCTAAAATATTTCCACTCTCTGATTCCAGTACTTATTCCCTGTTTGAATCCCTTCAATCAGGTGTCCACTCCTCCCACAGTACTAGAACGGCCCAAGCCAAAGTCACTATCCTCTGTGACTGACCTCTCTGCAGCCATTGACAGTTGATCACACCATCCTCCTCCAGCAGATCTCCTCTTTTGCCCAGCTTGGAGGGACTGCCCTTCATTTACTGAGAGCCGTTACTTGGCCTGACGGTGTGAAGCGACTGGATTAAACATCAGGCTTCAATGTGAACTGTGCATGTTAATTCATCTCCCTCGCACCACTGGACTCAGTATCCCTTCCAGGTCACATTTAGAGCATTAGAGTTCATTATTCATAGGCTGAACATGGGCTGTGGGAGGAGATTAAATGTGTGGGTAGAGTCCATGGTAGGGGAGAGTGTACATGGGCTGTGGGAGATTAAATGGGTGGGTAGAGTCCATGATAGGGAAGAGTGTACATGAGCTGTGGGAGGAGATTAAATGTGTGGGTAGAGTCCATGATAGGGGAGAGTGTACATGGGCTGTGGGAGGGGATTAAATGGGTGGGTAGAGTCCATGATAGGGGAGAGTGTACATGGGCTGTGGGAGGAGATTAAATGGGTGGGTAGAGTCCATGATAGGGGAGAGTGTACATGGGCTGTGGGAGGGGATTAAATGGGTGGGTAGAGTCCATGATAGGGGAGAGTGTACATGGGCTGTGGGAGGAGATTAAATGGGTGGGTGGAGTCAGTGATAAGGAAGAGTGTACATGGGCTGTGGGGGGAGATTAAATGGGTGGGTGGAGTCTATGATAGGGGAGAGTGTACATGGGCTGTGGGGTTGATGGGCCCAGTAGTCTTTACTCACTTGATGCTTTCTTATGCTGTTATGACCCTGGAGGACATAGAGATGCAGTGGGGGGGGGGGGGGGGGGGAGGATACTCCTGCAGTAAAGGAAGGGTTGAGTTGACCTCACACATACCTGGAAAGAAATTTGTTGATGTTGACCTGATTGTCATGTTTGACACAGGTGACACCACTTCTCTTTTCTTCTTGAATCTCCAGCTGCCTAGAGAGGAGTGTGTCCATATAATTCACCAGAACCTCCATAGGGATAGGGACGTCAAAATATTGCTGGGGGAGAAACACAGAAATACAAAAGCGAGCAGTCAGTACATGAAAGCTGCATCAATAGCCCTGTG
Organism: Squalus acanthias; assembly: GCA_030390025.1. Taxonomy (NCBI): domain Eukaryota; kingdom Metazoa; phylum Chordata; class Chondrichthyes; order Squaliformes; family Squalidae; genus Squalus; species Squalus acanthias. The sequence continues at coordinate 262,410,285 of CM059425.1, forward strand.
CAATGGACCAACACAATCCTTACTATTAATATACGGACTGTTCCTGCATCAGTTCACACACAACAAACTCAACAGTGCCCAGCTGTTAGGAACATTAAGAACAAGAGGGGGCCATTCAGCCCCTCGTGCCTGAAAGTCGGTCATGGTCGATCTGCACCTCCATTCCGTCAGCCCACCCTTACTCCATATCCTTTGATACCCTTACCTAACAAATATCTGTCACAGTTTTGAAAGTTCCAATTGCCCCCCAGCATCCACAGCCTTTTGGGGGAGAGAGTTCCAGATTTCCACTGCCCTTTGTGTGATAAAGTGCCTCCTGACATCACCCCTGAACGGCTTGGCTCTAATTTTAAGATTATACCTCTCGTTCTTGATTTCCCCACCAGAGGAAATAGTTTCTCCGTATCAATCCTATCAAATCCTATTTTTTTATTCGTTCGTGGGTGTCGCTGGCAAGGCCAGCATTTATTGCCCATCCCTAATTGCCCTTGAGAAGATGGTGGTGAGCTGCCTTCTTGAACCGCTGCAGTCCATGTGGTGAAGGTACTCCCACGGCGCTGTTAGGGAGGGAGTTCCAGGATTTTGACCCAGTGACGATGAAGGAACGGCCGATATATTTCCAAGTCTGGATGGTGTGTGACTTGGAGGGGAACTTGGAGGTGATGGTGTTCCCATACGCCTGCTGCTCTTGTCCTTCTAGGTGGTAGAAGTCGCGGGTTTGGGAGGTGCTGCCGAAGAAGCCTTGGCGAGTTGCTGCAATTCATCTTGTAGATGGTACACACTGCAGCCACGGTACGCCGGTGGTGGAGGGAGTGAATGTTTAAGGAGGTGGATGGGGTGCCAATGAAGTGGGCTGTTTTGTCTTGGATGGTGTCGAGCTTCTTGAGTGTTGCTGGAGCTGCGCTCATCCAGACAAGTGGAGAGTATTCCATCACACTCCTGACTTGACCCTTGTAGATGGTGGAAAGGCTTTGGGGAGTCAGGAGGTGAGACACTCGCCGCAGAATACCTAGCCTCTAACCTGCTCTTGTTGCCACAGTATTTATGTGGCTGGTCCAGTTAAGTTTACGATCAATGGTGACCCCCCAGGATGTTGATGGTGGGGGATTCGGCGATGGTAATGCCGTTGAATGTCAAGGGGCGTTGGTTAGACTCTCGCTTGTTGGAGATAGTGATTACCTGGCACTTGTGTGGCACGACTGTTACCTGCCACTTATCAGCCCAAGCCTGAATGTCGTCCAGGTCTTGCTGCAGGCGGGCATGGACTGCTTCATTATCTGAGGAGTTGCGAATGGCACTGAATACTGTGCAGTCATCAGCGAATATCCCCACTTCTGACTTTATGATGGAGGGAAGGTCATTGATGAAGCAGCTGAAGATGGTTGGGCCTAGGATACTGCCCTGAGGAACTCCTGCAGCGATGTCCTGGGGCTGTGATGATTGACCTCCAACCACCACAAACATCTTCCTTTGTGCTAGGTATGACTCCAGCCAGTGGAGTGTTTTCCCCCTGATTCCCATTGACATCAGTTTTACTTGGGCTCCTTGATGCCAGACTCGGTCAAATGCTGCCTTGATGTCAAGGGCAGTCACTCTCACCTCACCTCTGGAATTCAGCTCTTTTGTCCATGTTTGGACCAAGGCTGTAATGAGGTCTGGAGCCAAGTAGTCCTGGTGGAACTCAAACTGCGCATTGGTGAGCAGGTTATTGGTGAGTAAGTGCCGCTTGATAGCACTGTCGACGACACCTTCCATCACTTTACTCATGATTGAGAGTAGACTGATGGGGCGGTAATTGGCCGGATTGGATTTGTCCTGCTTTTTTGTGGGCAGGACATACCTGGGCAGTTTTCCACATTGTTGGATAGATGCCAGTGTTGTAGCTGTACTGGAACAGCTTGGCTAGAGGCGCGGCTAGTTCTGGAGCACAAGTCTTCAGCACGACAGCCGGGATGTTGTCGGGGCCCACAGCCTTTGCTGTATCCAGTGCACTCAGACTGGCTTCTGTGATGGTGGGGTCCTCAGGAGGAGGCCAATATGGATCATCCACTCGGCACTTCTGGCTGAAGATGGTTGCAAACACTTCAGCCTTGTCTTTTGCACTCATGAAGACATTTTAAACACCCTGATCAGGTCACCTCTCAATCTCCTATACTCAAGGGAATAGAAGCCAAGTTTCTTATCTGAGGAAGGATGTTCTTGCCATGGAGGGAGTTCAGCGAAGATTCACAAGGCTGATACCTGGGATGGCAGGAATGACATATGAGGAGAGATTGGGTCGATTGGGCTTATACTCGCTGGAGTATAGAAGAATGAGAGGGGATCTCATCGAAACATATAAAATTCTGACAGGTCTGGACAAACTAGATGCAGGAAGAATGTTCCTGATGGTCGGAGAGTCCAGAACCAGGGGTCATAATCTAAGGATAAGGGGCAAGCCATTTCGGACTGAGATGAGGAAGAATTTCTTCACCCAGCGAGTGGTGAACCTGTGGAATTCTCTACCACAGAAGGTAGTTGAGGCCAAGTCATTAAATATATTCAAGAATGAGTTAGATATATTTCTTAAAGCTAAAGGTATCAAGGGATATGGGGAGAAGGCAGGGACAGGGTACTGAGTTTAGATGATCAACCATGATCTCATCGAATGGCGGAGCAGGCTCGAGGGGCCGAATGGCCGACTCCTGCTCCTATCTTCTATGTTTCTATGTTTTATGCAACCTGTCTGGATCATTCTTTGATTCTATCAAAATGTCGTGAGATAAGTGCATCAACTTGAGAAGGAATAATTTGCAGGGCTCTGGAGAAAGAGCAGGGGATTATTGACTTGACTATTCCAACGCACTCCTGGCCGGCCTCCCACTTTCTACCCTACGTAAACTTGAGGGGATCCAAAACTCGGCTGCCCGTGTCCTAACTCCAGGATGATTTGGACAGGTTGGGCGATTGGGCAGAAGCATGGCAGATGCAGTATAATTTGGATAAATGCAAGGTTATCCACTTTGGTGGCAAAAACAGGAAGGCAGATTATTATCTGAACGGCAATAGATTGGGAGAAGGGGAAGTGCAACGAGACCTGGGTGTCCTTGTGCACCAGTCGCTGAAGGTAAGCATGCAGGTGCAGCAGGCGGTTAAGAAGGCAAATGGTATGTTGGCCTTCGTAGCGAGAGGATTCGAGTACAGGAGCAAGGATCTCTTGCTGCAGTTGTACAGGGCCTTGGTGAGACCACACCTTGAGTATTGTGTGCAGTTTTGGTCGCCTTATCTGAGGAAGGATGTTCTTGCCATGGAGGGAGTGCAGCGAAGATTCACCAGACTGATACCTGGGATGGCAGGAATGAGGTATGAAGAGAGATTGGGTCGATTAGGCTTATATTCGCTCGAGTTTAGAAGAATGAGAGGGGATCTCATTGAAACTTATAAAATTCTAACAGGACTAGACAGACTAGATGCAGGAAGGATGTTCCCGATGGCGGGGGAGTCCAGAACCAGGGGTCACAGTCTAAGGATAAGGGGTAAGCCATTTAGGACTGAGATGAGGAGGAATTTCTTCACCCAGAGAGTGGTGAACCTGTGGAATTCTCTACCACAAAAGACAGTTGAGTCCAATTCATTAAATATATTCAAGAAGGAGATAGATATATTTCTTAAGGCTAAAGGGATCAAGGGATATGAGGAGAAAGCAGGGACAGGGTACTGAATTTGGATGATCAGCCATGATCGCATTGAATGGCGGAGCAGGCTCGAGGGGCTGAATGGCCTACTCCTGCTCCTATCTTCTATGTTTCTAACTCGTACCAAGTCCCGTTCGCCCATCACCCCTGTGCTCGCTGACCTACATTGGCTCCCGGTTAAGCAGTGCCTCGATTTTAAAATTCTCATCCTTGTTTTCAAATCCCTCCATGGCCTCGCCCCTCCCTATCTCTGTAACCTCCTCCAGCCACACAACCCCCCGAGATATCTGCGCTCCTCTGATTCTGACTCCAACAATTCTGTTGTTGAGTGGGAGTAATCGGATAGCCCTTTCAAAGAGCTAGCAAAGGCATTATCGGCCGAATGGCCTCCTCCTCTGCTGTACCATTCCATGATTCTGTCTTCGTTCAGCCCCAGTATCACTCTGGTGAATCTGCACTGCGTCCCCTCTCCAGGCCAATACATCCTTCCTGAGATGCGGTGCCCAGAACTGAACGCAGTCCAGATAGAGTCTGACCAAGGCTCCATACAACTGAAGCATAAATTACTTTCAATCAGGTTAAAAATAGAAAATGGTGGAAATACACAGCAGGTCACTCAGCATCTGTGAAGAGAAAAGGGCAGGTTATGAAGTTTCTTCACTGCACCAGAACTTGACAAAGGGCACACACCCAAATGGTGTTGCAAAATGTCAAAATTTCAGCTCGACTCCTTTGGTAGCACTCCTGTCTCTTGAGTTAGCAGGTTGTCGGTTCAAGCCCCGCTCCTGTCTCTTGAGTTAGCAGGTTGTCGGTTCAAGCCCCGCTCCTGGCTCTGAGTTAGCAGGTTGTCGGTTCAAGCCCCACTCCTGTCTCTTGAGTTAGCAGGTTGTCGGTTCAAGCCCCGCTCCTGGCTCTGAGTTAGCAGGTTGTCGGTTCAAGCCCCACTCCTGGCTCTGAGTTAGCAGGTTGTCGGTTCAAGCCCCACTCCTGTCTCTGAGTTAGCAGGTTGTCGGTTCAAGCCCCGCTCCTGTCTCTTGAGTTAGCAGGTTGTCGGTTCAAGCCCCACTCCTGGCTCTGAGTTAGCAGGTTGTCGGTTCAAGCCCCACTCCTGGCTCTGAGTTAGCAGGTTGTCGGTTCAAGCCCCGCTCCTGGCTCTTGAGCATGTGATCTAGGGCAGTGGCTCTCAAACTGATGACTGCGGATCCCCGGTAGTCCGTAGAGACTTTCTAGAGGCGCCGCGAACTAAACCGCCACCGTCACCAGTTTCAGGTGAAACGTATTGAAATAAACAGCTTGCTAACCAGAGACCGCTTCAATAACGACAAATTAAATGTTAGTAACACTAATAATGACCTTCCCCCACCACCCATCTCGATAAGCACCGCCTCTCTGAGCACTGATTGGTTGGAAAGCTCCAGACAGTAACAGAGATTCACCATTAATTGGTTCCTTGACGCGCCAATCATAAGGCACGCTAACATCCGGTTTGTGGAGAGGAATAGATCGAATCGTACTTTAAAAACTGGACTTACGATCTAACCAATGGAAACACCTCTGGTGTGCATCTATCTATAATTCATTTGTAACTATTGTAATATACAGACTCACTCGCACACACGTATATAAATCATTATATATGTTTTATAAAAATCCATAAAATGTTCCCGCCCATTTTTCTGATTGGCGAGTGACCAATCGTTGGAGAGTGTTGATTGGATAAAGTAGCCGTCAATCATTTATGAGTGTCATTGTCAAACATCACACCAAGGACAGAAACTCTGCAGTGAGAAGCAGGCGCACCCACCTCACTGATACCTGTAAGTAAATACCTGTTTTCTTAAAAGCATTATTAGAACACTCTGTACAGTGAAAAGTTATCATTATTACGAGCATTATATAGTATTGTAATTTAGATGGGGGGTCCGTGATCACCAATCCATTGGAAAAGGGGTCCTTCAATCAAAAAGGTCGGAGAACCACTGATCGAGGGGTGACACTTTAATTCAGTACGGAGGGAGTGCTCCAGTGTCGGAGGTCCTGACCTTCATGTCAGAGGTTAAACTGAGATCCCCACCTTGGCTGTTGTGGTGGTTATCTGTGGCAATGCTTGAATCGGAGCAGGGGAGTCCTCCCCATGACCTGGCCCACATTCCTCCCTCAACCAAAGGCCGGTCAACTGTTCATTCATTCTTTCTTGTTGCTGTTTGCGTGTGCATTTCAAAATGAATTCAATACGTGTAAAAATGCTTCGGGGGTCAAGTCTGAGAGGTAATCACGGGGCCCTGTATAAATGCAAGAAACCGACCAGACTGAAAATGTACAACATTGATATTAAAACGAACAAATGTCAACTCTCACCTTAACTTTCATATCATAATCAACTAGCACCATAAAGAATTCATCAAACGTCATCCCGTAGTGTCGCCGCAGCTGCGCAGTCAGATCGGCACCGACAGATTCGGGCGCTGGGTTTTCAAGCGCTAATTCATTCTCTAAAACACGGAAATGAAAAGATATATTGAGGAAGTGTGAAGTGTGCGGTTCCTCCAAAAGCCTCATGTTCCTCTTCTATTTTAAATATTTTATTTCCTCCTCTACCCCTTGACTCTCTTCTAATGTCCAAGTCCGTCCACGACTTGCATCTTGGGGAGGCTCACCTAAACCATGGGCAGGATACAAAGAAAAGAAAGACTTGCATTTATATAGCGCCTTTCACGACCACCGGACGTCTCAAAGCGCTTTTAGAGCCAATGAAGTGCAGTCACTGTTGTAATGTAACAAATGCAGCAGCCAATTTGCGCACAGCAAGCTCCCACACACAGCAATGTGATAATGACCAGATAATCTGTGTTTAGTGATGTTGGCTGAGGGATGAACATTGGCCAGGACACCGGGGAGAACTCCCCTGCTCTTCTTCGAAATAGTGCCATGGGATCTTTTACATCCACCCAAGAGAGCAGACGGGGCCTCGGTTTAATGTCTCATCTGAAAGACGGCACCTCCGACAGTGCAGCACTCCCTCAGTACTGCGCTGGAGTGTCAGCCTAGCTTTATGTGCTCAAGTCCCTCAATCAACATCACTAAAACAGATTATCCGGTCATTATCACATTGCTGTTTGTGGGAGCTTGCTGTGCGCAAATTGGCTGCCGCGTTTCCTACATTACAACAGTGACTACACATTTTTTAATTCATTTATGGGATGTGGGCGTCGCTGGCAAGGCCAGCATTTATTGCCCATCACTAATTTCCCTTGAGAAGGTGGTGGTGAGCCGCCTTCTTGAACCGCTGCAGTCCGTGTGGTGAAGGTGCTCCCACAGTGCTGTTAGGGAGGGAGTTCCAGGATTTTGACCCAGCGACGATGAAGGATCGGCCGATATACAGTACTTCCAAGTCTGGATGGTGTGTGACTTGGAGAGGAATTTGGAGGTGGTGGTGTTCCCCTGCGCCTGCTGCCCTTGTCCTTCTGGGTGGAAGAGGTCGCAGGTTTGGGAGGTGCTGCCGAAGAAGCCTTGGCGAGTTGCTGCAGTGCATCTTGTAGATGGTACACACTGCAGCCACGATACGCTGGTGGTGGAGGGAGTGAATGTTTAAGGTGGTGGATGGGGTGCCAATCAAGCGGACTGCTTTGTCCTGGATGGTGTCGAGCTTCTTGAGTGTTGTTGGAGCTGCACTCATCCAGGCAAGTGGAGAGTATTCCATCACACCCCTTACTTGTGCCTTGTAGATGGTGGAAAGGCTTTAGGGAGTCAGGAGGTGAGACACTCGCCGCAGAATACCTAGCCTCTGACCTGCTCTTGTTGCCACAGTATTTATGTGGCTGGTCCAGTTAAGTTTCTGGTCAATGTTGACCCCCAGGATGTTGATGGTGGGAGATTCGGCGATGGTAATGCCGTTGAATGTCAAGGGGCGTTGGTTAGACACTCGCTTGTTGGAGATAGTCATTGCCTGGCACTTGTGTGGCGTGAATGTTACCTGCCACTTATCAGCCCAAGCCTGAATGTCGCCACAGAATACCCAGCCTCTGATCTGCTCTTGTAGCCACAGTATTTATGTGGCTGGTCCAGTTAAGTTTCTGGTCAATGGTGACCCCCCAGGATGTTGATGGTGGGGGATTCGGCGATGGTAATGGCATTGAATGTCAAGGGGAGGTGGTTAGACACTCGCTTGTTGGAGATAGTCATTGCCTGGCACTTGTGTGGTGCGAATGTTACCTGCCACTTATCAGCCCAAGCCTGAACGTTGTCCAGGTCTTGTTGCATGTGGGCATGGACTGCTTCATTATCTGAGGATACTTCAAAAGTACTTCATTGGCTGTAAAGCGCTTTGAGATGTCCGGTGGCCGTAAAAGGTGCTATATAAATCCAAGTCTTTCTTTTTATTTATATAGTGCATTTAACTTGGTAAAACGTCCCAAGGCGCTTCACAGGAGCGATTATCAAACAAAATTTGACACCGAGCCACATAAGGAGAAATTAGGACAGTTTGGTCAAAGAGGTAGATTTTAAGGAGCATCTTAAAGGAGGAAAGAGAGGCAGAGAGGTTTAGGGAGGGAATTCCAGAGCTTAGAGCCCAGGCAGCTGAAGGCACGGCCGCCAATGGTGGAACGATTATAATCAGGGATGCTCAAGAGGGCAGAATTAGAGGAGCGCAGAGATCTCGGAGGGTTGTGGGGCTGGAGGAGATTACAGAGATAGGGAGGGGCGAGGCCATGGAGGGATTTGCAACAAGGATGAGAATTTTTTAATTGAGTCGTTGCTGGACCAGGAGCCAATGTAGGTCAGCGAGCACAGGGGTGATGGGTGAACGGGACTTGGTGATAGTTAGGACACAGGCAGCCGAGTTTTGGATGAGCTCAAGTCTACGGAAGGTGGAATGTGGGAGGCCGGCCAGGAGTGAGTTGGAATAGTTGAGCCTGGAAGTAACAAAGGCGTGGATGAGGGTTTCAGCAGCAGATGACCTGAGGCAGAAAGCAATAGTTTTCTGGCAACTAGTTTGGAAAACTTAAGAAAAAGTTTTCCCATCCCAGGAAGGTGGTGAAGTTTTCAAAGCAGGTACTGATTTCAGGATCGCTGTCTGTGCACTTGCAACTGCGTTCTGGCTCTCTGATTGACAAGAGCCCTGGGTGGAGGTCAGCAGTTCTGTGGCAAACTACATTCCTGAAATTGAACCCTGCAGGGAAATCATATTTTCAAATAGCGTAATAACAGGGTGTAGCCAGGGACAGCTGTAAAGCACAGAGGTTCCTCATTAAACTGAGCTTAATCAGGAAAAGAACAAACTAAAGGGGCGTTATTGTTGGAGAAGAGAACATTTTTAAAATCCAAGAAGCTCTCAAAGATCATAAGAACATAAGAACATAAGAAATAGGAGCAGGAGTAGGCCAACTGGCCCCTCGAGCCTGCTCTGCCATTCAATAAGATCATGGCTGATCTGATCCTAATCGCCAATCTACTATCACAGAACCATCTCCTGAACCTAACAGAATTGGACACACGAAATAGGAGCAGGATCAGGCTACACGGCCCCTGGGCCCGCTCCGCTACCCACAGGGCCATGACCGATCCGAACCTAGACTCATGTCCAAATTCCTGCCCGCTCCCCGTAACCCTTAATTCCCTTTACTTCATGGGTAAAGCTTCCTCTACACTGTCCCATCAAACACTCCCAGGGCAGGTACAGCACGGGTTAGATACAGAGTAAAGCTCCCTCTACACTGTTCCATCAAACACTCCCAGGGCAGGTACAGCACGGGTTAGATACAGAGTAAAGCTCCCTCTACACTGTCCCCATCAAACACTCCCAGGGCAGGTACAGCACGGGTTAGATACAGAGTAAAGCTCCCTCTACATTGTCCCATTAAACACTCCCAGGGCAGGTACAGCACGGGTTAGATACAGAGTAAAGCTCCCTCTACACTGTTCCATCAAACACTCCCAGGGCAGGTACAGCACGGGTTAGATACAGAGTAAAGCTCCCTCTACACTGTCCCATCAAACACTTCCAGTGCAGGTACAGCACGGGTTAGATACAGAGTAAAGCTCCCTCTGCGCTGTCCCATCAAAGACTCCCAGGGCAGGTACAGCACGGGGTAGATACAGAGTAAAGCTCCCTCTACACTGTCCCCATCAAACACTCCCAGGGCAGGTACAGCACGGGTTAGGCGGAGAGTAAAGGACCCTCTACACTGATCCTGATAATCTGTTACTATGTTAGGCACCAGCCCGAATACAGCAGTGGGACTTTTCCCATTTCCAACAGCCAGCCCAGGGCTGTCGGGGGCAGTATCTGTGCTGCTGCCCCCAACAGCCCCTGAGGATTGGGCGGAGGCCGCTCCGACTCCACTTTACTAAGGATGCTTAGAGCCAGAAGAAAGAAAAGTAACAATGTCCATCTTATCTTTGCACTAGTTGTGACCCAGATGTCAGAGGCAATAGGACAGTACTCCACCTCACCACAAGGGGGCACAACCTTAACATTAGAGCCAGGCCGTTCAGGGGTGACGTCAGGAAAAACTTCTTCACACAAAGGGTGGTGGAAATCTGGAACTCTCGCCCCCCCCAAAAAGCTGCTGAGGCTGGGGGGTCAATTGAAAATTTCCAAACTGAGATTGATTAATTTTTACAAAAGCAAAATACTGCGGATGCTGGAAATCTGAAATAAAAACAGAAAATGCTGGAAACACTCAGCAGGGTCAGGCAGCATCTGCGGAGAGAGAAACAGAGTTAACGTTTCAGCTCAATGACCTTTAACTCTGTTTCTCTCTCCACAGATACTGCCTGACCTGCTGAGTGTTTCCAGCAATTACTGTTTCGATAGAATTTTGTTGGGTAAGGGATACGGAACCATGGCTTTAGATGGAGTTAAGGTACAGATCAGCCATTGAATGGTAGAACAGGCTCGAGGGGCTGAATGGCCTCCTCCTGTTCCTATGTTTAGAAACAGCCCCATCTGTGATGCCCCCCTGCAGGTGAACAGTCTCCCGAAACTCAGCGTCAAGCCTCATGCAGGAAGAAGGGGCACTCAGGCGAGGATAGCAGAGTAGAAGGGGGGTGGGGGGCAGAATGGAGGGGATTGGAGGGCGGAACAGAGGGGGAATGGGAGGGGGATGGGGGAATAAAGGAGGAATAGAGGGGGATGGGGGAATAGAGGGGGGAACAGAGGGGGAATAGAGGAGGAACGGGGGGGAATGGGAGGGGGGATGGGGCGGAATAAGAGGGGGGATGGGGCGGAATAGAGAGGGATAGGAGGGTTGGAATGGTGGGGGTGGGGGTTGGAATGGTGGGGGTGGGGGTTGGAATGGTGGGGGTGGGGGTTGGAATGGTGGGGGTGGGGGTGGAATGGTGAGGGTGGGGGTGGGGGGTTGGAATGGTGAGGGTGGGGGGTTGGAATGGTGGGGGTGGGGGGTTGGAATGGTGGGGGTGGGGGTGGGAGGGTTGGAATGGTGGGGGTGGGGTTGGAATGGTGAGGGTGGGGGTGGGGGTTGGAATGGTGAGGGTGGGGGGTTGGAATGGTGGGGGTGGGGGTTTGGAATGGTGGGGGTGGGGGTGGGGGTGGGGGGGTTGGAATGGTGGGGGTGGGGGTGGGGGGGTTGGAATGGTGAGGGTGGGGGTGGGGGGTTGGAATGGTGGGGGTGAGGGTGGGGGTTGGAATGGTGAGGGTGGGGGTGGGGGGTTGGAATGGTGGGGGTGGGGGTTGGAATGGTGGGGGTGGGGGTGGGAGGGTTGGAATGGTGAGGGTGGGGGGTTTGGAATGGTGGGGGTGGGGGTGGGGGTGGGGGGGTTGGAATGGTGGGGGTGGGGGTGGGGGGGTTGGAATGGTGAGGGTGGGGGTTGGAATGGTGGGGGTGGGGGTTGGAATGGTGGGGGTGGGGGTTGGAATGGTGGGGGGCTGGGGGACGGAGGAGAGTGGCACTGGGAGGAACGGGAGGTGCATTAGGCGGGCTGACACTCACCAGTCTGGTAATGTTCCACCTTCAGGGTGCTGTTAGTCAGCGAGCCCAGGATGGTGATGACACTGATTCTCCTGACGGCCAGTTGACACACGTTCTCCAGGTACTCGTCCCTCTGGTGTACGTAGAGCTCGCCGTCTTTGCTGGGTGAGGTGATCAGCTGTCAAAAGACGACAAGGCGCATCACAGAAACACACAGTGGCGGAGCCGGTACCCTGTCGAGGCATTCGGCACGACATTCAGGGATCTCACAGCCCATTCAGAAAACAAACTCTGCAGTAATTACTCATTAAACACTTTAATCATCATTATTCATCATCGCGATGTGGGCCTCGCTGGCAAGGCCAGCATTTATTGCCCATCCCTAGCTGCCCTTGAGAAGGTGGTGGTGAGACCGGTTCTTGAACCGCTGCAGTCCGATTTGTTATACTGGTTTGTATAGTTGAGTGGCTTGCTAACTCACTTCAGAAGAGAGTTAGGAACAAGGTTCGCCGTAAAAAAATTTTGGCTGCGCGGTCCCTTTAAGGGGATGCGTGGCCCATTCAAAATTTTGCGCATGCTCAAAATCTCCCATTGAAAAGCCTGTGCGGGAACAGGGTTCGGAGTCAACCAGGTTGGTGTGGGACTGGAGTCACAAATAGGCCCAGACCGGGTACGGACGGCAGGTTTCCTTCCCCTAAAGGACATTGGTGAACCAGTTGGGTTTTTACAACAATCTGACAGTTCCTTGGTCGCTTTTACTGATACCAGGTCACTGCGACGGGGGGAGAGGTTTAGATATTTTGACTTTCCAGGAGGAATCCAGCGAGTTTTAACGGAGATTCTGTGTTGCTTTGATATTGGTTACGTTCCTTCCCCCACCGTCTCTCTCTCTCTCTCTCTCTCTTACTCAATGAGGTCCAGGAATCAGCCAGGTGCCACTGAAGTCATGTCATCAAGTTGATCACACTACAAGATCGGACCAAAGGACTAATCTTTGAGCTGGGAGTTGGGAGAGGGTTTATGCTGAAAATCTGCAACCCAAAACTCAGGAATATATTAAAACTGACTGACGGCTTTCTTTCATTAACATCTCTGCAACAGAAGCGTATTGGGACTCAACACCAACAACGTAACTTGTATTTAAATAGCGTCTTTAACATTGCAAAGCGCTCCAAGGCACTTAAAGAAAGAAATGGTTGCCGAGCCGAAGTAGGAGATCGTGGCCTGGAATTTGCGGCGGGTTATAACCGTGAGCTGTCAGCGTCCGCTGTTGTTACCCCTTTGAAACTGACCGGAACTTCAGGACGTAGCGCACGCACATCCTGACGCGGAATTCCTGAAGTTGCGGTCGGTCATTCACTGCTCCGACACTGACTGCGCTGCGCCTCCCCCACAGGGAATATGATGAAAACTTGGGCTCTTCCGCGGTAATACCGCTGCTAAATACCCCATTAAAAGTGAGACCCTTTGGGATTAGGTGTAACTGGGGTTTTAACGGCGCAACGACTGCTAAACAAAGGTCACGGCCCCTGAAAAACTCATCGTAATTTTGTGGAGAGTCGAATTTATCCATTTGAATAAAAATTTAAATGTTTAAGAAACTTTGTTCATCTTTATTTCAGGTTTGCCTTTTCCCCCTGTGCGAGAGTCCCCACTCTTTGTTTTGCTCTCTCTCGCTAACATTTTTTAAAAAGTTAGAATCGAAGGAGCTCACCCACTTCCTGGTTCGCTGTCTGTGAGAATTCGACATTGTGATTGGCTGCTCAGGCAGCTTGCTGACATCACAGCAGCTGGCGTTAGGGATTCCCCATTAACTTGCGTTGATTTCAGCTGCACGTCGGAAAAGCCGAACTTCTCGCCACAGAGATCGCCAGATCCTTGTGGGAAGCCCACTTCGGGGCCGGCGGCGAACGTCTTCGCTTCGCCGCTGACCGCAAATTCCGGGCCATTAAGCGGGATGTTCAAAAGCTTGGTCAAAGAGTCTTAAGGAAGATCTTAAAGGACAAGAGGGAGGCGGGGAGGTTTAAGGAGGGAGTTCCAAAATGTGGGCCTGGGCGACTGAAGGCACGACCCCCAATGGTGTAGCAAAGGGTGAGGGGGGGAAATGCACTAAAGAGCAAAACACAGGATATTTTTTTGTACAGACTCCCACTCCTTTCTTAATGATGGTACCGTCCTTCCAGCATTTCCCTTTCTCACAGATGCTCTTGTTTTCATGTCCTGTCTCAGATACACGATTCAATCAGCACCACGCACTCAGAACACACGATAACATAAACCAGCAATGCACAATTTCAAATGCAAAGTCGCTGCTTACTGGGTGGGAACTGTCCTGCGCTGGACACAGGCCGACTGCCCAGCACTGGGACCGACACAAAGCTCAATCTATCTTGGACCCAGATCCCTCCTCCTTCCACCCCGCACGGTTTTTAAACACGACTTACCAAAAGTCTTCGCTTGTTGCGAAAGTGGTCTAAAAACCCCACCAGCTCCCGGCTGTCGATCTGCTTCGAGTTTCTGGAGCCGCCTCTCCTGTTCTTACGATTTCTTCTGTTCTTTCTGCCTTTGCTCCTGACTCCTTTGCCCGAGTTCTCCCCGTGCTGCCGCTCCTGTTTCTTGCCCTTGGGTCGAACAGTTGGCGCGGTCTCCTGGCTCTGGCTCGGACCCTCTCCCTCCTGCTCTGCTTCTGGAGGCAGGTTGGCCCCTGTCCGGGTTAATGTTGCCCCTGTCTTATCCTGAGTCCAGCCTTCAATGGGTTGCGCAGTGGCAGAGACCCTGGGGGATTTGGGAAGGGTATTCCCAATGGGAGGGTCTGTCTGCTGGTCCCTTGCTTGGATGCTCTCAGGATTGGAAGCTGATGTTGTAGATTCCTCTTGTGTGACGGAGCTGAAAGTGGCCTTTTTCAGGATTGGAGACACCCGTCCAGGGGGATTGGAGAGGGGCAACAGCCCAGGGCGAGTGGCTTGTGTGGTGGGTGACCCATAGTCCTGATGTCCTGACTCGGTAGTGTGGTGTGCCGGAGCTGTGGGCACAGCAGAGCCGTTCTCCAGAGTATGTTGAGTGCGAAGACTGTCCTGGGATTGGGCTGTGCTCAAGTTGGATCCAAGGATTCCTGCCCTCGCAGGGCTCCTCTCCTTCAGCTGTTGGGTTGTAGAGAATTGGGACTCGTCCCATTTCGGGGCAGCAGTCTCGGATGGTTGGGGATTCCGGGCAGTGCCAGCAGTGGTTCGGTTAAGAGGAGCCATGGTTGAGGTCACTGGAGTGGAGCCCATAGTTTGGACTCGGGGTGTGTGGTAGGTGTGAGGTCCTGTCCGGGACACTTGGCTCCCATTCTGGGTGATGAGGGCTGGCCGGCGCTGGATGAGGTACCCGTGGTTGGCCGCTAACATCTGCTGCACTTTCTGTTTGATCTGATCCATCAGGCTCCCCAAAGTCCCCTGCCCCGGTAGCACTGGGCTGGCCGGGGAACCTCTCGGTTTAGCTGGGCTCCGGGGGGTCGCTGCTCTTCTCTCCCCAACTGAGTTTGCGGTTAAGGTTGAACCTTTCTGTTTGCCCAGCGTCCTGTCACTGGGAGAACCGCTGTCTGGGGCCAACGCTCCTGGTTTGCCGGGAAACCTAACACTCGGAGATCTGATGGGCTTCTGAGAATTGGGGGATGTTGATCTGAACCTGCTGTTGGCCAGGGTCCTGTTGGCCAGAGATCTGTTGGCCGGGGTCCTGTTGGCCAGAGATCTGTTGACCAGGGTCCTGTTGGCCAGAGATCTGTTGACCAGGGTCCTGTTGGCCAGAGATCTGTTGACCAGGGTCCTGTTGGCCAGAGATCTGTTGACCAGGGTCCTGTTGGCCAGAGATCTGTTGGCCAGAGATTTGTTGGCCAGGGTCCTGTTGGTGATGTGGACCTGCCCTGGGCTCAATCTCCTGGCCCCACCACCTTTGCACTTCAGCTGCTGGCTTCTCCTGGTCATGCTCTCGATCTTCCTGAGGGGCATCTGGTCCACCGTCTCCAGAACCGCTTCCACCCGCACCGCGTAGGGGAAACGCTCGTAGAGCTGCATGGACTTCCTCAGCAGCACCATGCCGAACCGAGCCTCCTCCAGGGCCAGGAGCTGCACGATCTGCCCCGCCGCCCCAGGATCCACCTTCTCCTCCGAGACCTTGCCTTCCTGGGAGAACCTCAGCAACTTGCCCCGGGAGGTCCCCTGGAACAAGACCAGGACCAGCAAGTCCCTCACGGCCAGCTGACAGCTCAGCTCCCTGTTGCTCACGTCGATCTGCTGCTCCATCAGCCGGTAGGAGCTGTCCGAGGGATCCGGGGCGGCGAGAACCAGCAGCCGAAACTTGCCAAAGTACTGGGCGAGAGGACCCAACTCTGGCTTGGGCAGCTGGCCGCTCCTCCTGTCGGAGCTCCCCCTCCTCCTGAGTCCTTCTCCTCCTCTCCTGGAGCCGGCCCGGGGTGGCTTAGATCGACCCTTCCCACCCCCGGGGACATCAGGCGAGCTGCCTGTCCCTCCGAGGAGCGAGAACAGCAACAGAAGGCAGATGGTGCAGCAGGCGTTGCCTCGGGATCTCATTCTTCCTCCTCTCCATCCAGATCACAGACTGATTGCAAAGATCATCCCCGGCAAGCCGAGTGCACGAAAATCCCTGCCCACACCCCCATGCTAAAAAAAAACCATTGAACTCCAACAAAAAAAACAGTTTCCTGGTCTATTCCAAGGTTTGCAACAAATGTTTCCAAGATGGGGAAAGAGTTTTAATTGCAAATAATGTTTTTTTTGTGTCTTGTTCAAAGATTGCGTGGACAGTGGAATCTAATAAAACCAGCAGCTGGTGCCCAGGTGTGACGAAGACTAGGAGATGATGTGCAAAAACAATATACACACAACTAAAAACCTCAGGGCAAGGATGAGAGATTCCCATTCAACAGCCACGTGTGCAGAACAGAAAGAGCAGCTGCTGTCAGCCCCCTCGGGAGGAACGACCCCTTTTGCTCGTCTTACCACAAGAAGCCAGGCTGGGAATCATTTGTAGCTTAGTTGCTTCACTCAGCTTTTCAAAATTAAGGCAGATTATTTTTTTTTGGGGGGGGGGGAGGGGTGGAGGGGAAATGCTCCTTCTTTCAATTTTTATTTTTTTTTTTAAAAGTCAAGGCTTTTTCATTTTTCTTCCCTACAGCTACAATCAGAACAGGAGGTGCATGTCACAAATAACTACTTCACCAAGAGGAGGGAGGGGTCTGTCTGCACCACACTGATATAAATCATGGAATTACTGCACAACCTTCCCCAGAGGCGGTGAGAGTGCTGGACTGATCTGATTCATAAGGAGGGGGCGGGGAGAGAGAACTTGCAATTATATCACGACCACCGGACGAACCAAAGCGCTTTACAGTCAATGAAGTACTTTTTTGAAGTGTGGTCACTGTTGGAATGCAGGAAACGCGGCAGCTAATTTGCGCACAGCAAGATCCCACAAACAGCAATGTGATAATGACCAGATCATCTGTTTTAGGTATTGGTTGAGGGATAAATATTGGCCCCAGGACACCAGGGAGAATCCCCCTGTTCTTCTTCGAAATAGTGGCCATGGGATCTTTTACGCCCACCTGAGAGAGCAGACGGGGCCTCGGTTTAACGTCTCATCCGAAAGACGGCGCCTCCGACAGTGCGGCACTCCCTGGGAGTGTCAGCCTAAGTAATGTGCTCAAGTCTCTGGTGGGATTCGGAACCACAACCTTCTGACTCAGAGGCGCGAGTGCTACCCACTGAGCCACGGGTGTCTAAAATCACCTACCCTAGTATGATTCAAGTCCCACCCACTGCGGCCAGGAGAGTGCTGTGATACTGGAACAAATGTGGGACGATTCCCCCCCCACTCTTCGAGAAGACACTCCTGTTGGGGTTCAGTTCCACAGGCACTGGCTATTCTCTAGTACCTTGCCCAAGTTACCATGCATGAGTGGGCAGCAAAGGGGAGGGGGACTGGGAGGGAGATCACAAATGTTTACATGGTCTCTGCTTCAATCACTAACTCTGGCATTACAGTCCACAGTCTCACAACTCTCTGTGAGAAAAGTTTCTCTTGCTCTCCGTTTTAATTCTCCTGCATTTAATCATATATCTGCACTGATTGGGTGATACTGGAGAAGCTGGGATTGTTCTCCTCACAGTGGAGAAGGTTAAGGGGAGATTTCATAGAGGATGTTCCAAAATATGACGTGTTTTAATAGAGTAAATAAGGAAAGAATGTTTCCACTGGCAGGAGGGTTGGTAACCAGAGGACACAGATTTAAGATAATTAAAGATCGAAAGAAAGACTTCCATTTCTACAGCGCCTTTCACAACCACCGGACATCTCAAAGCGCTTTACAGCCAATGAAGTACTTTTTGAAGTGCAGTCACTGTTGTAATGTCGGAAACACCGCAGCCAATTTGCGCACAGCAAGCTCCCACAAACAGCAATGTGATAAATGACCAGATCATCTGTTTTTGTTATGTTGGTTGAGGGGTAAATATTGGCCCCAGGACAATTAGCAAAAGCACCAGAGGGGAAATGAGGAGAAAAACATTTTTACGCAGCGAGTTGTTGTGACCTGGAACGCGCTGCCTGAAAGGGTGGTGGAAGCAGATTCAATGGTAACTTTCAAATTGGATAAATACTTGATCAGGAGACATTTGCAGGGCTATGGGGAAAGAGCAGGGGGGGGGGGGGGGTAGAACTCATTGGATAGCCCTTTCAAAGAGCCGGCACAGGCACGATGGGTCGAAAGGCCTCCTTCTGTGTCCTACACAGCAACCCCCCCCCCCCCGCTCTAAACCCCTGAATCATCAGGAACAGTGGTAGCACAGACTGCCTTGGGACATATGTTAGTGGTGCGGAGATGCCGGTGTTGGACTGGGGTGGACAAAATTGAGAGGTCGCACAACACCAGGTTATAGTCCAACAGTTTTATTTGAAATCACAAGCTTTCGGAGCTATCGATTTGCTCCTTCCTCAGGTGAAGTAAATTAGATACAGAATCTCCAAAGCATATATAGATGGAAAACAAAGCATGTGTACTTTACAATTGCAGACCAATAAATTAAATCATCCTGACTATCTGCCGAGGTGTGATAAAGTTAATTAAGTCAGCCAGGAAGGTACCACATCAAAGACATAGCAAGATACAACTGAGACAATGAGGTGTAGTCGCAGGGGTTCTAACGTGTCAAAAGCTGCCGTCTGTATGTAAAACGAAAAGCTTTAAAAAAATTTTACTTTTTTACTGGGAATCACATCTGTGAACAAGCTAACGACGACTCGAGTCCGGATCACGTCATGTATCGTGACATAAACCCAAGATCCCGATTGAGACCGTCTTCATGAGTGCGGAACTTGGCTATCAGTTTCTGCTCGATGATTTTGCGTTGTCGTGTGTTTCTAAGGTTGCCTTGGAGAACGCTTACCCGCAGATCCGAGGCTGAATGTCCTTGACTGCTGAAGTGTTCCCCGACTGGGAGGTAACAATCCTGCCTGGCGATTGTTGCGCGGTGCTCGTTCATACGTTGTCTCAGTGTCTGCATGGTCTCGCCGATGTACCATGCCGCGGTGCATTCTTTCCTGCAACGTATGAGGTAGACAACGTTGGCCGAGTCACATGAGTATGTACCATGTACCTGGTGGGTAGTGTCCTCACGTGTGATGGTGGTATCTGTGTTGATGATCTGGCATGTCTTGCAGAGTTTGCCATGGCAGGGTTGTGTGGTGTCGTGGTCGCTGTTATCCTGAAAGCTGGGTAATTTGCTGTGAACGTAATTTGAAACTTGACATGTATGCTCAAGCTGTCAGGAAATGCATCAACGCCAGATTCATCAGCCGCACTCACAAGACAGTCCAGAATGTCACCCGAGCACAACGCAACGCCATCCACGCACTCAAGACCAACCGCAACATTGTCATCAAACCAGCGGACAAAGGAGGAGCCATCGTCATACAGAACAGAACGGACTATTGTAAAGAAGCATACCGACAACTGGACAACCTGGAACACTACAGACAGCTACCCGCAGATCCGACCAAAGAACACACCCGCCAACTCAATAGACTGATCAAGACCTTCGATCCAGACCTTCAAAACATCCTACGCGCTCTCATCCCACGTAATCCCCGCGTGGGAGACTTCTACTGTCTCCCAAAGATACACAAAGCCAACACACCCAGACGTCCTATCGTATCAGGCAATGGAACCCTGTGTGAGAACCTCTCTGGATACGTCGAGGGCATTCTGAAACCCATCGTACAGGGAACCCCCAGCTTCTGTCGCGACACTACAGACTTCTTACAGAAACTCAGCACCCACGGACCAGTTGAACCAGGAACACTCCTTGCCACGATGGACGTATCGGCACTCTACACCAGTATCCCCCACGATGACGGCATCGCTGCAACAGCCTCAGTACTCAACATCAACAACAGCCAATCTCCAGACGCCATCCTACAACTCATCCGCTTCATCCTTGACCACAATGTCTTCACCTTCGACAACCATTTTTTTACTCAAACACACGGAACAGCCATGGGGACCAAATTCGCACCCCAATACGCCAACATCTTCATGCACAAGTTCGAGCAAGACTTCTTCGCTGCACAGGACCTCCAGCCAACGCTGTATACCAGATACATCGACGACATTTTCTTCCTTTGGACCCATGGCGAAGGATCACTGAAAAGACTACACGATAACATAAACATGTTCCATCCCACCATCAAACTCACCATGGATTACTCCTCAGAATCAGTCTCATTCCTGGACACACGAATCTCCATCAAAGACGGACACCTCAGCACTTCACTCTACCGCAAGCCCACGGACAACCTCACGATGCTCCACTTCTCCAGCTTCCACCCTAACCATGTTAAAGAAGCCATCCCCTATGGACAAGCCCTGCGAATACACAGGATCTGCTCAGATCAGGAGGAACGCGATGGACACCTACGGACGCTGAAAAACGCCCTCGTAAGAACGGGATATGACGCTCGACTCATCGATCGACAGTTCCGACGGGCCACAGCGAAAAATCGCATAGACCTCCTCAGAAGGCAAACACGGGACACAACCAACAGGGTACCCTACGTCGTCCAGTACTTCCCCGGAGCGGAGAAACTACGCCATGTTCTTCGCAGCCTTCAACATGTCATCGATGACGACAAACACCTCGCTAAGGCCATCCCCACGCCTCCACTACTTGCCTTCAAACAGCCGCCTAACCTCAGAAGTACCATCGTTCGCAGCAAATTACCCAGCTTTCAGGATAACAGCGACCACGACACCACACAACCCTGCCATGGCAAACTCTGCAAGACATGCCAGATCATCAACACAGATACCACCATCACACGTGAGGACACTACCCACCAGGTACATGGTACATACTCATGTGACTCGGCCAACGTTGTCTACCTCATACGTTGCAGGAAAGAATGCACCGCGGCATGGTACATCGGCGAGACCATGCAGACACTGAGACAACGTATGAACGAGCACCGCGCAACAATCGCCAGGCAGGATTGTTACCTCCCAGTCGGGGAACACTTCAGCAGTCAAGGACATTCAGCCTCGGATCTGCGGGTAAGCGTTCTCCAAGGCAACCTTAGAAACACACGACAACGCAAAATCATCGAGCAGAAACTGATAGCCAAGTTCCGCACTCATGAAGACGGTCTCAATCGGGATCTTGGGTTTATGTCACGATACATGACGTGATCCGGACTCGAGTCGTCGTTAGCTTGTTCACAGATGTGATTCCCAGTAAAAAAGTAAAAAAATTTTCCCAGTAAAAAAATGTTAAAGCTTTTCGTTTTACATACAGACGGCAGCTTTTGACACGTTAGAACCCCTGCGACTACACCTCATTGTCTCAGTTGTATCTTGCTATGTCTTTGATGTGGTACCTTCCTGGCTGACTTAATTAACTTTATCACACCTCGGCAGATAGTCAGGATGATTTAATTTATTGGTCTGCAATTGTAAAGTACACATGCTTTGTTTTCCATCTATATATGCTTTGGAGATTCTGTATCTAATTTACTTCACCTGAGGAAGGAGCAAATCGATAGCTCCGAAAGCTTGTGATTTCAAATAAAACTGTTGGACTATAACCTGGTGTTGTGCGACCTCTCACATATGTTAGTGACAGGGATATACAAGTGTGTGTGTCGTTAACTCATTCATGTTAACTTTCCGTGGTGCACTATTTGAACACAAGCCTTAACCTGTTTATTATTAACCAGTTAATACCTGAAGTAAAATAGCACACGATGAAATTAAACGCCAGAGTGGAACTACTTTTTAATTTACAACACAAAATAGCAACAACGCTGGACAATATCCGTAATCTGTGAGATGCTGCGTCAGAAATATTCATCTCTGGGTTCCCAGGTCTCAGACACATGATCTGTGAAGTTTCACATCGCCGTGCACTATTTTTAACCTCAACAGGAATTGGCTGCTGTCAAAGGAAAACAAACAACCTATTTCATATGAAAAAAAAATTCCCCCTCTCGTCGCTGCAGATTATGAATCCCAGATGCTTGTGTGTGTATACAGACCGGGCATCTATCCAACCTCAGGGTTCAGATGATGAATATAAGCCACTTGCTCTCACAGTATTACCTTTGAAATTGTACCTGCCAAATGAAAATCATCTCACATTTCTTTCAGTGTCGATATAAAGGAAATTATCCTTGGTGATGACTCTTCCGAATTTCTGCCCTTATCACGTGAGAGCACTCGAAAGAAGAGACGAGAACTTGCTTTTATACAGCACCTTTCATAATCTCAGGATGGCCCGAAGCCAATGAAGTACTTTTGAAGTGTGGTCCCTGTTGTAACGTGGGAAACGCGGCAGCTAATTTGGGTACAGCAAGCTCCCACGAACAGCAATGTGATAATGACCAGATAATGTTGGCTGAGAAATAAATATTGGCCGGGACACTGGGGAAAACTCTCCTACTCTTCCAATAGTGCCACGGGATCTTTTACGTCCACCTGAGAGGGCAGATAGGGTCTCGGTTTAACCTCTCACCCGAAAGACGGCACCTCTGACTGTGCAGCGGAGAGCTCCTTCAGTACTGCACTGAAGTGTCAGCCTGGATTATGTACTCAAGTCTCTGGAGTGTGACTTGAACCCACGACCTTCTGACTCGGAAGGCGCGAGTGCTGCCCACTGAGGCAAGGATGATGGTTGGTTCTCATACTGAGCAGGTTCTCATACTGAGTGTCTCTTTGGCTCAGTTTCTACCAACACTCTTGCCTCGAGAGCAGAAGATTGTGGGTTCAAGCCCCAGTCCAAGATTTCATAAGAAATAAGAGCAGGAGTAGGCCATAAGGCCCCTCGAGCCTGCTCCGCCATTCAATGAGATCACTACATAATCTCGGCTGATGTTCCAGCGCAGTACTGAGGGAGTGCTGCATTGTCAGAGGTTCTGATAGAAATTACAGCACAGAACGAGGCCATTCAGTTCATCCTGTGTGTACCAGTGCTAGTTCTTCAACTGGAGCTGTCTACTCCCAGTTTCCTGCTCCTTCCGCATATCCTTTTATATTGTTCCTATTCAAAAGATTAGCCAATTCCATTTTAAATGATGTTACAGTCTCTGCCTTACTGGTCACCTGCGGTAAAGCATTCCATGGTCGAATGAAAATTTGCATAAAATCTTCTCCCATTGCTCTTCCAGTGGCAACTCAGAGTCGTGCCTAATGGCCTCCTTCTGTGCCATAAAGTTCTATGATGCCCTCCTTGTTATCAAGTCACCAACCAGTCGAAATAATCTTTTACTATTTACTCTCGCAAAAATCATAGAATGATACAGCACAGAAGGAGGCCACTCGTCCCATCGCGCCTGTGCCGGCTCTTTGACAGAGCTATCCAATTACTCCGACTCCCCCCTGCTCTTTCCCCATAGTCCGGCAAATGTCTTCTTTTCAAGCATCTATCCAATTCCCTTTCGAAAGTTACTATTGAATCTGCTTCCACCGCCCTTTCAGGCAGTGCTTTCCAAAACTTTTCATGATTTCATGAAGCTCAGTTAGATTTTCCTTAACCATCAGTTCTAGTGGAAAACACTCAATTTTCTGGGCCTTAATTATAACCTCTCAGTCCCGTTGTCGTTCCAATGAATCATCTGTTTCTTTTCCATGGCTCCAAAATCTTTCCGATAATGAGGTGGCCAGAACTGCACCCAATATTCCAACTGTGGCCTAACCAACATCTGGCACAAATGCATCATCACTTTGATGCTCTTACATTCAAGATTGAGATGCTAAACAGACGCAGGGTGTTCTTCTGGTGTCGTACGAACATATGAAAATGTCAGGGCAGGAATAAACCAGCCTGGTCCATCTAGTCTGTCCCATATGGTCGGATTGCTTTATGCATCACCATACAGACAACCCCCACGCCACCCGGAAGCCATGTAATCTCCTGGGAGAGACGAAAAAAACAGATTAAAAAACCCAAGGTCCTCAACTAACACCGAAAGAAAGATTTGCATTTCTACAGCACATTTCAACAACCACCAGACGTCCCAAAGCGCTTCACAGCCAATGAAGTACTTTTTTGAAATACAGTTACACTTGTAATGTAGGAAACGCAGCAGCCAATTTGTGCACAGCAAGCGCCCATAAACACCCTTATTTAAAAAGGGTAGTAGGCAGAAGGCTGGAAATTATAGACCAGTTAGCCTAACATCTGTGGTGGGTAAAATTTTGGAGTCTATTATTAAGGAGACAGTAACGGAACATTTAGATAAACATAATTTAATAGGACAAAGTCAGCATGGCTTTATGAAGGGGAAGTCATGTCTGACAAATTTGCTTGAGTTCTTTGAGGACATAACGTACAGGGTGGATAAAGGGGAACCAATGGACGTAGTGTATTTAGACTTCCAGAAGGCATTCGACAAGGTGCCACATAAAAGATTATTGCTCAAGATAAAAAATCACTGGATTGGGGGGAGTATTCTGGCATGGGTGGAGGATTGGTTATCTAACAGGAAGCAGAGAGTTGGGATAAATGGTTCATTCTCGGACTGGCAACCAGTAGCCAGTGGTGTTCTGCAAGGGTCGGTGCTGGGTCCCCAACTCTTTACAATCTATATTAACGATTTGGAGGAGGGGACCGAGTGTAACATATCAAAGTTTGCAGATGATACAAAGATGGGAGGGAAAGTAGAAAGTGAGGAGGACATAAAAAACCTACAAGGGGATATAGACTGGCTGGGTGAGTGGGCGGAGATTTGGCAGATGCAATACAATATTGGAAAATGTGAGGTTATGCACTTTGCCAAGAAAAATCAGAGAGCAAGTTATTATCTTAATGGCGAGAAACTGGAAAGTACTGCAGTACAAAGGGATCTGGCGGTCCTAGTGCAAGAAAATCAAAAAGTTAGTATGCAGGTGCAGCAGGTGATCAAGAAGGCCAACGGAATGTTGGCTTTTATTGCTAGGGGGATAGATTATAAAAACAGGGAGGTATTGCTGCAGTTATATAAGGTATTGGTGAGACCGCACATGGAATACTGCATACAGTTTTGGTGTCCATACTTAAGAAAAGACATACTTGCTCTCGAGGCAGTACAAAGAAGGTTCACTCGGTTAATCCCCGGGATGAGGGGGTGGACATATGAGGAGAGGTTGAGGAGATTGGGACTCTACTCATTGGAGTTCAGAAGAATGAGAGGCGATCTTATTGAAACATATAAGATTGTGAAGGGGCTTGATCGGGTGGATGCGGTAAGGATGTTCCCAAGGATGGGTGAAACTAGAACTAGGGGACATAATCTTAGAATAAGGGGCTGCTCTTTCAAAACTGAGATGAGGAGAAACTTCTTCACTCAGAGGGTAGTAGGTCTGTGGAATTTGCTGCCCCAGGAAGCTACATCATTAAATAAATTTAAAACAAAAATAGACAGTTTCCTAGAAGTAAAGGGAATTAGGGGTTACGGGGAGCGGGCAGGAAATTGGACATGAGGCTGAGTTCGGATCGGTCGAGGCCCTGTGGGTGGCGGAGCGGGCCCAGGGGCTGAGTGGCCGGGTCCTGCTCCTACTTCTTGTGTTCTTTAGATTTGAGGTGAGGATCAGATCAGCCATGATCTTATTGAATGGCGGAGCAGGCTCGAGGGGCCGATTGGCCTACTCCTGCTCCTATTTCTTATGTTCTTATGTTAACCAATCTGTTTTTAGTGATGTTGATTGAGGGATAAATATTGGCCAGGACACCGGGGAAAACTCCCCTGTTCTTCTTCGAAATAGTGCCACGGGATCTTTTACGTCTACCTGAGAGCAGACGGGGCTTTGGTTTAATGTCTCATCCGAAAGACGGCACCTCCAACAGTGCAGCGCTCCCTCAGTACTGCACTTGAGTGTCAGCCTAGATTTTTGTGCTCAAGTCTCTTGAACCCACAACCTTCTGGCTCAGAGGCGAGCGTGCTACCAACTGAGCCACGACTGATACCGCCAAAATAAACCCCAATTATTCTTCATTGATCTCATTGCTGTTTGTGGGGACTTGTGTGCAAAATGGCTGCCGTGTTCCCCGATATAACAATGACTGCACTTCAAAGTACTTGTGCGTAAAGCACTTTGTGTTGTCTTGAGGAGACGTGGTAAGCTGATATATAGATAGACGTCTATAGTTCTTACAATGGCCAGTATGTGGGAATGAAGCTTGGATTATCTGCCTGTCATTTTGCATGATTCTTTTAAACTAACTGCAGATAATTATAAAGGGATTGGTTTCAAATTCAGGCTTGCTCTGGATACCTCCTGGGTTCACTGGTGTGAACTGATCCCATAAGCAGCTGGAGTGTTTTACTTTTTTGGGAGTTGACTCACACTCTACGGTATCTATTTGCACTATAGCATAATCCAACTGTGTAAGAACCGTATCTCTTGTGACCCGGACTAGATATTCGTGTCTTTTACTCCTGTACTTTCTCGGGATTTGGGCATCGATGGCAAGGCTGGCATTTATTGCCCATTCCTGGTTACCCTCGAGAAGATGGTGGTGGGCTGCCTTCTTGAACCGTTGCAGTCTGTGTGGTGAAGGTACTCCTACAGTGCTGTTAGGTGGGGAGTTCCAGGATATTGACCCAGTGACGATGAAGGAACGACTATATATTTCCAAGTTAGGATGGTGCTTGACTGGGAGGAAAACTTGGAGGTGGTGATATTTTCATGCGTCCTGTTGCCCTTGTTCTTCTGGATGGTTACTGCATCCAGTAGATGGTACACACTGCAACCACAGCGTGCCAGTGGTGGAGGGAGTGGATGAATAAGGTGCTGGATGGTGATTTTCAATCTCTCCAAAAGCAAAGTGATCAAACACTTGGTGACTTGAGGCTTGAATCAAATCATTAAGCTGCTTTACTTGACGAGTGAACATAAAGAGCAACAGTTCCAAACAGATTTACTTTGTTCAACTGATACAGCTCGTCTTCACGCAATACAAAAATAACGAATATGCTTTGTTACCCAACACCAATGAGTCATTTTGCTTGATTTAAACTAATCTCCTAACTCCTCTCTTCTGCATCCTTCTCATAGCCTTTTGCTGCCTGATTACCTCACAGCATTCTGTTTCAAACATGTCTAACTGCCTATGTCTGTCCTTCAGTATTATCTTTTGCTGTTTACAGCCAGGAAAAGGAATGATGAGACTTTCCAATACAATGGGGGCGAGGTGTTTTTTGATTGCTAAGACAAGCTAACAAACTGTTCATTATTTACAATCTATGAGGCAACAACATCATTAGCATCCTAACTACCTACCATCTCAGTGTTTTTTTAAATTAAAACTAGCCTGAATACACTGCGCTTTTAAAAACCCAACAGAAAAGTAACTCTCTTTTTCCCCATTTCTGTGGAAAAAATAACAAAACAAATCCTGAAATATGATCGAGTTCTATTAAAAACAAGCACAGTATGCAGCTATACAGGATTGACTGTGCATTCCTAAATAAACCAATCCATTTGTGTCTCAGTGTTCTGGTAGGGAATGTACTGTAAAACAACCCAAGGAGCAGAGCCAAGACAGAATAAAAGAACTGAGCCAGAGAAGGCAGAGCTTACAGCCAGAGAACAGAGCCAGAAGCGAAGAGCTAGAGGCTTGGGGCCAGAGGCTAAGAGCCAGAATGCAGAGAACAGAGCCCGAGTAGAGAAGCCAGGCCCACACAGTTCCTCTATCGAAGGAAAAATAAACTGTTAACCACACAGAGAAAGTTCTCATACCCTGAATTAGAACAGAAACACCATCTTCTCAAGTAACAAGAAAAGAAAACAGTAATTGGAATAAGAAAAGATCAACAAAGCACATTCCTTTTTCATTGATTGCAACCCCACCTACTAACTGTATCCTCGGTCCCTTCTTCCCATCTCTCCTTAGCCTCAATCCTTTGACACTATATTCCTGTCCCACCTCGATGCCTCCGAGTTATAGCCGACCTCCCTAGCAGTATCACTGTCCCTCCTCACTATATCCCTCAGTCGTTCCTCATTATGTTCCTGTCCCTTCTCGCCAAATCCCTCAGTTATTCCTCACTATATCCCTCAATCCCCCTTCTTTCTATCTCCCTCAATCCTTACTCGCTATATCCCTCAGTTCCTTTTTCTTCCACTGGCGTGGTTTAATGTTCCTTTTGTTGTGAGCACTGTGACGAAGGGATAGATTTCCAACGTGCTGCATCGCTGCTGTGTAACTCAGTGGTGAAGATCTTCTTACTTACGAATGGAGGAACAGGAGTAGGCCATTCAATTAGATCATGGCTGATCTGTACCTCAACTCTATTTATGGAGCCTTTGCTCCATATCCCTTGATACCCTTACCCAACAAAAATCTATCCATCTCAGTCTTGAAAGCTCTAATTGACCCTCAGCGTCCACAGACTTTTGGAGGGGAGAGTTCAAGATTTCTACGACCCTTTATGCGTAAAAGTGCCTCCTGACATCACTCCTGAATGGCCTAACTCTAACTTTAAGATTATGCCCCCATGTTCTGGATTTTCCCCAGCAGAGGAAAGTTTCTCCGCATCTACCCTACTGAACAGGAGTGTTCTCTTCAGCCTCTTCCTAAGCCCTGTTTGTTGCATCTTTCTGATGCTGCTTTACTGACTTTATAGTTGCTGATCTGCCAATTTATTGGTGCTTTATAGTTCCTTGTGTTAAAAAAACAACTTTCTTTTGAAGCTGTGACCTCTTTTAAAGTAACACATAATGCAGACCCATCTGGAACCCAGTCATAAGAACATAAGAAGTAGGAGCAGGAGTAGGCCATATGGCCCCTCGGGCCTGCTCCGCCATTCAATAGGATCATGGCTGATCCGAACCTAGACTCACGTCCACTTCCCTGCCCGCTCCCCATAACCCTTAATTCCCTTATCAGCTAGGAAACTGTCTATCTCAGTTTTAAATTTATTTAATGTCGCAGCTTCCACAGCTCTCTGAGGTAGCAAATTCCATAGATTCACTACCCTCTGAGTGAAGAAGTTTCTCCTCATCTCAGTTTTGAAACGGCAGCCCCTTATTCTAAGATTATGCCCCCTAGTTCTAGTCTCACCCATCAGTGGAAACATCCTCCCCGCATCCACCCGATCAAGCCCTCTCACAATCTTATATGTTTCGATAAGATCGCCTCTCATTCTTCTGTATTCCAATGAGTAGAGGCCCAACCTACTCAACCTTTCCTCATAAGTCAACCCCCTCACCTCCGGAATCAACCGAGTGAACCTTCTCTGAACTGCCTCTAGAGCAAGTATATTTTTTCTCAAATATGGAAACCAAAACTGTACGCAGTACTCCAGGTGTGGCCTCACCAGTACCTTGTATAGCTGAAGCAAGACTTCCCTGCTTTTATACTCCATCCCCCTTGCAATAAAAGCAAAGATTCCATTGGCCTTCCTGATCACCTGCTGTACCTGCATACTAACCTTCTGTGTTTCATGCACCAGGACCCCCAGATAGATCCCTTTGTACTGTAGCACTTTGCAGTTTCTTTCCATTTAGATAACTTGCTCTTTGATTTTTTCTGCCAAAGTGCATAACCACACACTTTCCAACATTATATTCCATCTGCCAAATTTCCGCCCACTCACTTAGCCTGTCTATGTCCTTTTGCAGGTTTTTTATGTCCTCCTCACTCACTGCTTTCCTTCCCATCTTTGTATTGTCTGCAAACTTGGATACGTTGCACTTGGTCCCCTCCTCCAAATCGTTAATATAGATTGTAAAGAGTTGGGGTCCCAGCACTGACCCCTGCGGAACACCACTAGTTACTGATTGCCAACCCGAGAATGAACCATTTATCCCAACTCTCTGTTTTCTGTTAGATAGCCAATCTTCCACCCATGCCAGTATATTACCCCCAATCCCGTGATTTTTTATCTTGTGCAGTAATCTTTTGTGTGGTACCTTGTCAAATGCCTTTTGGAAGTCCAAATACACCACATCCACTGATTCCCCTTTATCCACCTTGTTTGTTACGTCCTCAAAGAATTCGAGCAAATTTGTCAAGCATGATTTCCCCTTCATAAAACCATGCTGACTCTGTCCTTGGCTGTCGGTATGCATATTATGGCCTGTTGTACCTGCACCAATGTGGTGGCGATCACTAGTCACATCAAGCTGTGGAGCAGGACAAGGCACCAAGGTCATATTAGGAATTGGCAGTGCAGAGTGTAGAATAGAATTGACTGGTCAATCACCTTAGTCTATCCTGGTTGGATGGGGACTGGGTACCAGCGGGGACGGGTGGAAAGAGTGGGGAAGCATGACTCAAGTGTTACTCCTCTGGTCCATCTCGGAGCCCATAACTAATTGGGGGAGGGCGGAGGTGTCCTGTGTGTAGTCAGGTGCAAGCCCAGCATTCTCCATACTGCTACAAGACACTCGAGTGTCCAAACCATCATGAAGAAATTCTCGGCTGTGGGTTCAGTCTTGAAAGCTCCAACTGACCCCCAGCATCAACAGCCTTTTGGGGAGGAAGAGAGTTCCAGATTTCCACCACACTGTGTGTGAAAAAGTACTTCCGGATTTCGCTCCTGTACAGCCTGGCTCTAATTTGAAGATTGTGTTACCTCACTCGGATGCTGGATGCAAGGGCTGACTGTTAGGCCCAAGGCGTCCTGTGTTTAGAAATCAGAGGAGGGGCAGAAAAATAACCGAGTGTGTATAAAAAGGATGTAGAGGCACTGGAGAAGGTGCAAAAAAGATTTACATGGATGAGACCAGAACGGAGAGATTTTACCCATCAGGAAAGATCGAACAGCCTGGGGCTCTGACCGAAGGGTGACCTGACAGAGGTCTTCAAGATTATAAAAGGGTTCGATAGGGTAGACAGAGAAGATGTTTCCACCTGCAGGCGAGAACAGAACTAGAGGCCATAAATATAAAATAGTCACTAATAAATCCAATAGGGAATTCAGCAGGAACTCCTTTACCCAGAGAGTGGTGAGAATGTGGAACTCGCTACCACAGGGAGTAATCGAGGCGACTAGCTTAGATGCATTTGAGGGGAAGCTGGATAAGCACGAGGGAGAAAGGAAGGGAAGGATATGTTGATAGGGTCAGATAGTGTGGGAGGAGGCTCGTGTGGAGCATAAATACCGGTTGTGCAGAATGGCCTGTTTCTTTGCTGTAAATTCTATGTGACAGTAAACCTGGCCATCCCAGTGACAGGGAATGTCTCTCGAAAACCATTCTACAACATTCACTGTCTCTAGTGAGCATCCAAAGCTTTTCCCCAATATTTTCGGATAGCATGTTCCCTTCTGAACACAAAACAGGGATTTCATTAGAATTCTGCATCTCACTATTCCATAAAAGGGGCTTAAAATAAATGATTTGTACATTTTATGGAGGATACAAGGAATGGCACAGTGCGAAGTTTCAAAGAAACTGCAAAAAAATATCTCGTTAGATCATTAATCAATAGCATGCCTAAGATGGCGACAGTGTGATTTAAAAAAAAAACCACAAGTGCTTTAGCTCCTCTTCACGTGCCACTACAGTCTGAACCCCACACGTTCTCAGAGACAGAATAATTGAAAGTTAATGCCTTGCATTTATATAGTGTCTTATTCCACCTCACAGAACTCTTCACATACAATGGGTTATTTTGAAGTGCAGCACCCCTCGTTATGTAGGCAGTCTTGCCAGGTCACCTGTTTTACAGGCTTCCTTTGAAACGAGCAACTCCTCCGGCCTTTCCCTGGGAGGAAACCCCACTTCCCTCCCAACATCTGGGAAGCTTCACCTTCAAACGACTGGCAGCCGGCAGCTTGCTTCAGACTAAATCCAAAAGCCCGCCTCCCCCTCGCAGCCAGCTGGGATTTACGGCAGACTAACTTCCTGCTAGTCGCTGTGAAACAAGCTGGTGGGGCACTCGGGCATTAGGACGGTCTAGTCGGTGCTTTGCTGGCACTCCGAGGCACCCACTGCAGGGAGTGTGTGAGCCGAGGATACCCATTTCAAGCCTGGTGCACAAAAGCACATTCCCCAAATTTCTCTCTGAGCATTGCATGGCTATCTCCTTTACAGTGCTTTGGTCTGACATTGCACTTCACTTGGGTATTATTAGTCCAGCCTCTATTATTCCAATTGAAATGTTAAACCGCAGCCCTGTCTGCCTGTTCAGCTGGATGCTAAGATCCGAGCGCACTATTTGAAGGAGGACAGGGGAGTTCTCCCAGAGTCTGGGGCCAACATTCCTCCCTCAACCAGCACCACCATTAAAAAAATATATACATTATCTAGTCATTCATCTCATTGCTGTTTGTGGGATCTTGCTGTGCGCACAACGGCTGTTGCGTTTCCCTACATAACAGTGACTGCCCTTCAAAAGTAAATCGCTTGAAGTCCCTTTGTACGTTTCTCGGGAGCGTTGCAAGCAGGAGGCTTGTTTTATTTTATACAGCAGGTGTGATTTCCTGATCCCAGTTAAGTGCGCGGTCCCTTTAACTGGGTGCGCGGCCCATTCAAATTTTCGCGCGTGTGCGGTTTCTTCCCTGTAGAAGCTGGTGAGCAGTCAGCACGGGACTTCCAGACCGCTGCGCGGCTTAACAGGAACGCTGGTGCCCGTACTCATAGGGATTGTGGGTCAGACACTAGGCTTGAACATTTTCATATACAGAACACACATAGGCTGCTGCAGGTTACTTGCATTTCTATCGCGTCTTTCACAACCTCAGGACGTCCCAAAGCGCTTTACAGCCAATGAAGTACTTTTGAAGTGTAGTCACTGTTTTAATGTGGGAAACACAACAGTCAGTTTGCACACAGCAAGATCCCACAAACAGTGATAAGGTAAATGACCAGATAATCTGCTTAAGTGATGATTGGTGAGAGATAAATATTAACCAGGACACCGGGGAGAACTCCCTTGCTCTTCTTCAAAATAGTGGCCATGGGATCTTTTACGCCCACCCGAGAGAGCAGACGGGGCCTCAGTTTAACGTCTCATCCGAAAGTTGGCACCTCCGACAGTGCAGCACTCCTCAGCACTGCACTGGAGTGTCAGCCTGGATTTTTGTGCTTAAGGCTCTGGAGTGGGACTTGAACCCACAACCTTCTGACTCAGAGGCGAGAGGGCTACCTAACTGAGCCACGGAACCACCGTGAGAAGAAGGGTCCCAGCCAAAACGCTCAGGGCAGACTCACCTACTGATCGAGCTTCTGAAATGGAGGTGGAGAATGCCACTGACTTGGAACCCTCTCCTCTGTAGTTATTTTGCATCTTTAAGTGCACGACAAAATAAGGGAGCTGCAAGAGTATGGAGTCAAGTCAGTCGGAGCTCATCATTGACGCCAAATTCACGCAGTCCTAAAGTGCATGATCATTTTTTTTTTTTTTTTTTTTTTTTTTTTTTTGAGTGTTTTGCACTGTGAAGGACAAGGAACTAAACAAGTTCCCCATTTTAAACCCAACAGCATCAAATCCTCCCTCTTCCACTCTGCCCCAGCAATGGGCTTCAAACACAGCCTCAGGAACGCAGTCCTCGCCGCGCCAGTGGGAGATTGCCAACTGCAGCCCTTTGCTCTCCCGTGACTCCTGAACGCTTTGCCCCTCTCGTTCCATTGCCCCCCCTCCTTCTGTTCGCCTCCAGCAGCTGCTCGATGTCCCGGATGGTTTGGCCCGTCTGCCTCAGCACCGTCTCTACGCTCCGGCCCCCCGCTCCGTGGGAGAGTTCGGGGGTCTCTGCGGGCAGGCGCAGGACAGGTTTGGTGTGCGACGGGGGGCCGCGCTTCAGACAGCTGGAGTTCTCCAGGAGAACTGCGGGAGCTTGCGTTAAAGAAAACTCAATGGGAGGAGAGCAAGTTGCTCAATTTATTAGCAAAAGGAAGCGTGTGCGATCCTGGAATTTGTAAACAGGGACATAGACTATACAAGCAAAGAAGTAATGTTAAACATGTAGCAATTATTAGGGTTGCCAACCCTCCGGGATTGGCCTGGAGTCTCCAGGAATTAAAGATTAATCGCCAGGACACTGCTGTGACCAACACCAGGAGAGAAATCATCGGGGACATTAAAAAAAAGTGATTTATTAGTTGTAAACTTGAGGTCATCCAAACTCTGCCGCCCGTGTCCTAACTCGCACCAAGCCCCGTTCGTCCATCACCCCTGACCTACATTGGCTCCCGGTTAAGTAATGCCTCGATTTTAAAACTCTCATTCTTGTTTTCAAATCCCTCCATGGCCTCGCCCCCTTCCTATCTCTGTAATCGCAAGAACTGTCCTGTAACCAAACCCGAAACTGTTTCAGGAGCACTTTAAAAAATATATATGTTTAATAATAAATTTTTCCCTGTTAACTTCACCGTTCCAGTCCCTTCAGAAATGAACAATGGGGAAAGGTCGGTTCACAGGCCCTCCCCAGAGATCCTCACCGCTCTCATTAATCCTACTGGCATCTCACACTCTGTGGATGTGGAATCCACTCCTAGGCTCAGGGGCCGTCACTGCCGCCTGTCCTGTAATGTGCGCTGCACGGCTCCCTTGGGCCTCCCCTGTAAACACACAGTCGCGTGTATTAAACTGATCGCTAGCGTGCAAGTTATACATTCTACTGTCAACTGACAACTAAAAACTGCAACACAAGAACATAGGAACAGGAGGAGGCCATCCAGCCCCTCGAGCCTGTCACGCCATTCAGTTAGATCATGGCTGATCTGTATCTTAACTCCATCTACCCGCCCTGGCTCCATATCACTTAATACCTCCACCATGAAAAATCTATCAATCTCAGTTTTGAAATGTGCAATTGACTTCCAGCCTCAACAGCCTTTTGAGGGAGAGAGTTCCAGATTTCCACTACTCTTTGTGTGAAGAAGTGCTTCCTGACATCACCCCTGCACGGCCTGGCTCTAATTTTAAGGTTATTGCCCCTTGTTCTGGACTCACCAGATGAAATAGTTTCTCTCTGTCTACCCGATCAACTCCTTTAATCATCTTCAGCACCTCAATCAGACTGCCCCTTAATCTTCTATATTCAAAGGAATACAAGTGTAGTCTATGCAACCTGTCCTCATAATTTAACCCATTAAGCCCTGGTATCGTTCTGGTGAATCAGCATAGCACCCCTCTCCATGGCCAATATATCCTTCTCGAGGTGCGGTACAATGGAATGTGGAAATGGGCCGCTCATGGACCTATGATACCCTGACAGGCAGGGACCAACAGGCAACATAAGAACATAAGAAAATAAGAAATAGGAGCAGGAGTAGGCCATTCGGCCCTTCGAGCCTGCTCCTCCATTCAATGAGATCATGGCTGATCTTCTGCCTCAATTCCATTCACCGGCCCTATCGCCATCTCCCTTGATGCCCTTACGTGTCAGAAATCTATCGACTTCTGTTTTGAATATACCCAATGATTGAGCCTCCACAGCCCTCTGGGGTAGAGAATTCCAAAGATTCACCACCCTCTGTGTGAAGAAATTTCTTCTCATCTCAGTCCTGAATGGCCTACCCTTTATCCTGAGGCTGTGGCCCCTGGTTCCAGACTCCCCAGCCAAGGGAAACATTCTCCCAGCATCCACCCTATCAAGCCCTGTAATAATTTTGTATGCTTCAATGAGATCCCCTCTCATTCTTCTGAATTCAAGAGAATACAGGCCTAGTTTACTCAATCTCTTCTCATACGACAGTCCCGCCATCCCAGGAATCAATCTCGTGAACCTTCGTTGCACTCCCTCTATGGCAAGTATATCCTTCCTTAGGTAAGGAGACCAAAATTGTACACAGTACTCCAGGTGTGGTCTCACCAAGGCCCTATATAATTGGAGTAAGACTTCTTTACTCCTGTACTCAAATCCTCTTGCAATGAAGGCCAGCATACCATTTGCCTTCTTAATGGCTTGCTGCACCTGCACATTCACTTTCAGTGACTCATGTACAAGGACACCCAGGTTCCATTTAGGAAATACTCTGCCTTTCTGTTTTTTCTACCAAAGTGGATAACTTCACATTTATCCACATTATAATCCATCTGCCATGTTCTCGCCCACTCACTGAGCCTGTCGAGATCCCCTTGAAGCCTCTTCGCAACTGACACTGCCACCTAGCTTTGTGTCATCAGCAAATTTGGAAATGTTACATTTAGTCCCCTCATCCAAATCATTGATATAGATTGTGAATAGCTGGGGCCCAAGCACCAATCCTTGCGGTACCCCACTAGTCACAGCCTGCCATCCTGAAAAAGACCCGTTTATCCCTACTCTTTGTTTTCTGTCTGTTAACCAATTCTCAATCCATGCTAGTATATTACCCCCAATTCCATGTGCCCTAATTTTGTTCACCAACCTCTTGTGTGGGACCTTATCGAAGGCCTTCTGAAAATCCAAATACACCACATCTACCAGTTCCCCTTTGTCTACTCCACTGGTTACATCCTCAAAGAACTCCAATAGGTTTGTCAAACAGGACTTCCCTTTCATAAATCCATGTTGACTCTGCCCAATCTTACTATTAGTTTCTAAGTGCCCAGTTATTGCATCCTTTATAATAGATTCCAGCATTTTCCCAACTACTGATGTGAGGCTAACAGGTCTGTAGTTCCCCGTTTTCTCTCTCCCTCCTTTCTTAAATAGCGGGGTTACATTTGCCATCCTCCAATCTGCAGGAACCGTTCCAGAATCTATAGAATTTTGGAAGATGACAACCAATGCGTCCACTATCCCAATGGCCACCTCTTTCAAAACCCTAGGATGTAGGTCATCCGGTCCTTGAGATTTATCGACTTTTAGTCCCATTAATTTTGCTAGTACTGTTTTTTTTTTACTAATAATAATTTCTCTAAGTTCCTTATTCTCGCCACACCCTTGGTTTTCTCGTATTTCTGGGAGGTTTTTTGTGTCTTCCTCCGTGAAGACAGAAAAAGTATTTATTTAATTTCTCTGCCATTTCTTCATTCCCCATTATAAATTCTCCCGTCTCTGACTGTAAAGGACCTACATTTACCTTCACCAGTCTTTTGCTTTTCACATACCTATAGAAGCTTTTACAATCCGTTTTTATATTTTTTGCTAGTTTGTGCTCATATTCCATTTTCCCTTTCTTTATCAATTTCTTGGTCCCCCTTTGCCGATTTCTAAAAAGATCCCAATCCTCAGGCTGACCGCTTTTTATGGCAACTTTATAAGCTTCCTCCTTTGACTTAATACTAGCTTTAATTTCTTTTGTTAGCCATGGTTGGATCACTTTTCCTTTTGGGTTTTTATGCCCTAGAGGAATATATGTTTGTTGCAAATTATGCATTATTTCCTTGAATGTTAGCCATTGTATGTCCACCTTCAT
Organism: Squalus acanthias; assembly: GCA_030390025.1. Lineage (NCBI taxonomy): Eukaryota > Metazoa > Chordata > Chondrichthyes > Squaliformes > Squalidae > Squalus > Squalus acanthias. The sequence goes on from CM059425.1 coordinate 262,447,712, forward strand.
ACCTTTTAGTGTAGTCTCCCAATCTACCATGGTCAACTTGTCCCTCATACCCTTGTAGTTTCCTCTGTTTAGATTGAAGACCTCCACTCTGTACCAGGTTAGAGGATTTTATCAAGCTAGGGAGCTCAGATACAAACTTTTTAAACAAAAATATACAGTGTCCATCTGATTGGTTTGTGACTGTTGAATCTATTGGTTGATGATAATTGTACAGGATTTGTCCCTGCTAACCATGTGACTATTATGTCAATGCCAGAGACCAATCCCGATCGTGTATACAGCTACCCGTGCTCCTCTCAAGCCCGGGCCTCCGACTACTTTACAGCCTCAGACTGCACTCCTTCCATACCCCACAACCGACCATTCACTCTGAGGCTGAATTCCACCCCCACCACCCGCCTCACTCTGTTCCAGCTCCAGAGATACCTCTCAAAGGTTCCATTATTAGAGCTACGACCCCACACCCACAGACAGACAGGGAGACACAGAGCGAGAGAGAGCAGGGGAGTCACAGAGCGAGACAGAGAGAGACAGACACACAGAGCGAGACACACACAGACACAGAGAGAGATAAAAGAAAACAAACAGAAAGACAGCAACAGGAAGGCAGAAATAATTAGAGTTAAAGAGATGAAGAAAGAGAAAGAAAGACTTGCATCTATACAGCACCCTTCATGATCTCAGGACGTCCCAAAGCGTTTTACATCCAATTAACTACTTTTGAAATGTAGTCACTGTTGTAATGTAGGGAAAGCAAGCAAGGGAGACTATTAAATTAAATTTTACAGTTTCTGATCCGGACCTCATCGATCGTGCATTAGAATGAACATATAAAAAGGATACAGTTAAACCTTTGGATTTTTTGAAGTTCTGCGATGACAGACCTGGAAAAGACAGAGAAACCTCCTGAAGTATTTATCTTTGACTGTGGGACGTACACTGAATGCAAATGTGGCCTGGAGTGATCTGACCCATTCGCTCAGGGATCAGAGATCATGGACTGTCCAAAACTGGAAGCAACCCTTCTTTTCCGAACAGGAATCCCAATCTCCATCCCTGCAGTGGGAGGTGCGGGAAACGATCGAAAGGGCATCCAGCGCCCGTCTTGAGGCAGACTGACTCCAGCCACATTCCCCTTGGTACAGCATCCACTTTAGTGAAGAAGGCACCAGGGGTTTCGCTTCAGAGGGTGGTAAATGATGAGGACTGGGAAGGAGACGCGATGAAGATCAGTTCATTGAACCGTGCCTCAGGCCAGGGAACCGAGCTATACAGATCAAGGAGGAGTCTTGTCAACAGGATCCAGAGACGTAACACTAACTTTGGTTTATTTCAATTGGCTTTTTAAAAAGAAAAAAATCCTTTAAAGAATGTGTTGAAGAATTCACCTGAGACGATGGGTCAAATGAGTTTAGTGGGCGCTGCACTATCGTGGTCAGAGACACAGCTATAACCCAGGGATAATTCATGAGCAGATTTTTGCGAGTGTTAATTAGAACATAAGAAGTAGGAGCAGGAGTAGGCCAGACTGCCCCTCGAGCCTGTCCCGCCATTCAATGAGATCATGGCTGATCTTCGACCTCAACTCCACTTTCCACTGCATCAGTAAACCCCAAAGGTGTTAACAGCTCTCAGAAATGACTCCAGCTTGGCTTCTGCACCCAGCACTGGATGTGGGTGGGTGAGTGAGTGAGATGTGCTATGGGGGAGAGGGTGTGCACTCTGCATCAGGCAAACAGAAAGTCTGGCCGTGTGGGTTTGGAGACTGGAGCACTGCGCCAGGTTTCTGTGTCATGTTACAGACGCCCAGAAAGAAACAAAAATCTTTGAACAGAATCAGAGAACGAACCCCTCACCTGTTCTCATCCTGTCCATTCGCCTGTGGATTGGGATACTCCTCTGATTTTCTCTCCCGGGAGCCTTCACTCACCCCTCGACACCAGTCCATTGCCGCAGTAACATATCTAAACCAGCCAGGGAGAAGGCAATTAAACAAACCGTAAACTCACGACCATTGTTTTACCCATGAGGTCCAGGTCCTGCCCAATCTGATCTGTGTTGTTTTTCTTTCCCTCCTCTCCTGATGGCATTGGCTCCTTGCTGGTTCCACGAGTGCCAGGCTCGCTAATGGGGGGGGGGGGGGGGGGGGGGGGGGGGAGTGGAAGAGCAGGGGCTGGAATTCCTCCCACTCAAATACAGGCCAATACCCTAACGGGTAGGGTCCAAGCTGGATGAGCAGCCTGTTCTGGTGTGCTGTGCAGCCTTATAAGAACATAAATAGGTAGGAGCAGGAGTAGACCATTCAGCACCTAGAGCCTGCTCCGCCATTCAATCAGATCATGGCTGATCTTCGACCTCAACTCCACTTTCCCGCCCGATCCCTTGATTTCCTTAGTGCTCAAAAATCTATCGATCTCAGCCTTAAATATACTCAATGACTGAGCTTCCACAGCCCTCTGAGGTAGAGAATTCCAAAGATTCACAACCCTCTGAGTGAAGAAATTCCTTCTCATCTCAGTCTTAAATGGCCGACCCCTTATCCCGAGACTGTGCCCACTAGTTCTAGACTCTCCAGCCAGGGGAAACAACCTCTCAGCATCTACCCTGTCAATCCCCCTCAGAATTTTATACGCTTCAATGAGATCACCTCACATTCTTCTAAACTCCAGAGAGTATAGGCCTAGTCTATTCAATCTCTCCTCACAGGACAACCCTCTCAACCCAGGAATCAATCTAGTGAACCTTTGTTGCACCCCCCACCTCAGTACTCTTGGAAAAGATTATCCAGGGCTCACCCTTGACCCAATGACCCCTTGTTGAACAATGTGCAGGTGGATGTCCTGGGGGGGGGGGGGGGGGAGAGGTGAACGGCTTGCAAAGGAGATGTCCCCCGTGGTTCAATAACTGACATTCAATGCCCAGGCTCACGAGCGAACTATAGAAAGACAGAGAGACTTGTATTTTGTACTTTCACAACCTCAGGACGTCCCAAAGCGCTTTATAGGCAATGAAGTACTTTTGAAGTGTAGTCATTGTTGTAATGTGGGAAACGCTTGAGCTAATTTGCGCACAGCAAGCTCCCACAAACAGCAATGTGATAAAGACCAGATAATCTGTTTTAGTGCGGTTGATTGAGGGATAAATAATGGCTAGGACACCAGGGATAACTCTCCTACTCTTCTACAAAATAGTGTCGTGGGATCATTTACGTCCACCTAAGGGTTTGTTTAACGTCTCACACGAAAGACGGCACCTCCAACAATGCAGCACTCCCTCAGTACAGCACTGGAGTGTCAGCCGAGATTTTTGTGATCATGTCTCTGGAGTGGGACTTGAACCCACGACCTTCTGACTCAGGCGAGGGTGCTGCCCACTGACTGACACCAACATGACCACTTGGGGCTGGGGCAGGGGGGGGAGCGGCGGGGGCGGTTGGAACAGTATCTGAGCAAGATGGCATTTGTTAAAAAGGAATATTCCACAGCAAGAGAGAGCCTGGGCAGAGTGACCACAGCGAGAGAGAGCCTGGACAGAGTGACCACAGCAACAGAGAGCCTGGGCAGAGTGACCACAGCAACAGAGAGCCTGGACAGAGTGACTGCAACAACAGAGAGCCTGGGCAGAGTGACCGCACCAACAGAGAGCCTGGGCAGAGTGACCGCACCAACAGGGAGCCTGGGCAGAGTGACCGCACCAACAGGGAGCCTGGGCAGAGTGACCGCACCAACAGAGAGCCTGGGCAGAGTGACCACAGCAACAGAGAGCCTGGGCAGAGTGACCACAGCAACAGAGAGCCTGGACAGAGTGACCACAGCAACAGAGAGCCTGGGCAGAGTGACCACAACAACAGGGAGCCTGGGCAGAGTGACCGCAACAGAGAGCCTGGGCAGAGTGACCGCAACAACAGAGAGCCTGGGCAGAGTGACCGCAACAACAGAGAGCCTGGGCAGAGTGACCGCAACAACAGGGAGCCTGGGCAGAGTGACCACAACAACAGAGAGCCTGGGCAGAGTGACCACAGCAACAGAGAGCCTGGGCAGAGTGACCACAGCAACAGAGAGCCTGGGCAGAGTGACCACAGCAACAGAGAGCCTGGGCAGAGTGACCACAGCAACAGAGAGCCTGGACAGAGTGACCACAGCAACAGAGAGCCTGGGCAGAGTGATCACAGCAACAGAGAGCCTGGGCAGAGTGACCACAACAACAGGGAGCCTGGGCAGAGTGACCGCAACAGAGAGCCTGGGCAGAGTGACCACAACAACAGGGAGCCTGGGCAGAGTGACCACAGCAACAATAGAGAGCCTGGACAGAGTGACCACAACAAGAGAGAGCCTGGGCTGAGTGACCACAGCAACAGGGAGCCTGGGCTGAGTGACCGCAACAACAGAGAGCCTAGACAGAGTGACCGCAACAACAGGGAGCCTGGGCAGAGTGACCGCAACAACAGGGAGCCTGGGCAGAGTGACCGCAACAACAGGGAGCCTGGGCTGAGTGACCACAACAACAGGGAGCCTGGGCTGAGTGACCACAACAAGAGAGAGCCTAGACAGAGTGACCACAACAACAGGGAGCCTGGGCAGAGTGACCACAGCAACAGGGAGCCTGGGCAGAGTGACCACAGCAACAGAGAGCCTGGGCAGAGTGACCACAGCAACAGAGAGCCTGGGCAGAGTGATCACAGCAACAGAGAGCCTGGGCAGAGTGACCGCAACAACAGGGAGCCTGGGCAGAGTGACCGCCGGCAACAGAGAGCCTGGACAGAGTGACCACAGCAACAACAGAGAGCCTGGGCAGAGTGACCACAGCAACAGAGAGCCTGGGCAGAGTGACCACAGCAACAGGGAGCCTGGGCAGAGTGACCGCAACAACAGGGAGCCTGGGCAGAGTGACCGCCGGCAACAGAGAGCCTGGACAGAGTGACCACAGCAACAACAGAGAGCCTGGGCAGAGTGACCACAGCAACAGGGAGCCTGGACAGAGTGACCACAACAACAGAGAGCCTGGGCAGAGGGACCGCAACAACAGAGAGCCTGGGCAGAGTGACCGCAACAACAGGGAGCCTGGGCAGAGTGACCGCCGGCAACAGAGAGCCTGGGCAGAGTGACCACAGCAACAGGGAGCCTGGGCAGAGTGACCGCAGCAACAGAGAGCCTGGGCAGAGTGACCACAACAAGAGAGAGCCTGGGCAGAGTGACCACAGCAACAGGGAGCCTGGGCAGAGTGACCGCAACAGAGAGCCTGGGCAGAGTGACCGCAACAACAGAGAGCCTGGGCTGAGTGACCACAGCAACAGAGAGCCTGGGCAGAGTGACCACAGCAACAGAGAGCCTGGACAGAGTGACCGCCGGCAACAGAGAGAATGGGCAGAGTGACCACAGCAACAACAGAGAGCCTGGGCTGAGTGACCACAGCAACAGGGAGCCTGGGCTGAGTGACCACAGCAACAGGGAGCCTGGGCAGAGTGACCACAGCAACAGAGAGCCTGGACAGAGTGACCGCCGGCAACAGAGAGAATGGGCAGAGTGACCACAGCAACAACAGCGAGCCTGGGCTGAGTGACCACAGCAACAGGGAGCCTGGGCAGAGTGATCACAGCAAGAGAGAGTCTGGGCAGAGTGACCACAACAACAGGGAGCCTGGGCTGAGTGACCACAGCAAGAGAGAGTCTGGGCAGAGTGACCACAACAACAGGGAGCCTGGGCAGAGTGACCACAGCAACAGAGAGAATGGGCAGAGGGACCGCCGGCAACAGAGAGAATGGGCAGAGTGATCACAGCAACAGAGAGCCTGGGTAGAGTAGAAACAGCTGCCTCTTCAGAGTCACGGGTGGAACAGTTCCGGTCTGTTCAAGTAATAACTGAGAGCTTTTGAATGTAGCCTGCCACATTTGCAGTAATGTTTTGTGTTAATGAAAGGCTAGTCCCGTTCTAGTCTGTTTCAGCTTCATCTGACCATAGAGTGCAATAGCGGATATCATTGCTGTTTGTGGGAGCTTGCCGTGAGTGAATTGGCTGCCACGTTTCCTAAATTACACTAGGGTGTATTTCTAGAGGGATAGAATTGAAAAGTAGGGAAGTTATGCTAAACCTGTATCGAACCTTGGTTAGACCACACTTGGAGTACTGCGTACAGTTCTGGTTGCCATATTATAAAAAGTATATAGAGGCACTGGAGAGGGAGCAGAGGAGATTTACAAGGATGATACCAGAAATGCGAGGGTATACATATCAGGAAAGGATGAACAGGCTGGGTCTCTTTTCTCTTGAAAATGAAGGCTGAGGGGTGACCTAATCGAGGTCTTTAAAATTATGAAAAATTTTGATAGAGTGGATAGAGAGAGAATGTTTCCACTTGTGGGGAAGAGCATAACTAGAGGCCATCAATATAAGATAGTCACCAAGAAATCAAATAGGGAATTCAGAAGAAACTTCTTTACCCAGATAGTGGTGAGAATGTGGAACTCGCTACCACAGGGAGTGGTTGAAGCGAATAGTACAGATGCATTTAAGGGGAGGCTAGACAAGCATATGAGGGAGAAGGGAATAGAGGGTTATGCTGATAGAGTTAGATGAGAAAAGACGGGAGGAGGCTCGAGTGGAGCATAAACGCCGGCATAGACTGGTTGGGCCGAATGGCCTGTTTCTGTGCCGTATATCCAGTGTAATCCTATGAGAGGGGGAGAGAGAGAGCGAGAGAGGGAGGGAGGGAGAGAGAGACGGGAGGGAGGGAGGAGGGAGAGAGAAGACGGGAGGGAGGGAGGGAGGGAGAGAGAAGACGGGAGGGAGGGAGGGAGAGAGAGAGAAGACGGGAGGGAGGGAGGGAGAGAGAGAGAAGACGGGAGGGAGGGAGGGAGGGAGAGAGAAGACGAGAGGGAGGGAGGGAGGGAGGGAGAGAGAAGACGAGAGGGAGGGAGGGAGGGAGGGAGAGAGAAGACGAGAGGGAGGGAGGGAGGGAGGGAGAGAGAAGACGAGAGGGAGGGAGGGAGGGAGGGAGAGAGAAGACGAGAGGGAGGGAGGGAGGGAGAGAGAAGACGAGAGGGAGGGAGGGAGGGAGAGAGAAGACGAGAGGGAGGGAGGGAGAGAGAAGACGAGAGGGAGGGAGGGAGGGAGAGAAGAAGAAGGGAGGGAGGGAGGGAGAGAGAAGACGAGAGGGAGGGAGGGAGAGAGAAGACGAGAGGGAGGGAGGGAGAGAGAAGACGAGAGGGAGGGAGGGAGAGAGAAGACGAGAGGGAGGGAGGGAGAGAGAAGACGAGAGGGAGGGAGGGAGAGAGAAGACGAGAGGGAGGGAGGGAGAGAGAAGACGAGAGGGAGGGAGGGAGAGAGAAGACGAGAGGGAGGGAGGGAGAGAGAAGACGAGAGGGAGGGAGGGAGAGAGAAGACGAGAGGGAGGGAGAGAGAAGACGAGAGGGAGGGAGGGAGAGAGAAGACGAGAGGGAGGGAGGGAGAGAGAAGACGAGAGGGAGGGAGGGAGAGAGAAGACGAGAGGGAGGGAGGGAGAGAGAAGACGAGAGGGAGGGAGGGAGAGAGAAGACGGGAGGGAGGGAGGGAGAGAGAAGACGGGAGGGAGGGAGGGAGAGAGAAGACGGGAGGGAGGGAGGGAGAGAGAAGACGGGAGGGAGGGAGGGAGAGAGAAGACGGGAGGGAGGGAGGGAGAGAGAAGACGGGAGGGAGGGAGGGAGAGAGAAGACGGGAGGGAGGGAGGGAGGGAGAGAAGAAGAAGGGAGGGAGGGAGGGAGAGAGAAGACGAGAGGGAGGGAGGGAGAGAGAAGACGAGAGGGAGGGAGGGAGAGAGAAGACGAGAGGGAGGGAGGGAGAGAGAAGACGAGAGGGAGGGAGGGAGAGAGAAGACGAGAGGGAGGGAGGGAGAGAGAAGACGAGAGGGAGGGAGGGAGAGAGAAGACGAGAGGGAGGGAGGGAGAGAGAAGACGGGAGGGAGGGAGGGAGAGAGAAGACGGGAGGGAGGGAGGGAGAGAGAAGACGGGAGGGAGGGAGGGAGAGAGAAGACGGGAGGGAGGGAGGGAGAGAGAAGACGGGAGGGAGGGAGGGAGAGAGAAGACGGGAGGGAGGGAGGGAGGGAGGGAGAGAGAAGACGGGAGGGAGGGAGGGAGAGAGAAGACGGGAGGGAGGGAGGGAGGGAGGGAGAGAGAAGACGGGAGGGAGGGAGGGAGGGAGGGAGAGAGAAGACGGGAGGGAGGGAGGGAGGGAGGGAGAGAGAAGACGGGAGGGAGGGAGGGAGGGAGGGAGAGAGAAGACGGGAGGGAGGGAGGGAGGGAGGGAGAGAGAAGACGGGAGGGAGGGAGGGAGGGAGGAGAGAGAAGACGGGAGGGAGGGAGGGAGGGAGAGAGAAGACGGGAGGGAGGGAGGGAGGGAGGGAGAGAGAAGACGGGAGGGAGGGAGGGAGGGAGGGAGAGAGAAGACGGGAGGGCGGGAGGGAGGGAGAGAGAAGACGGGAGGGCGGGAGGGAGGGAGAGAGAAGACGGGAGGGCGGGAGGGCGGGAGGGAGGGAGAGAGAAGACGGGAGGGCGGGAGGGAGGGAGGGAGGGAGAGAGAAGACGGGAGGGAGGGAGAGAGAGAGAAGACGGGAGGGAGGGAGAGAGAGAGAAGACGGGAGGGAGGGAGAGAGAGAGAAGACGGGAGGGAGGGAGAGAGAGAGAAGACGGGAGGGAGGGAGAGAGAGAGAAGACGGGAGGGAGGGAGGGAGGGAGAAGACGGGAGGGAGGGAGGGAGAGAGAAGACGGGAGGGAGGGAGGGAGGGAGAGAGAAGACGGGAGGGAGGGAGGGAGGGAGAGAGAAGACGGGAGGGAGGGAGGGAGGGAGAGAGGGAGAGAGAAGACGGGAGGGAGGGAGAGAGAACGAGAGAGAGAATGAACGAGAGAGAGAGAGAGAGAATGAACGAGAGAGAGAGAGAGAGAGAGAAAAAGAGAGAAAGAGAGAAAGAGAGAAAGAGAGAAAGAGAGAAAGAGAGAAAGAGAGAAAGAGAGAAAGAGAGAAAGAGAGAAAGAGAGAAAGAAAGAAAGAAAGAAAGAAAGAAAGAAAGAAAGAAAGAAAGAAAGGAAGGAAGGAGTGAAAACGAGAGAGAAAAAGACACAAAGACACAGAGAATATACCGATGCACTGGCTCTTACCCCTTATGCGTTCCAGCAGAATGCATTTGTACCAACTGGGAGGATCCATCTGGGAACATTAACTGACACCAACCAGGCATTATGTCCGTTAATGTTTCACTGAGTCCCACAGGAGAGAGCAAGGGTTTCCGCTGCTGAAAGAGAAAAAGGGAGGAGTGTGAATTTGGGAAGTGGCATTATTACATTGCCCACCAAAGAACCACCCACTGTCTATATTCAGCAAAGGGTCCCTACTCGTACTGTTAAATATTTTGCACTTCCCATATGGATCAGCTGCGGTCAACCGGGGCAGTGATCGGAGAGTTATAATTGGCTTCAGTCTCTCCGAGTTAACGAACAAAAACAAAGCAGGCAAGGCTCTCGCGCCTGAACGCCATGCAGCAACTCCTGTGGGAAGTCAGGCAGGATCGGGTCTAGCTGTGATGCCACCATGAAGGACCCTTGTCCACTCACAAAGTCCAGAGGTGTGCATTTCCAGCAGAGTGCTGGTGATTGGAGAAGGGAAGCCTTGGATAGCCATCAGGAAACAAAGGCCCTGATCATTTTCCCCTTCCCCGGCCCAGGGACAGAGAGGCTGCCTGCTCCCAATGTGCCCCAGTGGAAACTGGCCAACACACAGCACATCAGGATCCTGGTTCTTTTAAATATCCGATACAGGTGCATCTTTTGAAGTATTTGACAGGCCAATACAGATATCACAGTCATTACTACATGTACATGAAAACACAACACTTGCCTTTCACAACCTCAGCACCTCCCAAAGTGCTTTACAGCCAATGAAGTACCTTGCACAGCAATGAAAAAAATGACCAGATAATCTGGTTACTCAGCGACGCTGGTTGAGGGCTAAATATTGGCCAGGACACAGGGGGAGAACTCCCCTGCTCTTCTTCCAAATAGTGTCATGGGATCTTTTACATCCACCCGAGGGCAGACAGGACGGTTTTAAAGCTCATCCAAAAGACGGCACCTCTGACAGTGCAGCACTCCCTCGGCACTGCACTGAAGTGTCAGCCTGGATTATGTGCTCAAATCTCTGGAGTGGGGCTTAAAACTCCAAGGCAAGAGTTGTAGCACTTTGAGGAAGCACTTTCACCCGAGTCAGAAGCTTGTGACTTCTGGCCTCACACCAGAACTTAGCGTATAATCCAAGCCGACACTTTGCTACGGTACTGAGAGAGAGCTGAATTGTCAGAGGTGCCATCTTTGGGATGAGGCTTTAAACTGAGGTCCCTGTCTGCCTGATCAGGTGGAGGTGATCTAGATAAGGGAACTAAATGTAATATCTCCAAGTTTGCAGATGACACAAAGCTGGGTGGGAGTCTGTGCTGCGAGGAGGATACAGAGAAACTCCAGGATGATTTGGACAGGTTGGGTGAGTGGGCAGAAGCGTGGCAGATGCAATATAACGTGGATAAGTGCGAGGTTATCCACTTTGGTGTCAAAAACAGAAAGGCAGACTATTATCTGAATGGCAATAGATTGGGAGAAGGGGAAGTGCAACGAGACCTGGGTGTCCTTGTGCACCAGTCGCTGAAGGTAAGCATGCAGGTGCAGCAGGCAGTGAAGAAGGCAAATGGTATGTTGGCCTTCATAGCGAAAGGGTTTGAGTATAGGAACAGGGATGTCCTGCTGCAGTTGTACAGGGCCTTGGTGAGACCACACCTTGAGTACTGTGTGCAGTTTTGGTCGCCTTATCTGAGGAAGGATGTTCTTGCCATGGAAGGAGTTCAGCGAAGATTCACAAGGCTGATACCTGGGATGGCAGGAATGACATATGAGGAGAGATTGGGTCGATTGGGCTTATACTCGCTGGAGTATAGAAGAATGAGAGGGGATCTCATCGAAACATATAAAATTCTGACAGGTCTGGACAAACTAGATGCAGGAAGAATGTTCCCGATGGTCAGAGAGTCCAGAACCAGGGGTCATAATCTAAGGATAACGGGTAAGCCATTTAGGACAGAAATTAGGAAGAATTTCTTCACCCAGAGAGTGGTGAACTTGTGGAATTCTCTACCACAGAAGGTAGTTGAGGCCAAGTCATTAAATATATTCAAGAATGAGTTAGATATATTTCTTAAAGCTAAAGGTATCAAGGGATATGGGGAGAAGGCAGGTACAGGGTACTGAGTTTGGATGATCAGCCATGATCTCATCGAATGGCGGAGCAGGCTCGAGGGGCCGAATGGCCTACTCCTGCTCCTATCTTCTATGTTTCTATGAGGTTAAAAACCACAAGACGGCATCTGAATCTATTTAATACAGTCATTGGAAAGGAGAGCAACAGGAATGAGCCCAATTAGAAAGGAGAAGGAATTAGAGAATCTACAGTCTGGAGGGAAGGTTACGGGGCAAACTCACTGAGGTATATGTATTATGAAATGGTATAGGATCATACAGATAAGAGGAGGCCATTCGGGCCATCGTACCTGCTCTTTGAAAGAGCTATCCAATTAGTCCCTCTCCCCTGCAAATTTTTCCTTTTGAAGTACTTATCCAATTCCCTTTTGAATCTGCTTCCACTGCCCTTTCAGGCAGCGCATTCCAGATGATGACAACTCGCTACATAAAAAAAATTCTCATCGCCCCTCTGGTTCTTAAATCTGTCCCCTCTGGTTACCGACCCTCCTGCAAATGGAAACAGTTTCTCCCTGTCTACTCTACTCAAAACACCTCATCATTTTAAACACCTTTGTTAAATCTCCTCTTAACCTTCTCTGCTCTAAGGTGAACAATCCCAGCTTCTCTAGTCTCTCCGCATTATTGAATTCCCTTATCCTTGGTATAATTATAGTAAATCTCCTCTGCACCCTCTCTAAGGCCTTGACATGCTTCCTAAAATGTGGTGCCCAGGATTGGACACAATACTCCAGCTGATGCTGATAAGGACAAACTTGAATTAGAGGAGATGAATTGAAAGGATGCTAAGTGTTTGGAAAGATCTATGATGCAAGGTAATGGATTCACAGATGTTATGGGGCCATTTCTCGTCTTTGACTATTTCTTCTGTTCTTAAACTACGTAAGTACGAGAGGCGAGTTGGCTAAAGTAGGTTGGGAAACTAGATTAAAAGATATGACAGTAGAAAAGCAATGGCAAACATTTAAAGAAATAATTCATAATTCGCAACGAATATACATTCCCTTAAGGAATAAAAACCCCACAGGAAAAATAGTTCTACCGTGGCTAACAAGAGAAATTGAAGATAGTACAGGAAACTCTCGTTTAAACGGCACCTAAATATCCGGAATTCTCTATTAACCGGCAAAATTCATACTCCGAAAACTCCTCTTAAATAACCGGCAATGTTGCCGAGTCCGAGTCTCCCGCGAACGCCGAGTTAGTCAGTGGGGGTAGTTCTCCAAAGTGCCACTACTCGGCCTCCTGGCGCTGTCGGAAGTCCGAACACTGCAATAACAGGAGTCTGATTCTCCCACGCTGCCGGGTGTCTCTTCTGATCGGCCATTTTACTGTGTGTCTCCCACGCTGCTGGTAGTCTCTTCTGATACACCATTTTACGGTGCGTCTCCCGCGCTGCTGGTAGTCTCTTCTAATCGGCCATTTTACGGTGTGTCTCCCGCGCTGCTGGTAGTCTCTTCTGATCGGCCATTTTACGGTGTGTCTCCCGCGCTGCTGGTAGTCTCTTCTAATCGGCCATTTTACGGTGTGTCTCCCGCGCTGCTGGTAGTCTCTTCTGATACACCATTTTACGGTGTGTCTCCCACGCTGCCGGTAGTCTCTTCTGATCCGCCATTTTACTGTGTGTCTCCCACGCTGCCGGTAGTCTCTTCTGATACACCATTTTACGGTGTGTCTCCCACGCTGCCGGTAGTCTCTTCTGATCCACCATTTTACTGTGTGTCTCCCACGCTGCCGGTAGTCTCTTCTGATCCACCATTTTACTGTGTGTCTCCCACGCTGCCGGTAGTCTCTTCTGATACACCATTTTACGGTGTGTCTCCCACGCTGCCGGTAGTCTCTTCTGATCCACCATTTTACGGTGTGTCTCCCGCGCTGCCGGTAGTCTCTTCTGATACACCATTTTACGGTGTGTCTCCCGCGCTGCCGGTAGTCTCTTCTGATCCACCATTTTACTGTGTGTCTCCCGCGCTGCCGGTAGTCTCTTCTGATACACCATTTTACTGTGTGTCTGCCACGCTGCTGGTACTGTAGTCTCTTCTGATACACCATTTTACTGTGTGTCTGCCACGCTGCTGGTACTGTAGTCTCTTCTGATACACCATTTTACTGTGTGTCTGCCACGCTGCTGGTACTGTAGTCTCTTCTGATACACCATTTTACTGTGTGTCTGCCACGCTGCTGGTACTGTAGTCTCTTCTGATCCACCATTTTACTGTGTGTCTGCCACGCTGCTGGTACTGTAGTCTCTTCTGATACACCATTTTACTGTGTGTCTCCCGCGCTGCTGGTAGTCTCTTCCTAGCCACCATTGTTCTGTGTGTCTCTCCATCTTTATCGGGAATTATCTCCCCCATCTTGCATTATGGAATTCCCAAAAGCTGGTCCAAGCAAAACGAAGAGAGTGGTCTTAACTTTAAAACAGAAAATCGAGATATGCCAACGACTAGAAAGGGGAGAGAAGCGTATCAACATCATGAATGAATTCAAAATCGGTTCGTCAACAATCTACGACATCAAATCGCAGAAGGATAAGCTGCTCAAGTTTTATTCAAGCTCGGAGACATCTAAGAGTGTAGAGAAATGGCGTACGCTTCGTAAGCCTAAGCTTGAAGAGCTGGATACCATGCTTTATGAATGGTTTTCTCTTAAGCGTTCAGAGGGTGTTCCAATTTCCGGACCCATGCTAATCGAGAAAGCGAAGGATTTCTACGAAAGGATGGAGCTCACTGACAAGTGTGCTTTCTCCGAGGGATGGCTAACGTGCTTCAAGTTACGGCACGGGATACGACGACTCGATATTTCCGGGGAGAAGAAATCAGCTGATCACGACGCCGCAGAAGAATACTGCGATTATTTCAATCGGATTGTGCAGCAACATGATTTGTCACCAGCACAGATATATAATGCTGATGAAACTGGCTTGTTTTGGAGGTTTTTAACCAGAATCAACGCTTGCTGGGGCTAGTGAGGCTAATGCTTCAGGTTACAAGAAAAATAAAGATCGTGTAACCGTGCTAACATGTGCGAACGCTGCTGGATCACACCGGGTTAAACTTCTTGTTATTGGGAAGTATAAAAATCCCCGTGCATTTAAAAATGTGAGGCACTTACCTGTTGAGTACAAAGCTCAAAAAAATGCTTGGATGGATAAGGAAATCTTCTCCGATTGGTTCCATCATATTTTTGTTCCATCTGTGAGGGAACATTTCCGTAAAATAGGGAAGCCTGAAGATAGCAAATGCATTTTATTGCTTGATAATTGTAGAGCCCATCCGCATGAATCCGAGTTGGTTTCGGGAAATATTTTCACCATTTATTTGCCACCAAATGTAACTTCTCTCATCCAACCCATGGACCAGGGCGTTATCCAAAATCTGAAGTGTCATTACAAGAAAGACTTCCTACGTAAACTGATAAGCCAAGATGACAATATTCACGCATTTCAGAAGGAATACAATATTAAAGATGCCATCTATAATGTTGCATGTTCCTGGAACTTTGTGAAAGGTCACACTCTGAGGCAAGCCTGGCGCAAATTGTGGCCTTCTGTAATGTTTGCTGAAGGTTCTTCTTCAGAGGAGGAATTTCATGGGTTCAATGTTCGTCCCAAGAAGAGTACAATAATGGAAATGGCTGGCATGGTGAAAAATGTAGGCCCAGCAAACCCTCTACGTCACCTCAGTGAAAGTAATATCGAGCAGTGGGTTGATGCAGATAGAGAAGTTGGCATTGTGCATATGCTAAGTGATGATGAAATAATTGAGACTGTTTTGAATCCAAAGAAAGAAAAGGAAAGTGAGATGGAAAGTGAAGAGGATGATATTTCTGAAGAGAACAAGATTTCTTGGGCTAAAGCTGCAGAAGGATTTTCTTCAATCCTCCAATTTGCTGAAAGGCTGACTTGCTACTCTGCCCAAGAAGTTATGCAACTCCATATTCTGCATTCCACGTTTCTACAGAAAAGGCAAGAGTCCACTAAGCAAACCGACATCCGCAACATGTTTAAGAAAGCTTCCAAAAGAGTCGAAGCAGCGGAAGTGCCTGAAGAATCTGTGGAATCTGTGGAAATGCATGTTCCTGATGACCCAGCTGGCACGGATATTCCTGATGAACCAGCTGACTCGGAATAAGTGTAGAGTCAACTACAGTACTGTATACAGTCGTTTATAAGTTTTGTTTTACTGTTAAGTAATTAAAGAGTTATGGATTACCCTCAACTGGCAGTACTGTACTTAATCAAGCATCTTCCACCATCCATTTAACACAACATTCTATAAGTGAGTACCCAAATACTGTATACTGCACATTTCTTGATTTTTTTATTTTTGTTTGTTAAAAATAGCCTCGGTAGATATAACTCTCCGTTATCCGGAATTTTTATTCAACCGGCACCACCCCGGTCCCATCGGTGCCGGATACCAAAGAGTTTCCTGTATTAGATTAAAGGAAGAGGCTTATATTGTTGCCAAAAAGTGTAGTAAGTCTGAGGAGTGGGAGGATTTTAGAATTCAGCAAAGGAGGACCAAGAAATTGATAAAGGGGAAAACAGAATATGAGAGTAAACTAGCGAGAGACATTAAAACAGACTGTAAAAGCTTCTATAGGTATGTAAAAAGGAAAAGATTAGCGAAAGTAAAGGCTGAAACAGGAGAAATTATAATGGGGAATAAGGAAATGGCAGAGAAATTAAACAAATACTTTGTGTCTGTCTTCACGGAAGACGACGCAAAAAACCTCCCGGAAATAGTGGAGAACCAAGGGTCTAGCGAGAATGAGGAACTGAAAGAAATTAGTATTAGTAAAAAAATAGTACTGAAGAAATTAAGGGACTGAAAGCCGATAAATTACCTGGACCTGATGGCCTACATCCTAGGGTTTTAAAAGAGGTGGCTATAGAGATAGTGGATGCAATGGCTGTCATCTTCCAAAATTCCATAGATTCCAGAATGGTTCCCGCGGATTGGAAGGTAACAAATGTAACCCCACTATTTAAGAAAGGATGGAGAGAGAAAACGGGGAACTACAGACCAGTTAGCCTGACATCAGTAGTGGGGAAAATGCTAGAATCTATTATTAAGGACGTGGTAACAGGGCACTTAGAAAATAATAATAGGATTGGGCAGATTTATGAAAGGGAAATCATGTTTGACGAATCTGTTAAGAGTTTTTTGAGATTGTAACTAGCAGAATAAATAAGGGGGAACCTGTGGATGTGGTGTATTTGGATTTTCAGAAGGCATTCGATAAGGTGCCACACAAGAGGTTATTAAACAAAATTAGGGCTCTTGGGATTGGGGGTAATATACTAGCATGGATTGAGGATTGGTTAACGGACAGAAAACAGGGAGTAGGAATAAACGGGTCATTTTTGGGTTGGCGGGCTGTAACTCGTGGGGTACCGCAAGGATCAGTGCTTGGGCCTCAGTTATTCACAATCTACATCAATGATTTAGATGAGGGGACCAAATGTAATATATCCAAGTTTGCTGATGATACAAAGCTAGGCGGGAATGTAAGTTGTGAGGAGGATGCAAAGAGGCTTCAAGGGGATATAGACAGGCTAAGTGAGTGGGCAAGGACATAGCAAATGGAATATAATGTGGAGAAATGAGACATTATCCACTTTGGTAGGAAAAATAAAAAAGCAGAGCATTTTCTAAATGGTGAGAGGTTGGGAAATGTTGGTGTTCAGAGGGACCTGGGTGTCCTTGTACACAAATCACTGAAAGTTAACATGCAGGTACAGCAAGCAATTAGGAAATCAAATGGTATGTTGGCCTTTATTACAAGAGGATTTGAGTATAAGAGTAAAGACGTCTTACTGCAATTATATAGGGCCCTGGTGAGACCACACCTGGAGTATTGTGTACAGTTTTGGTCTCCTTACCTAAGGAAGGATATACTTGCCATAGAGGCAGTGCAACGAAGGTTCACCAGACTGATTCCTTGGATGGGGGGATTGTCCTATGAGGACAGATTGAGTAGACTAGGCCTATATTCTCTAGAGTTTAGAAGAATGAGAGGTGATCTCATTGAAACATACAAAATTCTTACAGGGCTTCACAGGGTAGATGCAGGGAGGATGTTTCCCCTGGCTGGGGAGTCTAGAACCAGGGATCACAGTCTCAGAATAAGGGCTCGACCATTTAGGACTGAGATGAGGAGAAATTTCTTCAGAGGGTGGTGAATGTTTGGAATTCTCTACCCCAGAGGACTGTGGAGGCTCAGTCATTGAGTATATTCAAGACAGAGATCGATAGATTTTTGGATATTAAGGGAATCAAGGGATATGGGGATAGTGCAGGAAAGTGGAGAAGAGGTAGAAGATCAGCCATGATCTTATTGAATGGCAGAGCAGGCTCGAGGGGCCGAATGGCCTATCCTGCTCCTATTTATGATGTTCTTATGTTCTAGGGGAGTGCGCTACGCAATTGGAAGCTGGGTTGGAATACCAGAGGGAATGAGCTCAATGGGCCAAAGAGCCTTTTCTCATCCTTGACTATTTCTTCTGTTCTTAAATAGAGATGCCTACATTTACAATACAGGTACAAACATTACAGCGAGTGCCACACAAGGCTAGAGGACACCAGTGCCATTTTCTCTCCCCCACCCCTCGCGCTGTGCCGAGGAATTCTACAACACCTCCGCTGCGTGTGCTGACTGACTGACTGACCTGCGATGAGGTCCTCCCCTCTCCCCCGTGCCGGGACCCCAAGTCCCAGGACGTGTTCAGTCTCACACCGTCACAGAAACTGATGTGGACCCGCCCGTCGGAAAACGACGAAAATCTTCCAACGTTGCGAACCACCTCCTCGGCCAGAAGAACGGGGAGCTGGTCGGAAACTCCTGGCTGAGACATTTCCTTTAAAGAGAGAAAAGAAAATCACACAAGGGGGTTGAATGAGGGAACCTAGTTTCTTCTTGAATCCTACTGTATCCACATTCAGACCATAGGCATATCGCTAACAAATAAAGAATTGATACTTAATAAATTTACTAAACGGATATTCATCATTTTTTTTTTAAACAAGAATACGAAAGGTGCACTTTCACACACGACAATTACACACGAGGAAGGCCATTCATTCAGCCCATCTTAATTCATCTATTCGGAGAGATTCTCTCTGGATCGCGCAAAAAAGATTTACAAGGATGTTTCCCTTGGCGGGTGAGAACAGAACTAGAGGACATAATTTAAGGATAAGGGCTAAACCATTTAGGACAGAAATGAGGGGGAATTTCTTCACTCAGAGGGTGGTGAACCTGTGGAACTCATTGCCACAGAGGGCAGTGTACGCCAGCTCATTAAATATATTTAAGAGGGAATTAGATATATTTCTACAGGCAAAAGGGGTTAAGGGTTACGGAGAGAAGGCGGGGACGGGATACTGAATTGGAGGATCAGCCATGATCTCATTAAATGGCGGAGCAGGCTCGAAGGGCTGGATGGCCTACTCCTGCTCCTATCTTCTATGTATCTATGTATCTATGTACCAGAACTGAGAGATTACAGCTCTCAGGTAAAATTGCACAGGTTGGGGTTTTTTCTTTAGTAAAGAGTAGACTCAAAGGTGACCTGATAGAAGTGTTTAAACTATGAATGGGTTGGACAGGGTAGATGTGGAGAGAATGTTTCTACTTGTGGGAGAATCCAAAACTAGGGGCCATAAATACAAGATAGTTACTAATAAATCCAATAGGGAAAGAGAGAAATTTCTTCACTCAGAGAGTGGTTAGAGTGTGGAATTCACTACCACAGGAAGCGGTCAAGGCAAATAGCTCAGATGCTTTCAAAAGGAAACTAGACAAGTACATGAGAGAAAAGGGAATAAAAGATATGCTGAAAGGCTGAGATGAGGCAGATGGAATGGGAGGAGACTCGTGTGGAGTATAAACACCAGCACAGACTAGTTGGGCTGAATGGCCTGTTTCTGTGCTGTATAGTCTATGCAATCCTCCACTGTCCATGTTAACTAACACAAAGAATAGCCACTTGGGTGACGTACCCAAAGGCTCCTGGGGGACTGTACCTCGGGGGTAAATGGAAGGGGAATAAAGAAAATAAAAATGAAACAGTAGGTAAATCAACAAGCAGCGATTAACGCATATCAAACTGGAGATTTAAAAAGCTATAGAAGGATGGAGATGGAGGGAGGTGACTCCCGTTGAAAGTATTTATTTGTTGCATCTAGTGTCTGTCCATCGCACTTCAGACATCAAACGTCATTGTGTTGGCTACAGATGCAAAACAATGTTTAAAAGGGCATGCCAGTCACTGACCGGGAGCCTGAAATTTACAGTTTCAATTACCTTTTGATTAAATTCGAGCTTGCAAGGGGTTTCAATCGGATTGGCCACATGGAATAACAGAGCGGTGCCCTTAAAGGGCCAGGCCAGATTAACAATTATCACTTTAAACGTACTGCAGACCTTAAGTTTTTTTTTTTAATTATTCACTCACAGGATGTGGGCGTCGCTGGCAAGGCCAGAATTTATTGCCCATCCCTAATTGCCCTTGAGAAGGTGGTGGTGAGCCGCCTTCTTGAACCGCTGCAGTCCATGTGGTGAAGGTACTCCCACAGTGCTGTTAGCGAGGGAGTTCCAGCATTTTGATAGTTTTTCATAGCGGTTTTGATACAACTGAGTGGCTTGCTCGGCCATTTCAGAGGGCAGTTAAGAGTTAACCACATTGCTGTGGGTCTGGAGTCGCATGTAGGCCAGACCGAGCAAAGAGGACAGATTTCCTTCCCTAAAGGACATTAGTGAACCAGATGGGTTTTTATGACAAACCGGTAGTTTCATGTCACCATTACTGATGCTAGCTTTTTATTCCAGATTTATTTAATTAACTGAATTGAAATTCCCCAGCTGCCGTGGTGGGATTTGAACTCACGTCTCTGGATGATCAGTCCAGGCCTCTGGATTACTATTTCAGTAACATAACCACCGTGGGCAATGCCACAGGCTATCTGCTAGTGACTCCAATACAAGGTCAACTCAACTTAACTTAACACGCAGCATGGGCTAACTATGATTCTCAATTTCTCTGGTGATGCCCTACTAGCCCGTAATATCCTCCTCTTAAAAGAAAAGGGAGCTCTGGCACAACCTGAAGACAAGACCAGCAGGCTGCCGCTGGCACACGCTCCGTGCACAAGCAGCAAAGGCTCTCACCGTTTTCCAGCAGCACACATTGGGCAGTTTTGGAGACAGCTTTAACTGGTTACAGCACTGCAGGATCCTGCAAAACATTAACTCAGAAGATTACACGCAGAGCCAAGAGCAAATACTGAAAAGACAACACGGCCATTATATTACTGTAATGAATTCCAGTAACGTCAGTGCCATCATTTCTGATAATGGCCTCGGGGGGGAACAGGTCCTCATTGCGGAATGCACAATCTTTATAAACTCCAGCCAGAGTGCAGTGTGGAGGCTTGAGCACACTATCATAGAAAAGATACCAAAACCATGGGAATGGTACAATGTGGATGAGAGGATATAGTTAAGGTGAGTGAGTAAAAATCCACAGCAGTATTCAACGGAGCCAAGAAGGTTAGTAGAAATGTATAAAATTACGCAAGGGTTTGTGAAAGATTTTTTTTTTTTTTACTAACAACAACAACAACTTGTATTTATATAGCACCTTTAACATAGTAAAACGTCCCAAGGCGCTGCACAGGAGTATTTTAAGACAACAAATTTGACACCGAGCCACATAAAGATAAATTAGGGCAGGTGACCAAAAGCTTGGTCAAAGAGGTAGGTTTTAAGGAGCTTCTTAAAGGACGAGAGAGAGGTATAGAGGCGGAGAGGTTTAGGGAGGGAATTCCAGAGTTTAGGGCCTCGGCAACTGAAGGCACGGCCACCAAAGGTTGAGCGATTATAATCAGGGATGCTCAAGAGGGCAGAATTAGAGGAGCGCAGATATCTCGGGGGGGGGTTGTGGGGCTGGAGGAGATTACAGAGATAGGAAGGGGCGAGGCCATGGAGGGATTTGAAAACAAGGAGAAGAATTTTGAAATCGAGGCGCTGCTTAAACAGGAGCCAATGTAGGTGATGGGCGAACGGGACTTGGTGCGAGTTAGGACACAGGCAGCCGAGTTTTGGATGACCTCAAGTTTACGTAGGGTGGAATGTGGGAGGCCGGCCAGGAGTGCGTTGGAATAGTCAAGTCTGGAGGTAACAAAGGCATGGATGAGGGTTTCAGCAGCGGATGAGCTGAGGCAAGGGCGGAGACGGGCGATGTTACGGAGGTGGAAGTAGGCGGTCTTTGTTATGCTGCAGATATGTGGTCGGAAGCTCATTTCAGGGTCAATTGGCAAATTGCTAACTTAAAATTTAGAAATAGTACCAGGAGCACAAGGGGAGGTTAGATGGATTTTTCTTTCAAGTAAATTTTTTGAGGCGGTAACAAGGAGGGTCGATGAGGGTAGCGCGTTTGATGTCGTCTACATGGATTTTAGCAAGGACTTTGACAAGGTCCCACATTTAAAATGTACTTGGATATGCACTTGAAGTGCCGTAACCTACAAGGCTACAGACCAAGAGCTGGAAAGTGGGATTAGGCTGGATAGCTCTTTTTCGGCCGACACAGACACAATGGGCTGAATGGCCTCCTTCTGTGCCGTAAATTTCTATGATTCAAAGGGTTATTAGAATAAGGAACAGCAGCAGGCGGTGAAGAAGGCAAATGGTATGTTGGCCTTCATAGCGAAAGGGTTTGGGTATAGGAACAGGGATGTCCTGCTGCAGTTGTACAGGGCCTTGGTGAGACCACACCTTGAGTATTGTGTGCAGTTTTGGTCGCCTTATCTGAGGAAGGATGTTCTTGCCATGGAAGTAGTTCAGCGAAGATTCACAAGGCTGATACCTGGGATGGCAGGAATGACATATGAGGAGAGATTGGGTCGATTGGGCTTATACTCGCTGGAGTATAGAAGAATGAGAGGGGATCTCATCGAAACATATAAAATTCTGACAGGTCTGGACAAACTAGATGCAGGAAGAATGTTCCCGATGGTCGGAGAGTCCAGTACCAGGGGTCATAATCTAAGGATAAGGGGTAAGCCATTTAGGACAGAAATGAGGGGGGAATTTCTTCACCCAGAGAGTGGTGAACCTGTGGAATTCTCTACCACAGAAGGTAGTTGAGGCCAAGTCATTAAATATATTCAAGAATGAGTTAGATATATTTCTTAAAGGTATCAAGGGATATGGGGAGAAGGCAGGTACAGGGTACTGAGTTTGGATGATCAGCCATGATCTCATCGAATGGCGGAGCAGGCTCGAGGGGCCGAATGGCCTACTCCTGCTCCTATCTTCTATGTTTCTATTTCCGCAAATACATAATGAAGAGTCATGGCATTTAACAGAGAATCAGAGGGAAGGGGAAGTGGCTTACATTTCTTTCACAACCTCAGGATACACAAAGTGCTTCACAGCCAATGAAGTACTCCTGAAGAGCGGTCACTTTTGTAATGTAGGGAAACGTGACAGCTCATTTTGCCCACAGTAAGCTCCCACAAACAGCAATGAGATAATGAGCAGGTTATCCATTTTAGTGATGTTGGTTGAGGGATAAATATTGGCCAGGACACCGGGCAGAACTCCCCCTGCTCTTCAAAATAGTGCCATTGGATCTTTAACGTCCACCTGAGAGCGCAGACGGGGCCTCGGTTTAATGTCTCACCCAAAAGACAGCACCTGCGACAGTGCAGCACTCCCTCAGTAGTACTGCGCTGGGAGTGTCGGCCTGGATTAGGTGCTCAGGTCCTGACTCAGAGGTGGGAGAGCTATCAACGTTGACACAATGTGGGAAAAAGTTTTTCTAACTTCATTGGAAGTACCCCACCACCACCCCACCCCCAAACAAAACCTCCTCTACAACACCACAAACAGCTACATCTCTCAATAACAATTCGGTGTTATGCATTTACTGATAACCAGGCCAGCGAATATTGGCACGGATCACATGGACCAGAAGTATCTGGAGTAGAGTACCTGACGGCCCGTGTGACCACGGAACAAATGGAGTATTTGGAGCCGGGGGTGTCGGGAGGCAGGCTGCTCACCATGTACATTCTCTCTTCTCTCTGAATTTAAACAAACATAAATCAAAAGGTACAGTGAATCTCCATTTCTCTGGACCAGTGGTCAGTTACACATACACATGAAAAAACAGGACCCTTTCCCTGCCTCTGTACTTGCTTAAAACCTGTTACAGCGCTAACTTTTGCCAGTTCTGACGAAGGGTCATCGACCTGAAACGTTAACTCTGTTTCTCTCTCCACAGATGCTGCCTGACCTGCTGAGTGTTTCCAGCATTTTCTGTTTTTATTTCAGATTTCCAGCATCCACAGTATTTTGCTTTAGTTCAGCGGGTGGGTGTGTGTGTGTGTTGGGCCAAGGTGGAGGATAACAAGCAAAGGCATGTGTGCGTCAGGCAAGAGGTGGGCGTGTATATAAACAGGTGGGTGTGGGTGTAGGCATGTATATATACAGGTGTGTGTAGGCGTGTATATATACAGGTGTGTGTAGGCGTGTATATATACAGGTGTGTGTAGGCGTGTATATATACAGGTGTGTGCGTAGGCGTGTATATATACAGGTGTGTGTAGGCGTGTATATAAAGCTGGGTGTGCGGGTGTAGAGCTAGATGTGCATGCACATGCAATTGTTTTATATAGCGATTATAACAGAGTATTAATACTCGACATGCCAGTGCGGTTAGGGTACTGCGGATCACAGGCCAGCTGAGACCCAGTCTGTGCTGATCCTTGAATTAACCTCCCATTCCTTAACTTCTAAGTACTGTGTAGGCGTTCGGCCTATTAATCAACCTCAAGATGCCATTAATTCAAAGCCTTGTTCCCCCCCTCCCCCGCTCCTGATGGCATGGCACTGCACTGCACGCTGGGATATGGTTCCACCGTTCTCTGGTATCTCAGCCAAGTGACCATTCGTCATACGTAAACCGCCAGCAGGGGGCGTCACAGCAGCTCCTCACCCGTCAGCCACACGTCCAGCCTTTCCAGCAGGGGGCACTGGTTACCCAGCAGAGCTGGGACCTTCGCGGCTGATGTCGACTCGCTCTGGACTGTGGGGTCTCAGATGGAGAATCAGACCCGGGGGGCCTTGCCAATCTGTACCACACCAGGCCATGCATTTTTAAGAAGGAGACAGATAGATTTCTAGACACAAAAGGCATCAAGGGGTATGGGGAGAGAGCGGGAATACGGTATTGAGATAGAGGATCAGCCATGATCGTGTTGAATAGCGGAGCAGGCTCGAAGGGCCGAATGGCCTATTCCTGCTCCTAATTTTCTATGTTTCTATGTTTACACAGAGCCACCGGGGGGGCCCAAGCTTAAAGCACAGTTTGCAACACGGTTTTACCTGCCCGTCACTCTGTCCCATCAGATAATGGGTGAAGTAGTTGCCGCTGGCACCGTGGGGTTTGAGAACAGAACCATCTCCCGGGTAAATTTCCACAGAGCTCACGGTCCCGGCAATTACCCTAAAGAAACAACGAGAAATTAAGCAGACAGGCGCTCACAAAAAGGACAAACATGACAGACCCACCAGCACCTGCCGGGACCTCACCTTTCACTGCCCAACCAAAACCCTCCCCCAGTACGAAGCCATTTAGGACTGAGACGAGGAGGAATTTCTTCACTCAGAGGGTTGTGAATCGTTGGAACACTCTACCCCAAAGGGCTGTGGATGCTGAGTCGGTGAGTATATTCAAGGCTGAGATCGATAGATTTTGGGACTCTAGGGGAATCAAGGGATATGGAGATCGGGCGGGAAAGTGGAGTTGAGGTCGAAGATCAGCCATGATCTTATTGAATGGCGGAGCAGGCTCGAGGGGCCAAATGGCCTGCTCCTGCTCCTAATGTTCTTATAATCGGGGTCACACCCTATACTAGTCAAGAAGGCACACCATCCCCCCCACCCCACCCCCACCCCGCAATCAACAGTTCAGGAAGGGTCACGCCCAACGTTCGCTTTAAGCTGCGTGCCCGCACAGCGCTCCAGGGATCCTGCGCAGCCTCTTAAAGGGGCCGTGCAGCGCCAAAAAAAAATTAGAGGGAACACTGGTCACGCCTCTACTCCCCGACTGACCTACCAACCCCTGCCGGGGCTGTAGCTTTCACTCCCAACCAAGCCCCCCCTCTTTTCCCCACCCCCACTGCCAGACTGACCCAGCAGGTGGGAGACACACCCTTTACTGCCTGAACGAGCACCAGGCGAGAGCTGCAGACCCCAGTTCTGATGAACAAATACTTTGCCTGGCCTTGTAAATCGGTTAACTGTGGAACATTTCCCCAATGTACAATTGCTAGATTTTTAAAAAATTGTAAGATTAAATCTGAGAGGTGAGAGAGAGAGAGAGAGGGAGGCAAGATTCAGTTGGGATTCCCTCTGCTCCAGTCACACTGCCGAGTTCCTGATCTGAACTAGTGGTGTGGGGGCGGCCTTGGGCTGCTCTTGTGCACCATCTAGTGGCTGAATTAGAGTAACGCTGGTACAGCACTGGCAATAAACAGCTTGCCAAATACAGTTAGTACAGACCAGACCAGTACAAGTGATTTATATTTTTTATATATATTTTATGGAAAGACACACACACACACTTAATCTACAGCACAGACACAGGCCATTCAGCCCAACTGGTCTTTGCTGGTGTTTATACGCCCCACTAATTCTGCTAGCTACAGTAGCCTATTTAGGGGCTTAAAGGTCACATAGACTAGGCTTGTATTCCCTTGAACATGGAAGATTAAGGGGTGATCTAATTGAGGCGTTTTAAGATGATTAAAAGATTTGATAGGGTAGATAGAGAGAAACTATTTCCTCTGGTGAGGGGAATCCAGAACAAGGAGGCTCAATCTTAAAATTAGAGGCAGGCTGTGTCAGCCAGTGGCTCAGTGGGTAGCACTCTCGTCTCTGAGTCAGAAGGTTGTGGGTTCAAGTCCCACTCCAGAGACTTGAGCACAAAAATCCAGGCTGACACTCCAGTGCAGTTCTGAGGGAGCGCTGCACTGTTGGAGGTGCCGTCTTTCGGAAGAGACGTTAAACCGAGGCCCCGTCTGCTCTCAGGTGGACGTAAAAGATCCCATTGCACTATTTCGAAGAGCAGCAGGGGAGTTCTCCCCGGTGTCCTGGGGACAATTTTTATCCCTCAATCAACATCACTAAAAACAGATTATCTGGTCATTATCACATTGCTGTTTGTGGGAGCTTGCTGTGCGCAAATTGGCTGCCACGTTTCCTACATTACAACAGTGACTATACTTCAAAAAGTACTTCATTGGCTGCAAAGCACTTTGGGACGTCCTGAGGTTGTGAAAGGCGCTGTCTAAATGCAAGACATTTTTTTTCAGGGATGATGTCTGGAAGCACTTCTTCACACAAAGGGTAGTAGAAATCTGGAACTCTCCCCCAAAAAGCTGGGGGTCAACTGAAAATTTCAAAACTGAGATTGATAAGATTTGTGTTAGGTCAGGGTATTAAGAGATATGGAACCAAGGCGGGTAGATTGAGTTAAATAAAGATCAGCCACGAGGTGATTTCATTGAAACATACAAAATTCTTACAGGGCTTGACAGGGTAGATGCTGGGAGGATGTTTCCCCTGACTGGGGAGTCGAGAACCAGGGGTCATAGTCTCAGAATAAGGGGTCGGCCATTTAGGACTGAGATGAGGAGAAATTTCTTCACTCAGAGGGTGGTGAATCTTTTGAATTCTCTATCCCAGAGGGCTGTGGAGGCTCAGTCGTTGAGTATATTCAAGACAGAGATCGATAGATTTTTGAATATTAAGGGAATCAAGGAATATGGGAATAGTTCAGGAAAGTGGAGTTGAGGTAGAAGATCAGCTATGATCTTATTGAATGGCGGAGCAGGCTCGAGGGGCCGAATGGCCGACTCCTGCTCCTATTCCTTTATTATTAAGAAACTCAGTGAAGCTTTCTTTGGCAAAATTTTCTGCATTCTAATCTTTTTATATAAACACAAAGGTTGTGCTTTCTTATGCCATTCAGCAGGAGATGCTGATGTGATGCCCTGCTGCAGGACCTGGCCACATGTAATTCGGAACCTGATGCTCCTAATGATGTGTTCACATCACATGAATGTGGTTGTTATGGGGACGGATGTGAACAGACCCACGAGCATCTGAGCTGCCAGCTGTTGCTGCCTCACACACTGGAGGCCATTTCCCGGAGTGCTGGGACTGCACAGCAGCGGAGAGAGAGAGAGAGAGGGCGGGAGGGGGTCAACATCTCGAGAGGGGACCCTGGGTCAGAATGTCACTGCTGTCTGATGCAGGGTTTGGTTCCCACCCATGGCTGTTGCTGTTTTCGTGTCTTGGCATTCCTCCAGTGGAGAACGGTGTGAAGCAGTGGAAGGGATTGGTTTGAACGCGGGGGAGGGCTGGACATCACAGCCGGGTCTCATCCTGTCCTCGCCCGATTTCCACGCACTTTGTTTTCTCTAGCGCTGGATCGAGATCAGGAATTTTTCCCCCTCCCTGTAAACACCTCAACTGCAGCCCAGCCGAGATCAGCTCACTCTGCGCAGGCCAGACACGGAACCTGGGACCTTGCGCCTCTGTACATTTAACCTCCCAATAGGAAAGCCGCATTTAAGAACATAAGAAACAGGAGCAGGAGTAGTCCACACGGCCCCTCGAGCCTGCTCCGCCATTCAATAAGATCATGGCTGATCTATGACCTCAACTCCACTTTCCCGCCCGATCCCCACATCCCTCGATTCCCCTAAAGTCCAAAAATCTATCGATCTCAGTCCTGAATATACTCATCAACTGAGCACCCACAGCATTTTGGGGTAGAGAATTCCAAAGATTCACAACCCTCTGAGTGAAGAAATTCCTCCTCATCTCAGTCTTAAATGGCCGACCCCTTATCCTGAGACTATGCCCCCTAGTTCTAGACACTCCAAGCCAGGGGAAACAACCTCTCGGCATCTACCCTGTCAATCCCCTTCAGAATCTTATATGTTTCAATGAGATCACCTCTCATTCTTCTAAACTCCAAAGAGTATCGGCCCAATCTACTCAATCTCTCCTCATAGGACAGCCCTCTCATCCCAGGAATCAATCTAGTGAACCTTGTTTCTGTTCTCTTGTCCCACTCCCTCGATCTCAAACAACACTGGGGTTACATCCCAACATTAACCCTGGTTAGTGATTCTCTTATCAGTAGCAGAAAGCATTCATTTTAATTAGATGAAATGACAAAAGGAGACACATCACCATCCTCGAGGTTAACGATCTGCATGCGCGACTCTCTGAAGTGTGGCACTTTAGGGGTCTGATGTGCATTTAAGGGGAAGCTAGATAAACACGAGGGAGAAAGTAATAGAAGGTTATGCTGATAAGGTTAGATGACGTAGGGGTGGGAGGAGGCTCGTGTGGAGCATAAATAAATACCAGCATGGACCAGATGGCCTGTTTCTGCGCTGTAAATTCTATCTAACACTTTTATTGTATGCAGATTAGCAAATGAAGGAAAATATAAAATAAAAACATCAACTTTCTGTAAGGGATTTACGAGGATGTTGCCAGGACTGGAGAATTTTAGCTATGAGGAAAGATTGGATAGGCTGGGGCTGTTTTCTTTGGAACAGAGGAGGCTGAGGGGAGACTTGATTGAAGTGTATAAAATTATGAGGGGCCTAGATAGAGTGGATGGGAAGGACCTATTTCCCTTAGCAGAGAGATCAATAACCAGGGGGCAGAGATTTAAAGTAATTGGTCGGAAGTTTAGAGGGGAGTTGAGGAGAACTTTTTTCACCCAGAGGGTGGTGGGGGTCTGGAACTCACTGCCTGAAAGGGTGGTAGAGGCAGAAACCCTCATCACATTTAAAAAGTACTTGGATATGCACTTGAAGTGCCGTAACCTACAGGGCTACAGACCAAGAGCTGGAAAGTGGGATTAGGCTGGAGAGCTCTTTTTCCAGCACAGACACAATGGCCTCCTTCTGCACCGTAAATTTCTATGATTCTGAGTGGGATTTGGAGAACATAACTGTGGGGCTGATGGGCTGCTTGGCTCCTTCTGTACTGTAACGTCGACCATTCGGTGATTCTAAGACTGCCAGCATTAGATAGAGAAGATAAACGGTGAATGTGTCAGTTGTAAACCCTTCATCAGAAACAGAATATACCCCCCACCCTCTGTACTTCATCTACATCCAACAAAAGAAAACCCCCTCCCCCTGCACCAGTCACACATTCTGCATTCCCCACACCAGCAAACAGGCTTTTTAAAAAAAAAAACAGAAAACGCTGGAAATACTCAGCAGGCCAGGCAGCATCTGTGGAGAGAGAAACAGAGTTAACGTTTCAGGTCGATGACCCTTCGTCAGAACTAGAAAAAGTTGGAGATGCAACAGGTTTTTAAGCAAGTGTAGGGGGCAGGGAGAGGGGGGAGGGGGAGGAAAGAATAAAAGGGAAGGTCTGTGATAGGATGGAAGGCAG
Organism: Squalus acanthias; assembly: GCA_030390025.1. NCBI lineage: Eukaryota > Metazoa > Chordata > Chondrichthyes > Squaliformes > Squalidae > Squalus > Squalus acanthias. The sequence continues at coordinate 262,477,488 of CM059425.1, forward strand.
GAGAGATTAAGAGACAAAAGGGATGATGGTGCGAGGAAAAAGGAGATGGTAATGGGACAAGTTAAGAAACAAAAGATGACTCTTGATGAAGTGTAAATGGCAGAATAATCGACAGCTGCCATGTGAGAGAGAGAGAGAAATGATAGGGGCCGCGGTTATGGTCTGAAATTGTTGAACTTGATGTTGAGTCCAGAAGGCTGTAAAGTGCCTAATCAAAAGAGGCACTTTACAGCCTTCTGGACTCAACATTAACTCTGTTTCTCTCTCTACAGACGCTGTCTGACCTGCTGAGTATTTCCAGCATTTTCTGTTTTTATTTCAGATCTCCAGCATCCGCAGTATTTTGCTTTTGTATTAGGCTTTTTTTTATTCGTTCACGGGATGTGGGCGTTGCTGGCGAATAAAACGAATAAAAAACAGATACCGAGGGCTAAATACTCCAGAATCTTTAGCGGAGTAAAGAAAATGTAGGGGTGCAATTAAAAATGATATTAGGAAAGCAAAGAGAGAGCATGAAAAATTCTTCGCAAGTAAAATCAAGGAAAACCCAAAGATGTTTTATAAATATATTAAGAGTAAGAGGATAACTAAAGAAAGGGTAGGGCCCATTAGAGATCATGAGGGTAATCTGTATGTGGAGGCGGGATACGTCGGTAGGGTTCTTAATGAATACTTTGCGTCTGTCTTCACAAAGGAGAGGGGCGAAGCAGACATTGCTATCAGGGGGGAGGAGTGTGAAATATTAGATGAAATAAACATAGTGAGAGAGGAAGTATTAAGGGGTTTAGCAGCTTTAAAAGTGGATAAATCCCCAGGCCCGGATGAAATGTATCCCAGGCTGTTAAGCGAAGCAAAAGAGGAAATAGCAGAGGCCCTGACCATCATTTTTCAATCCTCTCTGGCTTCCGGTGTGGTGCCGGAGGACTGGAGGACTGCTAATTGTTTAAAAAGGGAGAAAAGGATAGACCGACTAATTACAGGCCAGTCAGTCTAACCTCGGTATGGGAATATTATTGGAAAGAATTCTGAAGGACAGGATAAATCTTCATTTAGAAAGACACAGATTAATCAAGGATAGTCAACACGGATTTGTTAAGGGAAGGTCGTGTCTGACAAACTTGATTGAATTTTTTGAGGCGGTAACAAGGAGGGTAGATGAGGGTAGTGCGTTTGATGTAGTGTATATGGACTTTAGCAAGGCTTTTGATAAGGTTCCACATGGCAGACTGGTCACGAAGTTAAAAGCCCATGGGATCCAGGGCAAAGTGTCAAGTTGGATTCAAAACTGGCTCGGAGACAGGAAGCAGAGGGTAATGGTTGATGGGTGTTTTTGTGACTGTAAGGCTTTTTCCAGTGGGGTTCCGCAGGGCTCAGTACTAGGTCCCTTGCTTTTTGTGGTATATATCAACGATCTTGACTTGAATATAGGGGGGTATGATTAAGAAGTTTGCAGATGATACTAAAATCGGCTGTGTGGTTGATACTGAAGGAAGCTGTAGACTGCAGGAAGATATCAATAATTTGGTCAGGTGGGCAGAACAGTGGCAAATGGAATTCAATCCGAAGAAGTGTGAGGTAATGCATTTGGGGAGGGCTAACAAGGAAAGGAAATACACATTAAATGGTAGGACACTGAGTAGCGTAGAGGAACAAAGGGACCTTGGAGTGCATGTCCACAGATCCCTGAAGGTAGCAGGCCAAGTAGATAAGGTGGTTAAGAAGGCATACGGAATGCTTGCCTTTATTAGCCATGATGCGGAGATTCCGGTGTTGGACTGGGGTGGACAAAATTGAGAAGTCGCACAACACCAGGTTATAGTCCAACAGTTTTCACCCGACGAAGGAGCAGTAACTCCGAAAGCTTGTGATTTCAAATAAAACTGTTGGACTATAACCTGGTGTTGTGCGACTTCTCAATTTTATTAGCCATGGCATAGAATACAAGAGCAGGGTGGGGGGTTATGCTTCAACTGCAGAAAACACTAGTTAGGCCTCAGCTAGAGTACTGCGTGCAGTTCTGGTCACCACATTACAGGAAAGATGTGATTGCACTAGAGAGGGTATAGAGGAGATTTACAAGGATGTTGCCAGGAGTAGAGAATCTTAGCTATGAGGAAAGACTGGATAGGCTGGGTCTGTTTTCCTTGGAACAGGAGGAGGTTGAGGGGAGACCTTATTGAGGTGTATAAAATTATGAGGGGCATAAAGTGGATAGAAAGGACCTACTTCCCTTAGCAGAGGGGTCAAAAATCAGGGGGCACAGATTTAAAGTAATTGGGGGAAGGTTTAGAGGGGATTTGAGGGGAAATTTCTTCACCCAGAGGGTTGTGGGGGTCTGGAACTCACTGCCTGAAAGGGTGGTAGAGGCAGGAACCCTAACCACATTTAAAAAGTACTTGGATGTGCACTTGGGATGCTCTAACCTACAGGGCTACGGACCAAGAGCTGGGAAGTGGGATTACGCTGGATAGCTCTTTGTTGGCCGGCGCGGACACGATGGGCCTAATGGCCTCCTTCCATGCTGGAACTTTCTATGATTCTTGCCCTTCCCTAATTGCCCTTGAGAAGGTGGTGGAGAGCTGCCTTCATGATAACTGAGTGACTTGCTGGGCCACTTCAGAGGGCAGTTAAGAGTCAACCACATTGCTGTGGGTCTGGAGTCACATATAGGCCAGACCAGGTAAGGACGGGAGATTTCCTTCCCTAAAGGACATTAGTGAACCAGATGGGTTTATATGACAATCCGATAGTTTCGTGGTCACCATTACGGATACTAGCTTTTTATTCCAGATTTATTTAACTGAATTTAAATTCCCCAGCTGCCGTGGTGGGAGTGAAGTCATGTCTCCAGATCGTTAGTCCAGGCCTCTGGATTACGAGTCCAGTAACATACCGTACCCGGTAGCATTGTGGTTATGTTACTGGACGCGTAATAGAAACATAGAAGATAGGAGCAGGAGTAGGCCATTCGGCCCCTCGAGCCTGCTCCGCCATTTAATGAGATCATGGCTGATCATCCAAATTCAGTACCCTGTCCCTGCTTTCTCCCCATATCCTTTGATCCCTTTAGCCTTAAGAAATATATCTAACTCATTCTTGAATATATTTAATGAATTGGCCTCAACTGCCTTCTGTGGTAGAGAATTCCACAGGTTCACCACTCTCTGGGTGAAGAAATTTCTCCTCATCTCAGTCCTAAATGGCTTACACCTTATCCTTAGACTGTGACCCCTGGTTCTGGACTCCCCCGCCATCGGGAACATCCTTCCTGCATCTAGTCTGTCTAGTCCTGTTAGAATTTTATAAGTTTCAATGAGATCCCCTCTCATTCTTCTAAACTCTAGCGAATACAAGCCCAATCGTCCCAATCTCTCTTCATACGTCATTCCTGCCATCCCAGGTATCAGTCTGCTGAATCTTCGCTGCACTCCCTCCATGGCAAGAACATCCTTCCTCAGATAAGGCGACCAAAACTGCACACAATACTCAAGGTGTGGTCTCACCAAGGCCCTGTACAACTGCAGCAAGACATCCTTGCTCCTGTACTCGAATCCTCTCGCTATGAAGGCCAACATACCATTTGCCTTCTTAACCGCCTGCTGCACCTGCATGCTTACCTTCAACGACTGGTGCACAAGGACTCCCAGGTCTCGTTGCACTTCCCCTTTTCCCAATCTATTGCCGTTCAGATAATAATCTGCCTTCCTGTTTTTGCCACCAAAGTGGTTAACCTCGCATTTATCCACATTATACTGCAACTGCCATGCATCTGCCCAATCACCCAACTTGTCCAAATCATACTGGAGTTTCTCTGCATCCTCCTCACAACACACATGCCCACCCAGCTTTGTGTCGTCTGCAAACTTGGAAATATTACATCTAGTTCCCTCGTCTAGATCATTAATATATATTGTGAATAACTGGGGTCCTAGCACCGATCCCTGCGGTACCCCACTAGTCACTGCCTGCCACTCGGAAAAAGACCCGTTTATTCCAACTCTTTGCTTCCTGTCTGCCAACCAGTTCTCTATCCAAGTCAGTACCTTACCCCCAACCCCATGTGCTTTAACTTTGCACGCTAATCTCTTATGCGGGACCTTATCGAAAGCCTTCTGAAAGTCCAAATACACCACATCCAGAGGTTGCACCATTTAGAGAGCAGGGGTTTATGCTTAAACAGATGTTTGCAGGTTAGGAAATGTAGGTGTAAGAAAAAAGTTTTAAAAAAAATAAAGAATCTGAAGCGGTCCCATTAGTGTACAGGACAGTCCGAGCGCCTCTTACCTGTACACCACACCTTGGCAACAGACCACTTTCACCAGCTCCGAATGCAGACAGGTCTCCAGGTCCAGCTTCCCCTGACCCAGCACGTCCCTGTATCGCCACCTGGGTGCAGAAATCAATGTCAATTTTGGGTAACTCCTCACCATCGGCCCTGTAGGTCCTACGCGAGTGAAGGCGTGTCTAGTCAATGAGGTGCATCAAAACAATCGGTACGGAGAGCCAACCTGGGCAAATGCTGAGAAACGCCAGAACAATTGTACAGGAAACGTTTTGCCTAATTAAATGAAGCTTTTATTTAATTGTGCAGTTTTGGTCTCCTTATCTGAGGAAGAATATACTTGCCTTAGAGGCGGTGCAACGAAGGTTCACTAGATTGATTCCTGGGATGACTGGGTTCTCCTATGAGGAGAGATTGGGCCTATACTCTCTGGAGTTTAGGAGAATGAGAGATGATTTCATTGAAACATAGAAGATTCTGAGGGGGATTGACAGGGTAGATGTGGAGAGGTTGTTTCCCCTGGCTGGAGTGTCTAGAACTAGGCGGCATAGCCTCAGGATAAGGGGTCGGCCATTTAAGACTGAGATGAGGAGGAATTTCTTCACTCAGAGGGTTGTGAATCTTTGGAATTCTCTGCCCCAGAGGGCTGTGAATGCTGAGTCGTTGAGTATATTCAAGGCTGAGATAGATAGATTTTTGGACACCAGAGGAATTAAGGGATATGGGGATCGGGTGGGAAGGTGGAGTTGAGGTAGAAAATCAGCCATGATCTTATTGAATGGCGGAGCAGGCTCCAGGGGCTGTATGGCCTACTCCTGCTCCTAATTCTTATATTCTTATGTAATTGCAGTCAGACTATATGTTAATGCAGAGCGTGTGTGATACAGTCCGTGTGATACAGTGCACCCCGCTGTTATAAAAGGCAACGCCAGTACCTACCTGTGAAGATGCGGGGCTGGGCAGTTAAGGGTCAGCGCCCTGGGAAGAGCAGTGGCCGTTCCTGGCATTGCAGCAAGCCCGAGAGCCACAAGCTCGTCGACACTCCGCAGGCCGTTATCCGCCCCATCAGGCCCCGGTGATTTCTCTTGCTCGCGGTTACGGTGAAGAGCCAGTCTCAGAGGACGACACCACTCCGGTGGACACGAGGACACGGTGTGGTGCTGAACCGCCCATGTGTACTGGTACACGTACTTGGAACAGATCTCGGCCGAGCCTCCGCCCCTTAGCTCCGGCACACGGGGCTCCGCGGCTCCTTGCACTTCGCTCTGCCGACTCCGGGCTCTTCTCCCCGAACCGTTTTGGCCCACACCGAATCCTACAGGCTTAACCTTATCCCGGCTCGAGCAGGGCGACTGGTGGGGCCCACCGCTCGGCGCCCGGCCCGGTTTAAGGAGCGGCTTGCCGGTGGTGGGGTGGCTGACTCGCGCCAGGAACTCCACGGTGAACTCCAGCCGAGACGGAGGCAGGTAGAGGAAGGCGTGACCTTCCGAGGAGGAGACCGTGACCCATCCGTTGTCGGCGACCGTCGCTGCACCTTCCCCGTCAGCTCTGGGCCATGTCACTTCGGAGACATCAAGGAACAGGTTCTGGAGGGGTTGGGGAAAGAGGCACAGATTTAAACAGATGCACTGGAAAATTATGAAAAAAAAGGACGTGCATTTATATGGCGCCTTTCATGACTTCCCAAAGCGCCTTACAGCCAATGAAGTACTTTTGAAGTGTAGTCACTGTTATAATGTAGGAAACGCGGCAGCAAATTTGCGCACAGCAAGCTCCCACAAACAGAAAATTTTATTCACTTTGCTTCCAATTTCCACCCTTCCCTCACCTTCACATGGTCCATCTCCAACTTTTCCCTTCCTTGACTTCTGTCTCCATTTCTGGGGATAGGCCATTGACAAACATCCACTATAAACCCACTGACTCCCACAGCTACCTAGACTACACTTCCTCCCACCCCGCCTCCTGTAAGGACTCTATTCCATTCTCCCAGTTTCTCCGTCTCTGCCGCATCTGTTTTAACGATGCCACCTTCCATACCAGTGCTTCCGACATGTCTTCCTTTTTCCTCAACCGAGGATTCCCTTCTACAGTGGTTGACACGGCCCTTGACCGTGTCCGTTCTATCTCCCACACTTCTGCTCTCACCCCTTCCCCTCCCTCCCGGAACCACGATAGAGTTCCCCTTGTCCTCACCTTTCACCCCACCAGCCTCCACATTCAACGGATCATCCTCCGCCATTTCCACCACATCCAGCGTGATCCCACCATCAAACACATCTTCCCCTCACCTCCCCTTTCAGCATCCCTCCACGACACCCTGGTCCACTCCTCAAAATAGATGGGGGAGAGCCAGTAGATGTGGTGTACCTGGACTTCCAAAAGGCCTTCGACAAGGTCCCACATAAAAGATTAGCATGGAAAATTGAAGCTCATGGGATAAAGGGGAAAGTATTGACGTGGATAGAGAACTGGCTGTCAGATAGAAAACAGAGAGTTGGAATAAACGGCTCATTTTCTGAATGGCAGGCAGTAACAAGTGGGGTACCACAGGGATCTGTCCTGGGTCCCCAGCTGTTCACAATTTACATTAATGACCTGGATCAGGGAGTCGGATGCAGCATTTCCAAATTTGCAGACGACACTAAACTAGGAGGGGGGGTGGGCTCAGAGGAGGAGACCAGGAAGCTCCAGAGCGATTTGGACAGACTGGGTGATTGGGCGGATAAATGGCAGATGCACTATAATGTGGACAAGTGCGAAGTTATCCACCTTGGGTGCAGGAACGGGAGGGCAAATTATTATTTAAATGGCAATAAATTGGGAGAGGGGGAAGTACAGAGAGACCTGGGTGTTCTTGTACACCAGTCACTGAAGGCGAGCATGCAGGTGCAACAGGCGGTCAAGAAGGCAAACGGTATGCTGGCCTTCATAGCAAAAGGGTTGGAATACAGGAACAGGGATACCTTGCTGCAGCTGTACAGGGCACTGGTGAGACCACACCTCGAGTACTGTGTACAGTTTTGGTCGCCTCATCTGAGGAAAGATGTTCTTGCCATGGAGGGGGTGCAGCGGCAATTCACCAGGCTGATACCAGGAATAGCGGGATTGACCTATGAGGAGAGACTATGTAGTTTAGGGATGTACACACTGGAGTTTAGAAGATTGAGAGGGGACCTCATAGAAGTGTATAAAATTGACAGGTCTAGACAGACTAGATGCAGAAGGAATGTTTCCCTTGGCGGGTGAGAACAGAACTAGAGGACATAATTTAAGGATAAGGGCTAAACCATTTAGGACAGAAATGAGGGGGAATTTCTTCACTCAGAGGGTGGTGAACCTGTGGAACTCATTGCCACAGAGGGCAGTGTACGCCAGCTCATTAAATATATTTAAGAGGGAATTAGATATATTTCTACAGGCAAAAGGGGTTAAGGGTTACGGAGAGAAGGCGGGGACGGGATACTGAATTGGAGGATCAGCCATGATCTCATTAAATGGCGGAGCAGGCTCGAAGGGCCGGATGGCCTACTCCTGCTCCTATCTTCTATGTATCTATGTAGCCCCTCCCCTCCCCACAGTACCTTCCCGTGTAAGCGCACGAGATGCAACACCTGCCCTTTTACCTCCTCCCTTCCCACTGTCCAGGGCCCCAAACACTCCTCCCAGGTGAAACAGCCATTTACTTGTACTTCTAGCAATTTAGTATACGGTATTCGCTGCTCATGATGCGGTCTCCTTTACACTGGGGAGACCAAACGCAGATTGGGTGACCGCTTTGCGGAACACCTCTGTTCAGTCCGTATGGGTGACCCCGCGCTTCCGGTCACCTGTCACTTTAATTCTCCGCTCCACTCCCACTCTGACCTCTCTGTCCTCAGCCTCTTCCACTGTTCCAATGAAGCTCAACGTAAGCTCGAGGAACAGCACCTCATCTTTCTATTAGGTACTTTACAGCCTTCTGGACTCAACACTGAGTTCAACAACTTCAGACTATAACCTCTGCCCCTATTTTTTCAGGCGGCATCTGTTGATAATTCTGCCATCCACATTTGCAACATTTAACCACTCCTGCCTTCCACCCCATCACAGACCGTCCCTTTTGTTCTTTCCTCCCCCCCACTTTCCCTGCCTCTGCACCTGCTTAAAATCTGTTACATCTCTAACTTTTTCCAGTTCTGACGAAGGGTCACAGACCTGAAACGTTAACTCTGTTTCTCTCTCCACGGATGCTGCCTCGCCTGCTGAGTATTTTCAGCATTTTCTGTTGTTATCCCACAAACAGTAATGTGATAATGACCAGATCATCTGTTTTTAGTGATGAGAGTTGAGGGATAACTATTGGCCAGGACGTCGGGGAGAACTCCCCTGCTCTTCTTCGAAATCGCGCCGTGGGATCTTTTACGTCCACCTGAGAGCGCAAACTGGGCCTCGGTTTAATGTCTCATCTGAAAGACGGCACCTCCGACAGTGCAGCACTCCCTCAGTACCTCACTGGAAGTGTCAGCCTGGATTATGGTACTCAAGTCTCTGGAGCGGGGCTTGAACCCACGACCTTCTGACTCCGAGGCGGGGAAAGCAAGGGAAGAATTGATTTAGTGGTGAATATCACAAGTGATGCAGGCATGATATTCTCCGCACCCCCTTACCAAGTTCCCAATTTCGAGAGAGGAGGCAACAATAGAGAAAGGGCACACAGCAGAAGGGGAGTCATTGCTGTGCCACTATCGCGGGTATCGGTTAAAGAGCAGCATTAGCAGAGGTACAGGAAGGCCACAAAGCTGGAAGACCCATGGGACAGAGGAGTCAGCCTGCCTCACAGTGCAAGTGGAGGCACCGCAGGTTTAACAGCGCGCATGTTAATTCAGCTCCCATGCAGCCAACGCTCCCTCTAAGCTGCGCGGCTGTCTGCCGGTCCTGCATTGCCTGGGACCGGCTTTTACAATGCAAAATTTTGCGCATGCGTGAAACTTTGAATGGGCCATGCAGACCGTTAAAAGGACTGCGCACCCAAATTTAAAATTAGGGGAACATTGCTTGCAGCTAACTCATAGGAACAGGAGGAGGCCATTCAGCCCCTCGAGCCTGTTCCACAATTCAATTAGATCATGGTTGATCTGTACCTTGACTCCATCTAGCCAGCTTGGTTCCGTCACCCTTAATATCCTTGCCTAACAAAAATCTCATCCAAATTAATTGCCCTCACTCAGTGGGAGGGGAGGGGAGGGGTGGAGGGAAATCAATGGTTAATATGTATATATATATATAGTTTTAGTGTCAAAAGACAGATAACTCAAACTGACATTGATTTAGTGAGAATCGCTTATTAGAGATCGTTCATTCGCAACATAGCCAATTTGTGGTAGACGTGGCAATCGGATACCTGGGCCAGGTGAGTCTGTGGTGGGCAAATGTGGCTCCACTGATGGGATCGGGAAGGGAAGACCTGTCACCGAGGGAGCTGCTTTGCTGTGGGGCTGGGTTAGGACTCACCATCAGCTTGTCCGCAGCGATCAAATCTGCTGGGAGGTAGGGCCGAGAGGCAAACCGGTTCCTGAACTCCAGAGCATGCAGCAATTGATTCTGCAAGAGAAACACAGTCAGTACAGAACACTCACACAATAACTATAATGGACTTTCACAGTAAGACATCTCAATGCACCTTATACAATTAATTATCTAAGAGATTAAAATCAGGAACGGTAGTGTAGTGGTTACGTTACTGTACTTGAATGACACAGCACAGGAGGAGGCCATTCAGCCCATTGTGCCTGTGCCGGCTCTTTGAAAGAGCTACCCAATTAGTCCCACTCCCCCTGCTCTTTCCCCATAGCCCTGCAAATGTTTCCTTTTCAAGTATTTATCCAATTCCCTTTCGAAAGTTATTATTGAATCTGCTTCCACCGCCCCTTCAGGCAGCGCGCTCCAGATCACAACAGCTCGCTGAGTGAAAAAGACTAGCACACCGACGTTCATCCTTTCCCAGTCTTGATGCTGATGGTGAGACATCGAAATAATTCACAGCAGATTTGTGAATAGGTAGCGTAGTGGTTATGTTACTGGACTAATAATCCAGAGAACGCGAGTTCCAATTCCCACCGCGGCAGTCTGAGAATTTGAAATCAGTTTTTTTTTAAATTTGGAAATAAAAATAGCTGGTATCAGTAAACATGACCATGAAGCTGTCGGATTATCGTAAAACAACAACTGGTTTTATATTTTAGGGAAGGAAACCTGCTGCCCTTACCCGGTCTTGGCCTCCAGTCCCACTCCAACGTGGTTGACTCTAAACTGCCCTCTGAAGCGGCCCAGCAAGGTCGTATCAAAACCGTTGGCAACTGGGGATGGGCAATAAGTGCCGGCCTTGCCATCGGCACCAAATTCCCAGGAATGAATTTTTTTTTTTAGAAAGATGGGGGAAGGAAATGAAAATTTATTCTAAACCATGAGTATTTTAATGGGGGCCGGAGGGAGGGTACAGCACATGGCAGCTCCTGCAACGCAAGTACCTTCCAGCACCTCAGCACAAATACGGCTTTTTCCAATTAAATCAATATTTTGTATTCACAAGGAAAAATTCTCAATTACATTTATTGAAGTGAGGGAGTACTTTTCATATCCTTTAAGGATATTAAGGGTTCAGAGTGCTCCTTACTACAATGAAAAAAATCTTTACATCTTCATTCTTATTAATATAGAGAGGCTCTGATAGGGTCTCCCTCCCTCTAGGCTGCTCTGGTGAGATCAACTAAAGGGGGTGTCCTTGTGCATTAACAGTGCGGCTCCATGTTAATCAGCAGGAGTGCAACTGCACACCCGCCCGAGGGCCTACTCTGGAGCCGCCAGAGTTCAGGAAAGCGCACTACCAACAACACCTTGCATTTACATAGCGCCTTTAACGTAGAAAAATATCCCAAAGTGATTAATGCGAGGGTAATCAAACAAAAATCGACACAAAGAAGGAGATATTAGGAGGCGTGACTAAAAGCTTGGTCAAAGAGGTGGGTTTTAAGGAGGGTCTTGAAGGTGGAGAGCTTTAGGGAGGGAATTCCAGAGCGTGTGGCTTAAACAGTCCAGGACTTCAGCACATTAAATTCGGCTGGCACTGCACTGCGCTGCCGTACTAAGGGAGTGGTGCATTGAGAGAGGTGCGGTCTTTCAGTTGGGACATTAGACCGAGGCCCCGTCCACCGGTTTCTGGTGAATGTAGCCTTTTGTAAAGAATGGCAGGGAGGTCTCCTGGTGTCCCTGCCAATATCCCTCCTCCAACTGCCAACAGATTTTAAGCTGTTTGTGGGCAAAATGGCTGCTAGTTTCCGATGCAACTTAAAAAGAGTTATTTGTACATGAAGCACTTGGAGATGTTTAAGGAGACATAAAAATGCCAGTCCTTCTTTCTACACTGGGGCACACAAGATAAAAAAATAAGTTAGGAAGTAAATGGTTAGGAATAAGAAGGGAAATCATGCAAAATGCTTCTGGGCAAGACCGTCGACACCCATCTGTAATATAAATGAAGCAGCACAAATGCCTTCAAAAGCTGGGGAACATGACACCACAAGATGGTGTCCTTCCTCTGGAGGGAAGTGCTGCAGACAACAGCAGTTGACATCAAATCCACCTATTTACGCTGGCAAAACTCGCAGCACCAACGAGTCAGGCCAACAGTGTGACTTTCACCTGGCCGAGGCCGGGGGGGGCGGGAGGGAACTCACACTCAGGACTTCAGAGCAAATGTACCACACGCCAATCAGCTATTCCCCACGCCATGGGATCTGGACGACAATGGCAAGCCCGCATTCATTGCCCATCCCTAGTTGCCTTGACAACCGAGTGGCTTGCAAGGCCACATCAGAGGGCATTAAGAATTAATCACTCAGTCACGTGTAGGTCAATGGGTTTTAATGACTGCCGGTAACATCAGCCCATCAATGACCAGATTTATTGAATTCAACTTGCCGTGGAGAGATTTGAACTCACAATCTCTGGGGTGCTAATCCGGCACTATAATCGCTACACTACTGCACCTTGTGTGTCTACAACTGTTCCAGTCTGGCTGTCGGTCTCTGAATCTTCGCTCGCAACATAAATGTGATGAAGACAAGCACACACATTACGTTGCAGAACTGCTGCCGGTGAAAACACTAATAATTGGGATATCAAGCGACAAATTTAAGCAGCAGTTAAATACATTTCTGGAGGGAAGGTGTTGCGGGCGATGTATAAGCGTCAGCTGTGGCTCAATGGGTAGCACTCTCGCCTCTAAGAAGGTTGAAGTTCCACTCCAGACACTTGAGCACAAATCTAGGCTGACACCCCAGTGTAGTACTGAGGGAGCACTACACTGTCAGAGGTGACGTCTTTCAGATGAGACGTTAAACCGAGGCCCCATCTGCACTCTCAGGAGGATGAAAAAGATCCCATGGCACTATAAGAACAGGGGAGTTACCCCCGGTGTCCTGGACAATATTTATCCCTCAATCAACATCACAAAAACAGATTATCTGGTCATTACCACTGTTTGTGGGAGCTTGTTGTGTGCAAATTGGCTGCCGCGTTTCCTACATTACAACACTTCAAGAGTACTTCATTGGCTTTGGGGTGTCCGGAGGTCGTGAAAGGTGCTGTATAAATGCAAGTCTTTGAAAAAGTACCAAGCTCGTTTCTACAAGCAGTAGGCTCTGTAAGTCGGGCTCTCCTACCTTGTAGCAGCTGATGACAAACGGGGTTCGCTGGCGGACCCGGCAGGAGCTCTGCAAGGGGTGCAGGGATGGTGAAGGGGCCTTCTCGAACAGGAAGTCCGATCCGCAAGGGGAGAGCTGGAGACTGGAGCCGTCCGTAAACTGCACTTCCACCGAATCATCCTCGTAGAGGACCATCAGGCTCACCAAGGCCATGGCGGCTGACTCCAGCAAACGCACGGCGACAGGGGAGTCTGTTGAAGAATCGAACACGAGGTCAGATATATCTCTACAAACAATAAAAGTAAACTCACAGTGCTTCAAATTAGATCTATTAACATGGCTTGTGAGGAAAGAAGATATTCTCTGCATTTATACAATGCCTTTCACAACCTCAGGCCGTTCTAAAGCGCTTCACAGCCACTGAAGTACTTTTGAAGTGTAGTCACTGTTGTAATGCAGGATACGCACAGCCAATTTGTGCACAGCAGGATCCCACAAACAGCAATGTGGTAGCGACCAGATAATCTGTTTTAGTGGCATTGGTTAAGGGTTATTGGCCAGAACACAGTGTAGAACTCACCTGCTCTTCTTCAAAATAGTGCCATGGGGTCTTTCACATCCACCTGAGAGCACAGACGCGGCCTCGGTTTAACGTCTCATCCGAAAGACGCCATCTCCGACAGTGCAGCTCTCCCTCGGTACTGTACTACACTGCACCTCACTAGAGAGATAATTGTCTGGCTCAAACACTGACCTCCTTTGTACCCACCTCTAAAACACTATACTGAATAAAAATGTTAATCGATGTATCGGAGTTGTGTGAACAGAAACTGAAAGTCCAAAATGTTGAGACTGGGAGAATCCAGTGGGTTGGATACTGTCCTGCAAATTTTGTTTTACAGCAAGAAGCATAACAACAGGAGTCAGTCAGTCAGAGACAGTTGCTCCAAGGACATTACTTCAGCCCATCTGCTCCTTAACCCCTCATCTTTGCCATCCAGATTCAACTATTCCAATGCTCTCCTGGCCAAACTCCCATCCTCCACGCTCCGTAAACGTCAGCTAAAAACTCGACTGCCCACATCCTAATCAACAATAACAACTTGCATTTATATAGCGCCTTTAATGTAGTAAAACGTCCTAAGGTGCTTCACAGAACGTTATCAAACAAAATTTGACACCGAGGCACTTAAGGAGAGATTTGGACAGGTGACCAAAAGCTTGGTCAATCCATCGCTGCACCTCCGTTACCCCTGTTCTTGCTGATCTGCGTTGGCTCCCAGACTCCCAATGCCTCAAATTTGTTGTGAACAGTCAGGTTCAGTCTGAAAAATGGCCGTGGAGTTTGCTTCAATCTTCCCAATGTTTGGCTGGGCGAGATTGTGGCTCACCAAAGACTGGATATCAGACAAGCTGTCTGACAACACAGAGGCAGCCTACAATTCGAGAGAGGTGGTGGAGAGTGTAAAGTTTCCAAAATTTGCAGATCCCCAAGATCTAAGGAAAAAGGACTTTGGAACTACCCCAGAGTGATAAAAATAAGGAATTTAAGACCAAAACCAAGCTTTGGCATTTTAAAAGAACATGTCTGGACATGTAAGGGAGAGGGGGCTGCACAGCACGTGGGCTCAACCTCTGTAAATAGCAGTTTTGGGTATTGCATTGTCTGGGAATTCAAGCCCCAGCAAACATTAACATTTGGACTAACAACAGAAAACGCTGGAAAAAACTCAGCAGGCCAGGCAGCATCCGTGGAGAGAGAAACAGAGTTAACGTTTCAGGTCGAAACCCTTCGTTGGAACTGAAAGAGCAGGAAATTAAACAGATAAAAATGCAAGGGGGAGGCTGGGGGGAGGAATAAAAGAACAAAAGGGGGGGGGGGTCTATGGTAAGTAGAGACATTAAGAGATGCTCAAGGCAAGACGAGATGGTAATGGGACAGGTTAAGAAACAAAAGGTGAGGTGTGAAATGCTGGCAGAATGAGAGACAGCTGCCGTGGGGGGAGAGAGAGAGAAAAAAAAGGAAAAAGGCACGGACCAAAAGAGTGGATAAAAAGTATACATATGTGGTAGGGGCCGGGGTTATGATCTGAAATTGTTGAACTCGATATTGAGTCCGGAAGGCTGTAAAGTACCTAAACGAAAGATGAGGTGCTGTTCCTCGAGCTTACGCTGCGCTTCCGTGGAACAATGCAAGAGGCCGAGGACGGTGAGGTCTGAGTGGGCGTGGAGCGGTGAATTAAAATGACAAGCGACCGGAAGCTCGGGGTCACCCTTACGGACTGAACGGAGGTGTTCCGCAAAGCGGTCACCCAATCTGCGTTTGGTCTCCCCAATGGAGAGGAGACCACATCGTGAGCAGCGAGTACAGTATACTAGATTGCAAGAAGTACAAGTAAATCGCTGTTTCACCTGGAAGGGGTGTTTGGGGCCCTGGAGAGTGGGAAGGGGGGATGTATAAGGGCAGGTGTTGCATCTCCTGCGCTTGCACGGGAAGGTGCCGGGTGAAGGGGAAGGGGTGCTGGGGGTGATAGAGGAGTGGACTAGGGTGTCTCGGAGGGAGTGGTCCCTACGGAATGCTGAAAGGGGAGGTGAGGGGAAGATACGTTTGGTGGTGGGATCACGTTGGAGGTGGCGGAAATGGCGGAGGATGATCCGTTGAATGTGGAGGCTGGTGGGGTGAAAGGTGAGGACAAGGGGAACTCTATCGTGGTTCCGGGAGGGAGGGGCCGGGGTGAGGGCAGAAGTGCGGGAGATGGAACGGACACGGTCGAGGGCCGTGTCGACCACGGTAGAGGGGAATCCTCGGTTGAGGAAAAAGGAAGACATGTCGGAAGCACTGGTATGGAAGGTGGCATCGTCGGAGACGGAGAAACTGGGAGAAGGGAATAGAGTCCTTACAGGAGGCGGGGTGGGAGGAAGTGTAGTCCAGGTAGCTGTGGGAGTCAGTGGGCTTGTAGTGAATGTTGGTCAATAACCTATCCCCAGAGATGGAGAAGGAGAAGCCGAGGAAGGGGAGGGAAGAGTCGGAGATGGACCATGTGAAGGTGAGGGAAGGGTGGAACTTGGAGGCAAAGTGAATGAAATTGTCTAGTTCGGGGCGCCGATACAGTTGTCAATGTACCGGAAAAAGAGGTGAGGGAGGGGACCTGAGTAGGACTGGAACAAAGAGTGTTCCACATATCCCACGAAAAGGCAGGCATAGCTAGGACCCATGCGGGTACCCATAGCAACACCTTTGATTTGGAGGAAATGAGTGGAGTCAAAGGAGAAGTTGTTCAATGTGAGAACAAGTTCAGCCAGGCGGAGGAGGGTGGCGGTGGATGGGGACTGGTTGGGATTCTGTTCAAGGAAGAAGCGGAGCGCCCTCAGGCCATCCTGGTGGGGGATGGAGGTGTAGAGGGATTGTACGTCCATGGTGAAAAGGAGGCGGTTGGGGCCAGGAAACTGGAAACTGTTAAAGTGGCGGAGGGCGTCAGAGGAATCGCGGATGTAGGTGGGAAGGGACTGGACAAGGGGAGAAAAAATAGAGTCGAGATAGGAAGAGATAAGTTCCGTGGGGCAAGAGCAGGCTGAAACGATGGGTCTACCGGGGCAGTCCTGTTTGTGGATCTTGGGAAGGAGGTAGAAGCGGGCTGTGCGGGGTTGGGGAACTATGAGGCTGGCGGCCATGGGGGTGGGGGGGGGGGGGGGGGGGGGGAGATCTCCAGAGGAGATGAGGTCATTTGGACAATAGGCCCTGGGAGAAGGCAGCCCCACCCAAAACACAGGAACTATTAAAACCTATCACAGAACCCATTAAAGAGATGCATAAAGATAGGAGTGCTAGGCCCAGCAAGAAACCCAAAACATGAGGGCAATGCAAACTCCGATTAAAACAGATCGACAGGACGCAAGCCATTTGACACTCTAAGACCTCGTCAACAGTAACGACTTTACTATGACCAGGACTTGATTTGGTTCTGACAAGGCCACTTCAATTTAGCATAATTGAAGGCCCATCAAGCAGTTACAACAGTTCAGTAAGAAGAGAGTTCAGGACAATTTAACACCAAGTTAAACCCATCAAAACTTAACAAGTCCGCAAAACCAAGACAATGGAATGAACAGGCCTCAACTGAAACCTAAATCACTTCAACACGAAATCGTTTTAGTAAGGGATTTTGGCGCGAAAAAGACAAAGGGGTCCGAACAGTATAATTGAGGGCCCAATCCCCCAAGAAGCGCTCTCTCAGCTCTGTTCCAGAAGCAGTACGTTCCAGCAGGACACAGACGGGTCTACCAGCCACACGACACGAGCAGGAGGAGGAGAGAAGCAGCAAGTTCCAGCAAGACACTCGACGACCAGACCACCATCGCAATCAACTTACCTGGCTGGATTTCGCACTGTTAAAACCCCTGTTTGGTGAGCATTATCCCTGATCTCCTGAAACCGAAACCTAGCTAGATAGTGGGATTTTTGGGAGGGATAAGGGTTTTTGTATATTGTCATTCTCCCTCGCCTGTACCGTGTGTTCCCCAACCTGTTTAAGTGTTAAGTGTGTTTTAAGTTTGTTACCTTTTTCTTTCAATAAAAGTCAAAATTCTTTCATCAGAACCTGTTGTCTACTGCATCTTTATTCACAACCCCTAAATAAGTCCAAGGTCTGAACCTGGGAGCGATTCGAACCGCTCACTGAGTCAGGGGTAAGGCTGACCCCTACCACACCACCCCCTACAGAGAGGTAGAGCGTATATGTGGCACCTGACAGCATGTTTAAAAGGTGACCTATTTTGATGCTCGTCACTTTTGCAGTTCAAATGCCACTTCAGAACTTCAGCACATAACCTAGGCTGACACCAGTGCTGTAGTGAGGGAATACTGCATTGTTAGAGATGCTAACCTTTGAATTAGACATTAAATCGAAGCCCTGTCTGCCTCCAAGTAGATGTGAAAAACTGGCACCGTTAAAAGAGAGTTCACCCATCAAACCCTCCTTATTTACATTACAGAAAGCCATGTGGCCCACCGTGTCTGTGCTCGAGAAATCCAAAATTGATCACACTGCCCCGCACTCGCCCCATAGCACCTGTATCTCCTCTTTTCAAATATTCATCCAACTTTCCTTTCAAAGATGCAGTGGTCTCTACCTCAATCACTCCCTGCGGCAAAGCATTCCTTGTTCCAACAACCCTCTGTGTGAAAACATTTCTCCTAACCTCTCTCCTCACTCTTTAGTCAGTGTCAGCTGTAGCTCAGTGAGTAGCACTTTCGCCTCCGAGTCAGAAAGTTGTGGGTTCAAGTCCCACTCCAGAGACTTGAACACAAAAATCTAGGCTGCCCTGAGGGAGTGCTGCACTGTCAGAGGTGTCGTCTTTCAGATGAGACGTTAAACCCAAGGTCCTGACTGCCCTCTCAGGTGGATATAAAAGATCCCATGGCACAATTTTGAAGAAGAGTGGGTGTAATCCCCAGTGTCATTGCCAATATGTATCCCTCAACCCACATCACTAAAAAAAAAAACAAATTATCTGGTAATTATCACATTGCTGTATGTGGGATCTTGCAGTGTGCAAATTGACTGCCATGATTCCTACATTACAAGTGACTACACTTTAAAAAGTACTGTAAAGCATTTTGAGATGACCAGTGGTCGTGAAAGGCGCTATATAAATGAAAGTCTTTCTTTCTAAGTGACAATTTTTAAACTGATGACCCATTGCCACTGACTTCACAACCAGAGGAAACAGACTTTCCCTATTCACTATCAAAACTCATGATCACAAACCATACCCTGTCTACATATTAATATAGTGTCCATATTATCATGGAAATGTACAGCACAGAATCTTCTTCTTCTTCTGCAGTCCCTCGGAACCGAAGATGACTTGCTTCCAAACTAAAAGTGAGTTCTCAGGTGACTAATGAGTCCAATGCGGGACCTACAGTCTCTGTCACAGGTGGGGCAGACGGTGGTTGAAGGGGCGGGTGGGTGGGGTGCTTGGGTTGACGTGCGCTCCTTCCACTGTTTGCGCTTGGCTGCTGCTTGCTCCCGGTGAAGAGACTCAAGGTGTTCGGCGCCTTCCCGGATGCTTCTCCTCCACTTTGTGCAGTCTTGGGACAGGGATTCCCAGGTGTCGGTGGGGATGTTGCACTTTTTCAAGGAGGCTTTGAAGGGGTCCTTGAAGCATTTCCTCTGCCCACCTGGGGCTCTCTTGCCGTGTCAGAGCTCCGAGTCGAGCGCTTGCTTTGGGAGTCTCGTATCATAGAAACATAGAAGATAGGAGCAGGAGTAGGCCATTCGGCCCCTCGAGCCTGTTCCACCATTTAATGAGATCATGGCTGATCATCCAAATTCAGTACCCTGTCCCTGCTTTCTCCCCATATCCCTTGATCCCTTTAGCCTTAAGAAATATATCTAACTCCTTCTTGAATATATTTAATGAATTGGCCTCAACTGCCTTGTGTGGTAGAGAATTCCACAGGTTCACCACTCTCTGGGTGAAGAAATTCCTCTTCATCTCAGTCCTAAATGGCTTACCCCTTATCCTTAGACTGTGACCCCTGGTCCTGGACACCCCCGCCATGCGGACGATGTGGCCCGTCCATCGGAGCTGATTGAGCGTGGTCAAAGCTTCGATGTTGGGAATGTTGGCCTGAGCGAGAATACTGACGTTGGTGTGCCTATCCTGCCAATGGATTTGCAGGATCTTGCGGAGGCAGCGTTGGTGGTACCTCTCCAGTGCTTTGAGGTGCCTGCTGTGCATGGTCCATGTCTCTGAAGCATACAGGAGTTACAGCACTTCAAGTGAATATCCAAGTACTTTTTAAATGTGATGAGGGTTTCTGCCTCTACCACCCTTTCAGGCAGTGAGTTCCAGACCCCCACCACCCACTGGGTGAAAGAAGTTCTCCTCAACTCCCCTCTAATCCTTCTACCAATTATTTTAAATCTATGCCCCCTGGTTATTGACCTCTCTGCTAAGAGAACAGGTCCTTCTTATCCACTCTATAGTGCAGACACATCCCACACCCTGTCCGTATATATTAATAGTGTCCATATTATAGAGCAAACACAGCCCACACCCTGTCTGTATATATTGATATAGTGTCCATATTATAGAGCAAACACAGTCCAAACCGTCCGTATATATTGATATAGTGTCCATATTATAGAGCACACAGCCCACACCCTGTCTGTATATATTGATATAGTGTCCATATTATAGAGCAAACACAGCCCACACCCTGTCTGTATATATTGATATAGTGTCAATATTATAGAGCAAACACAGCCCACACCCTGTCTGTATATATTGATATAGTGTCCATATTATAGAGCAAACACAGCCCATACCTTCTGTATATATTGATATAGTGTCCATATTATAGAGCAAACACAGCCCACACCCTGTCTGTATATATTGATATAGTGTCCATATTATAGAGCAAACACAGTCCAAACCGTCCGTATATATTGATATAGTGTCCATATTATAGAGCACACAGCCCACACCCTGTCTGTATATATTGATATAGTGTCCATATTATAGAGCAAACACAGCCCACACCCTGTCTGTATATATTGATATAGTGTCCATATTATAGAGCAAACACAGCCCACACCCTGTCTGTATATATTGATATAGTGTCCATATTATAGAGCAAACACAGCCCACACCCTGTCTGTATATATTGATATAGTGTCCATATTATAGAGCAAACACAGTCCAAACCGTCCGTATATATTGATATAGTGTCCATATTATAGAGCACACAGCCCACACCCTGTCTGTATATATTGATATAGTGTCCATATTATAGAGCAAACACAGTCCAAACCTTCTGTATATATTGATATAGTGTCCATATTATAGAGCAAACACAGCCCACACCCTGTCTGTATATATTGATATAGTGTCCATATTATAGAGCACACAGCCCACACCCTGTCTGTATATATTGATATAGTGTCCATATTATAGAGCAAACACAGTCCAAACCTTCTGTATATATTGATATAGTGTCCATATTATAGAGCAAACACAGCCCACACCCTGTCTGTATATATTGATATAGTGTCCATATTATAGAGCAAACACAGCCCATACCTTCTGTATATATTGATATAGTGTCCATATTATAGAGCAAACACAGCCCATACCTTCTGTATATATTGATATAGTGTCCATATTATAGAGCAAACACAGCCCACACCCTGTCTGTATATATTGATATAGTGTCCATATTATAGAGCAAACACAGCCCACACCCTGTCTGTATATATTGATATAGTGTCCATATTATAGAGCAAACACAGCCCACACCCTGTCTGTATATATTGATATAGTGTCCATATTATAGAGCAAACACAGCCCACACCCTGTCTGTATATATTGATATAGTGTCCATATTATAGAGCAAACACAGCCCACACCCTGTCTGTATATATTGATATAGTGTCCATATTATAGAGCAAACACAGCCCACACCCTGTCTGTATATATTGATATAGTGTCCATATTATAGAGCAAACACAGCCCATACCCTGTCTGTTTATAGTATCCATATTTCCCACCTGGCCTGGTCTACGGCTCCTGCGCTCCCCAGCGATTTGAAGCCAACTCCAAACCGAAATCAAATTTACCGCCGCTCGTCTCGCCGCACCTCGCAGGAAGCCGCCGCGCCATTGGTCCCCGTTCCCTAGCCCCCGGACTAAAGCCGCCTGCCATTGGCTGGGCGGGGAAACACCGCGTCGCCGTGGTGACCGGTTGCTGGGGCGACGGACTGAGGCCTGGTCCTGATTGCCCCTCAGACACAGCCTGCACTGCCTTAGACTCCTCTCCCCTTTCACTTGCTCCCAGAAGGAATAAAAGAAAACTAACAAAAATGCCCCCTTTTTAAAGGGGCACAATTAATAACACCTAAATTATAAAATTTACTTATCAAATTAAATATTATTTACAGTGTCCTGGCCAATATTTATCCCTCAACCAACATCACTAAAACAGATTATCTGGTCATTATCACATTGCTGTTTGTGGGAGCTTGCTGTGCGCAAATTGGCTACATTACAACAGTGACTACACATCAAAAAGTGCTTTATTGGCTGTAAAGCGCTTTGGGACGTCCAGTGGTTGTGAAATGTGCTGTAGAAATGCAAATCTTTCTTTTAATAGTGTCAACCAAGCACTCCATTCCCTCCGGCGCCCGCCGGACACAGAAAGCCTCAAGTATACTGGCAGACACCGCATGCTCCCTCTCCTGGGGCACCCAGGTGCGGAAGAGGGGCAGGGATCAGGCCAAACAACCCCCATCGACTGCCTGGACCTGTGGATGCCCACCTTGGCCAGGCCCAGGAGCAGCCCCATGAGGTGGTCCTCCGACCTGCCCGCTCCCCTCCCCACCAGGTTGCCAAAGATCAGGAGCGTGGGACTGAAATGCAGCCAAAAATTCAGGAGCAGCCCATTTAAATAATGGAACAGGGGCTGCAACCTCTCACGTTCCGCATACACATGAAACACGGACTCATCCAGGCCGCAGAAGTTACAAGCAGCCTGGGAGTCGTGAAGCACCTTAAAAACCTCTTGTGGACTCCTGTTCTATTCTTTTACTTGCTCCCCCTGGGCTAAGCATCAGCTGCCTGTTATCAGCACCTCTTTTGCTGTATTGTTGCCCCCTGTGTGTTTGCTTTCACCCACATGGATTTTTTGGTATTAAACCCTTTTGGAAGTTCCATAATTTATATATACAAAATTATATATTTACATGTATAAATATACTCCAAAATTAAACATTTATGTTATATTATATGCCACAGGTTAACAGGATTACATATAAATTATTTTAAATGGGTTAGCGGCTGCAGTAAATTAACACAGGCAGCAATTCAATACAAACACATTCATCACCGCTCTGCTCTGATTGAGGAAGGGTGTATAACCTGAAAGGTTGTCTACCCAGAGCAGAAACTGACTGGCCTGCTGTGTATTTCCAGCATTTAGAATTTCCAATGTTTGCAGCTTTCTAACAGAACTAAAAGTAGCACAAAGGAGATTAAACTCCCTGCAATAAGGTTTATAAAAATGTCCTTTTCTTTTTTTACCCACTTGCCTTATGATGTGAAGACATTAATTACTGTAGGGAAGAAAAGTCATGGACAAGTCCAGATGTGGGAGGAATTTGCGTGTCATCCTTGAACGTGGGCATGGGGGTGGGTGGCTATGCTAATCTCAGCGAGATTGAAGATTCAAAGGCACTAAGAGCCAAAGGGAATGGAGTCAGTTATACTGATATTCATCTGAAGAAAATTTCTACTGTTAAAAGACAGGCGCTCTTAATCTCCTACTTTAACTTTGGTTTCCGAGGGTCAGGGAGTTTGAGAATTCCTTGCAAGCTGTTTGCAGTGGAATTGCCTCGTACGGCTGGAGCTGCTCCCTGTAACTGACTCTACCAGACCAACCTAGCATTGAGGGTGACTGACCCTACGTATTGGGCCCTCATGTCGGCAGTAAAATTTGATGCTTTTTGAAATGCTTTAAAGAAATTTACGGCAAAACTCTCCCTAGAATTGACTTCTCTGAAGGTTGCAATGAATTTTCCTTCAGCAACCAAGTAAACATCAGCACTCAAGCCAGAATCCAGACTCCTCCGCCCTTCCTATCCTGTCCAATTTCAGACTTGATACAAGATACCACGCCTGGCAGCAAGTGCAAGGAAGCACATGAAAGTTTTCTGGTGGAGGTTTACACCCATCCAGAAATTTCTAACATGTAAACTAGATGCTGAAGTTTATATATAGTAACGTCAATGGTATTGAATTAGCTAAGGGTAAAGTTGAAAGAGACCAGGGCGTCTTAGTATACTCAATCTAGAGCAGGAATCAACGACGTCAATAGAATGAACTACACGGCCAAAATAGAAGGATACCAGTCAGAGAAGACATTGATCAAACTGTACAGTGCTCTGCTCAGAGCGCATCTTGAGTATTGCGTCTGGTTCTGGTTGATGAGACACAAGGGAGACATTCAAGCACTGGAAGTAGATGGTAATACTGAGTCATATAGACCAAGGAGATTCCACATCCAATCCCATCTCCCATCGTGCTTTCACCTCTTCCAATTCTACTGCTTGGCACCCTTTGGATGTTAATGGTGCCTTTATTCACAAGATACTTGTGAATCAGGAAGGCCATTCAGCCCATCTTAATTTATCCATCCAAACAGATCCTGCACGCCCCCCCACCCCATTGATGCATCCAATTGTTTCGTAAATGATTCCGGGGTTTGTCACTCTGCCTGCAAATCCATTCCATGCATTGATCACTCGTCGTGTGAAGAACAATCAGTCCTAAATTTGCTTTTAAATTTGATGATCCGCAATTTCCTCCAGTTAAACATTGGGAAGACTGAAGCCTCGTCTTCGGTCCCCACCGCACTCGGTACCTTCTCCACCGATTCTATCCCCCTCCCCAGCCACCGTCTCAGGTTGATGCTGACTGTGACATCGGCATGCTAGTTGACCCCGATTTACGCTCCGATCCCATATCCTCTCCATCACAAAGGCCTCCTACTTTCACTTCCACATCACGCTCCCCGTCTCAGCCCATCTGCTGTTGAAACCCTCACCCTTGTCTTTGTCACCAAAGCCTTAACTATTCCAATGCTTTCCTGGCCGGCCTCCCATACTCCACCCTCCGAAAACTTCAGCTTGTCCATAACTGCATGTTTTGAGTCACAGATGCGCAAATTCGACATTTCAAATCCATTTAAATCACATTTCCTTGCAGCCACCTGACCCATTAAACATATATATATATTAAATATCTCTCCATATAACATGAAAACACAAACCAAGGATTACAAACACATCAAAATTTATTTACCAGGAATAGGGGAAGGAGAAAAAGACCACAAGGTTGTCTCATGCATTGTTATATACAATTTAAGAACAGTGTAAACATCTACAATTCAAGTAAATAAGACTGAAAAACGAAGGCACTGCTCAGATGCTGGGACTGCTGAACAAAGGTGCTGTTTTTGAGGCTACGCTTTTATCGTAGTGAAGGGTGCAACCCGGCCTGGAACTGCTGCCGAGTGCAGGTGTGGTTTAGGCGCTGGGTTTTGAATGTAACAGTAGGGCTTTTCTGCAAGCAGGGACTACTCTTGGGAGGCTAGCTTCCAGTTGGAGTGAAGCTGCCGATTTCCCCAGGCAGGAACGGTTACCGGTGGAAGGCGCTGTTCAGAGGCTAGGTATGCTCCTTGCTGTGAGGGGGTGGGGGGGACACGTTAGACTTAGATATGGGGTAGTTTGTATGGGGTGCGCAAGTCAGTGGAGCAGTTCATTCGCCACTGGCTTTGACCATGGGGTGAAAAGGAGCCTTGCTGCTCTTCACGCTCAACGAGCCGATCTGAGAAATTAAAACATTTACTCTTTATTTACAAGCAGGTTTTGCTCTAATTAAAACAGAAAGTACACACATACACAAGTCAGATACCGCATAAACAAATTCCTGAGAAACAGAGAAAGAGGGACAACTGAGGCAGTGTGAATTGAAAATTCCTGTGCTGCCAACCTGGATTTAAGAGCCTATATACGAGTCCCGAACTACCAAGGAACCCTCGCTGCACCTGAAACATCCCCGTTACTCTATATAATATACACAAATACCTCATTCTTTCTTCCTCCCCCCACCCCCCCCCCCAACCCACTTCTCAAATCAAACACTCATGAAAATCAGCAGCACTGCATTCTGGTGAGGTGACTACTTAGGTGAGGATTTGACGGTCTTTTCCTGCCCGCCATTTTCGTATGTTTCGAGAAGGGGCTCACTTTGTAATGGGGAACAACTGTCTCGAAAACAACAGGTGTCTGGCAGTGCAAGGCTGTGGCAACTATTCTGCAGGTTTTGGAGCCGAGGGATTTTCAGGTAAGGGGCAGCTAAAACATTACTTGTGTGAATCTCTCATGTATATTAAGCATTTACTTACTGGTTCCCAATCTGTTAGCAATTTAGCATGGGTCATTAAAGTGCACGTTAATTGTTGGCAAATCTCCAGCCAATCTGCATACATGTCCTTTGTCAATTGCGATGTGTCTGTGTGTGTGTGTGTGTGTGTGTGTGTATACACGTATCTCCCTTCCCCCATCCCAAATCATCGTGCTTGTGTGCTGTAATTCTCATTTCTTCTCTTGACCTGTAACTATCAGTCTGTGCGTGTTGCGTGTGCGCACGTACATATCTCTCCCTCTTGCCGTCCTAATCAGTGTGTGTGTGTGTGTGTGTGTGTGTGTGTGTGTGTGTGGGGCATGCATCTCTCTTTCTCTCTCTCTCTCTCTCTCTCCCCCTGTTGACGTATATAACTTCTCGGTCTGTGTGCCTCTCCTATTTTTTTTTTAAAAGTTACATATTAGTTAGGCGAGTAGAAATCTTTAGTGTGCTTCACGAAGCAATGCAGCCCATTACAAATAATCTTTTTATTTTAGTTTTGAACTTGCAACTTTTACATAAAAATAAAACTATAACAAACTATATTACAAAAGAGAGTCTCATTAAAAGTACAGCACGTATTAATCGGCAGATTCTGCTTGGGCATTTTTGCGGTGCATTCGCAATCAACAGTTTTAGGTGGACTCCAACAGAATTTTTTCCTGCAATGCTTTCAATGGCACAAGAAAATGAAAATGTTTCTTCGCTTTGTCTTTAAATTACTTGCACGTCTTTTGAAATTCAAAAGTTTTTTTTTGTCCTTTTTTTTCAAATAAACACTCAAAACGCAAAAAAATTTTTTTTTTTTGTCTTTTTTGATTTCTAACGAATCTCTCGCTCGCCCCTCTGCACTATTTCCTCTTTTTCTCTGTTTCGGCGCAGAACTTTTCAAACGCTTCCTCCATCTCCGGATCCATCTCGTTTTCAGAGTCATCCAGATAGCTGTTGGGAGAATCGCATGGGATGATGTTACGTAACTGCACATTTTCCCTCCTTTCCCACCCCCTCACCCCCAAAATTTTCTGACACACAGGAAGATGGTTCCTGTTATCCGAGGCCGATCATCGCTGCAGGAATTCCTCACGTCAGCCTCCTTGGCCAAACCATCTTCAGCTGCTGCGTTTCGTCCGTCATAATGTCAAGAGTGGGGCTGTCCACCGATGAGTCCCCACAGTGTTCTGCTCCACTCTCAACTCCTCCGATAATGTAACAGCCCTCGCCAGCCTACAGCTGGGCCTGGACAATATCAGGCCTTGGGGCTGACAAGCGACAGGTAACATTCGCACGACAAGTGCCAGGTAATGAGCAACCTCCAACAAGAAAAGACTCAACCACCCGCTCCATCAACTTTCCACAGCATCACCATTAAAGTCACCCACCATCAACAGTTTGGGGGGGGGGGGGGGGTGGGGGGGGGGGGTCACCCAACGACTGAGCAGCTCACCTGGACCAGTCATAGTAACATCGTGGCCGCAAGAACTGGGAAAAGGCTGGGTACTCTGCAATGAGTGGCTCACTGACCCCCTCAAAGCCCTGCCAACATCTCCGAGGCTCAAGTCAGCAGTGTGATGGAATAATCACCACTCATTCTGGGTAGGCCCAGCTGCAATAACGCTCAGGAAACCGAGCATCACCCAGGACAGAACAGTCTGCTTGATTAACACCGAACTCCATATTCTGGGATGCAGTAGGTACCATCGACAGGAAGCACTGCAGCACCTTCACGAGATTACTTGGACAGTGCCTCCCAGCCCTACAGACTCTACAACTAAGGAGAACAAGAGCAGCAATGTCATTGGAACACCATCACTTGCAAACTCCCTTCCAAGTCATACGCCATCCTGACTTTCCATAGAATTACATAGAACATACAGCACAGAAACAGGCCATTTGGCCCAACTAGTCGATGGCAGTGTTTATATTCCACGAGTCTCTTCCCATTCCACTTGCCTCATCACAGCCTTTCAGTCTATCTTTCTATTCCCTTTTCTCTCATGTACTCTAGTTTCCCTTTGAAAGCATCTAAGCTATTTGCCTCGACCACTTTCTGTGGTAGTGAATTCCACACTCTAACCACTCAGTCAAGAAATTTCTCCTTATTTCCCTATTGGATTTATTAACTATCTTGCATTTATGGCCCCTAGTTTTGGATTTTCACACAAGTGGAAACCGTCTCTCCACATCTACCCTGTCCAACCCATTCATAATTTTAAAGACCTCCATCAGGCCACCACTAAGTCCTTTTTATAGTATGGAGACCAGAACTGTGCACAGTAGTGCGGCCTGACCAGGGTCCTATACAAGTTTAACATAACTTCACTACTTTTGAATTCTATACCCCTAGAAATAAATCCCAGTGCTTTGTTAGCATTTTTAATTGCTTCTCTGACCTGCGATGCTGTTTCTAATGATTTGTTCACCTGTATCCCTAGATCCCTTTGCCCTTCTACCCCATTCAGTTTCTTATTTTCTAAGGTGTAGGTGCTGTTTCTGTTTATTTCTTCAATGTCGTTGATGTTTCTGTTTATTCCTTCAATGTCGCTGGGTCAATATCCTACCCGACACCATCACCACAAGGACGGCAGCAGTTCTAAGAAGGCCCACCACTACCACCTTAGGGATGGGCAATAAATGCACCCTAGACAGGAAAAGACCAAGGCCCATCTAGTTCACCTAATATCCTGATTGGACATCCCAATAACAAAAAATTTATTTTTTTAAAAACTCGTTGAATGT
Organism: Squalus acanthias; assembly: GCA_030390025.1. Taxonomy (NCBI): domain Eukaryota; kingdom Metazoa; phylum Chordata; class Chondrichthyes; order Squaliformes; family Squalidae; genus Squalus; species Squalus acanthias. The sequence continues at coordinate 262,506,158 of CM059425.1, forward strand.
CTTGCAAATAACTGAAGATAAAGAGCTGCAACAGAAATAATCAATTTAAAAAGAAATGCACGCCCATTAAAAATAATTCTGTCGATTCATCTCAAACCACAGACTGAATACTGCATCCAGTTGGAAACTTAAAATAGATACAAGTGACTGAATTAATTAACATCTTTAGGCAGAGTCAAAGGCATCATGAGTGATGGTTGAACGGGGAGCGGGCAGGGAAGTGGAGTTGAGGCCAAGATCATCAGCCATAATCTTATTGAATGGCGGAGCAGGCTCGAGGGGCCAAATGACCTATCCTGCTCCTACGTCTTATGTTCTTATGACTTGGTGCAATGAAGCATAAGGGCAGTAGAGTTTTGGATGAGCTCAAGTTTACGGAGCACAGTGGGGGTGAATGGCCTCCTCCTACACTGAAATTTCTATGAAATGGCGAGCTCAGAAAATGCCCAAGCACATTTACTTTCAGTATATTGCAACAATAGTTAGAGAATTCCTCGTGACAATGAGAGAATGTGCAAGCTGCATGTCCTGTAGCAATCAGATTCCTCCTTGTGTGATTGAATGGAACTGGAGCGAGCGAGGGAGGGAGGGAAGTAGAGTTGCTGAGGAATGGAATTACAGACACCAAATGTCAGCATCTAGTGCTCAGAGGACAGGAATAGCTGAAGATTAAAGCTTCCTCTACACTATCAATCCTCAACAGTGTGTATTATCCATTTCCCATATAGTCATCCTTGTGGCCTGAATGGGATTGCTGGTTTCGGGTGGTAACTGAAGCCCCTCATCCCCGATACCATTCTAGTAAATCTCCTCTGCACCCTCTCCAGGCCTTGACATCCTTCCTAAAGCACGGTGCCCAGAATTGGACACAATACTCCAGCTGTGGCCTCACCAGTGATTCCACCAGAGAGGTAGAAGAGAACATTTTAGCAGAACAAAAAATTAAAAACCCTGGCAGAATGAGAGAGAGGAATAACATAAAGGAACAGAGGCAATTGGACAGACTAACCAAACTCACTGCAGCCAGCAGAGTGGAGACATTCGTTCCATCAGTGTCAGCGGGATTCAAACCCAGATTGCAAAATTGGATAACATGGACCACAGTCCTAAAACAAACTTTCTCTTTCAATGCCTTTCTCACTTTTTTGCTTATTTGTTCACTGCCTCAGTTTGTCTATTGTTGAATAGAAGGGTTTTTTTTTTGTTTTGTTTTTTATACTTGTTCCACTTTTCCTCTCCCTCTCTTCTCCCAGATCCACCCATATGGTTGCTTCCAGGACTCGGCCTAAAACAATCAGCCATGGGGAGAACAGCCCCAAGCTGGCTCGCAACTCACCATTCAGTTCCCACCTGCCCCAGAGAAATACTGGACCTCTGCCCAGAGCTGCCAACCTTTCTCCTTTCCTCACCCAATGACACCAAAGAGGATAAAGACAACACCCCAAGGGGGAAGCTCCAAGCACCAACCCATGCTCCACCCATGAGTGGGCAACACACGGACTCACCAACAGGCTGCACTGCCTACACACCCTTTAATGTTTCCCACTGTTCCAATGATAACTTGTTTCCCCATTAATTTTCTATTTTTTTTTTAAACTCTCATTCCAAGTTTTTTCCACTATTTTCTGTTCCATTAAACAAGGTACCTGTTCCTTTAGGTTACTCCTTCTCTCATTCTGTCTGGGTTTTTAATTATTTCTGTTCTGCTACCTCTCTGGTGGAATCACTGGTTAGGTTCACAGCTGGAGTATTGTGTCCAATTCTGGGCACCACGCTTTAGGAAGAATGTCAAGGCCTTGGAGAGGGTGCAGAGGAGATTTATGAGAACGGTACCAGGGATGAGGGACTTCAGTTATGTGGAGTTGACTGGAGATTGGGATTGTTCTCCTTAGAGCAGAGAAGGTTAAGAGGAGATTTAAGAGAGGTTTTCAAAAATCATGAAGGATTTTGACAGAGTAAATAAGGAGAAACTGTTTCCAGTGGCAGGAGGGTCGGTAACCAGAGGACACAGATTTTAGATAATTAGCAAAAGATCCAGTGGGGAGATGAGGAAAATTTTTTTTTTTAAGCAGCAAGTTGTTCCTACATTACGACAGTGACTACACTTCAAAAAGTACTTGATTGGCTGTAAAGTGCTTTGGGATGTCCGGTGGTTGTGAAAGGGGCTGTATAAATGTACGTCTTTCTTTATCTGGAATGCACTGCCTGAAAGGGCGGTGGAAGCAGATTCAATAGTAACTTTCAAGAGGAGAAATACTTGAAGGGGAAAAATTTGCAGGGCTGTGGGGAAAGAACAGAGCAAGTGGGACTAATTGGAGAGCTCTTTCAAAGAGCTGGCACAGGCACGATGGGCCGAATGGCCTCTTTCTGTGCTGTATCATTCTATGATTCAGTGGACATTTCACCACCTTCTCCCTGCCCCAGGCACTGGTTCACTCCTTCCTCTTTACTCCCCTGGCCTCTAGGTTCCTCAATGCTTCCAAGCTCCATTCCTGCAGACAGGGGCAATGAGACTGACGCTATGGGAACTGCAGCTTATCCATTCTCAGTGTCACAGACACAGTTCTGTAATAGATGTAACTAAGATTGTAATGAAAGTTAAATATCTGCTGCACGTACTAACCTCATTAAATAAAAACTTCGGCACAGGTGGTGGCCATTCAGCCCATCGTGCCGGTGCTAGTTCTATATCAGAGCTGTCTACTCTAATCCTATTTTGCGTGCCCCTTCCCTGTAACCTCAAAAAAAAATCTTCATGTATTCATTCAATTCCCTATTTCTACAAATAACAAAGACTTGAACCCTGATGCGCTGACATTATCCTGTCGCCTGAAACTACCCGAGGATTCACAATATGAATCGGAGCACCATGACTTTGTTTTTAAGAATGAACGCAAGGTCACGATCACGAGCGAAGTTTGGATGAAAAGGCCTTTCAGCCCATTTGGTCTCATTTCTCCAGAAGACCGACCCTCCCAGCCTCCTATTACAGCACCCAGCCTTTCCTCAAGAGTCCAGTCTTAGCCACTGTTCCTGGGAACCTGTTCCAGCTGCTGATCATCCTTTCTACAATGAAATACTTTGGCATCTCTCCTCAACTTACAACCCCGAGTACTCTGTCCTCAACAGTGAAATACCCTTAAAAGCGAGTTAGTCAAACCACCCGATCTATTAATTTCAGAAAGCTAAGAGTAACTCCACCTATTTTACAAGCTTAACTCCCACCAAAAATAAGGGTTTGGAGCTCAAGCGATCGTAATTTACTCCAAATTATGAACCGAACTCCCGGCAGGAACAGGAACATTGGAACAGGAAATTTGATAGAGGTGTTCAAAATCATTCAGCCCCTTGAGCCTGCTCTGCCCTTCAATTAGATCATGGCTGATCTTAGATACCTCAACTCCATTTTCCAGCCTTTGCTCCATATTTCTTGATACCCTTACCTTAGAAAAATCTCAGTCTTGAAAGCTCAGAGAACAGCAAAGAGAATAGATGGAGAAAAAAAATCAAACTTACGCATCTCCATCTTCATCAGAATAACCTTGAAACAGCTCCTCTCGATCGATCATCTCCTGGTACTTTTCCAGGTAATCTGAAACCCAAGCAGAGAGCATAACTGCAAAACTGTTTCAAGGGGGTGTGTCGCGCACATTCCTGCAGGAAACTTAAAACTGTGTGAACTCTCTGCCTTCTGTTCAATAGTTTTGCAATAATCAGTGAGGATATTTTAATAGGCCAGGCTTCTGCGAAGAGTGCAAAAGTATGCTTACCGAAGGTACAGTACCAATAACATTTTGGGATGCAGTAGACGAGTAATTTGAGACATGACGTGTGGTGAGTGTAGTGTGCTTGGGCGGAACAACTGACTTTGGACCTCTGGCTCTCAAACCTCGCCATCACTGGGGGTTTTCCTCGCCTCATGTCTGGGTCTGTTGTAGACTCATTGATAGAGACTGATTGCTGTGATTAGTCAACAACTCCATTATTACATCAGGCGACTACCAGGATGGTAGAAGGCAAGCAAGATGGACTTTTCCGTCTAGCAATTCCTATATTTTGCACACGTGTGCAACAGCAGCAAGTGTCATAGCGTGTACATTTAATAAGCATGTTAGCTAGCACCTACCCTTTCAAATTCACCATACAAAAATTCACATCTTTTAGCATCGCTAAATTAATTGGTCGAATATGATGCTTAAACTACCAATGGTTTACAAAACATGTATACAAAATTATTTAGAGTTATACTTTGACAGGATCAAAGAACACTGGCCAATTTCCCTCCTCTCAAGCTTGGAGATAGTGTAACGTATTTCTCCACACCCAACAACCGTTAAAGCACCCTCAAGTTGGGAAAGCTAAAGAGTGGTTTAACCAAAAGTCTAGAATTAAGTGATCAAACTTTGCAGGGAGCAGGTTACATATATGCCTCTGTGTGGCCTTTCAGTTAGAGATAATGCAGGCAAACAGGAAACATGAAAGGCACAGGTGAGTGAAGGGTTTGGGTGAGATACCAGGGAAGAGATGAAGCAGCTTCTAACGCTGTAAATAATCGGAGTGATAATTGTTAGTGTCTGTGAGGTGTTTATAGCAGTACGTTTACACTAAGTCATCACAATATTTTTGGCTCCTTTCAGGAGTGTCACAAAATAATGTTTAACTTACAACTCTTAGCACATTTAATGACGGTCACCATCCATCACCATCACACACACGTCTGTGTGGCCTTTCAATTTACAGAGAACAGTTAAATAGGGCAAGTAAAGAGCTACTGATTTGGGAGCATTTCTATCTTCCTCCCCTGGCCTTCCTCTCCAGAAGGCAATGACTCATGTTGGTGTACACTTGCACAGGCGTTGGCAGCTCTCTTGTATCTCACCCAGGTGTACCGGGCATCACAGCTGAGCCTCATTGCACCCAATGTCCACACAAATGCACTAGCACCACAGACCACCAGGCAGTGATCAGGATCGGGAACCCTGGACAATTCCTGCCTCTCCTTCCTGGCTCAATTGTCATGTCCCACTGTCAACTGGGCTGGGATTGGCCAACAGGGCAACACCAAGCATCAAACAGGGTCCATTCCTGACCCATGCAATTATCATTCAACTTATATTTGTAGAAGTGGCTCTGTCAGAAATTCAAGCACTTTTACTTAATTGAAAAACATAGCCTGCACTGTGTTTTCATTTGACTTCGTATATTAAAATCTGTCCAGCTTCCTGAAAAGGCTTTGAGTTTTAAGTGTGTAGATTTTATTTATAACACACCTTTTTAGACTTAAAGTATTTTAATTACTTTTTTTTTTATAAATGACTTCTAAATTTCAAAATGCTGAATACCAAGTGCCATCTGATTGGTGGTCCCTTTCTCATTTGTAAACTTCAAACTCTATTTATTCAATATAATAATATATCTTCTGATCAGGAGAGATTAAAGTTTAAATTTATTTTTAATTGCAAAGTTTAAATATTAATTTTTGGATTTCTTTTTTAAATGATTGTAACCAGGGACGGGGGGGGGGGGGGCACGCCTTTTATTTTCCTGAAACAGGCTTTGAGGCCTTTGCAAATGGAAAGAGCAGAATGGAAGGGGTGGGCCGCAGGTCAGAATTTCTCCATCAAAACTCCTAGAAACAGGAATAAAAACAGAAAATGCTGGAAATGCTCAGCAGGTCAGGCAGTATCTGTGGAGAGGGAAACAGAGTTAACGTTTCAGGTCGATGACCCTTCGTCCTGAAACGTTAACTCTGTTTCTCTTTCCACAGACGCTGCCTGACCTGTTGAGTATTTCCAGCATTTTCTGTTTTTATTTCAGATTTCCAGAATCCGCAGTATTTTGTTTTTGTCCTAGAAACAGGAGCTGGCCGTTCAACCCATCAGGTCTGCTCCATCTGTCAACCTCAGAACCTTAATATATAGATAGGGTAGATAGAGAGAAACTTCTTCCGGTGAGTGGGGGCGGGGGAGAAAGAGAGTCTAGGACAAGGGGACAGAACCTCAAAATCAGAGTCGGGCCATTCAGCAGGGAAGTTAGGAAACACTTCTTCACACAAAGGGTGGTAGAAGTGTAGAACTCTCGCCCACAAAAAGCAGTAAGCTGCTAGCTCAATTAATAATTTTAAATCTCAGATCAATAGATTTTTGCTAGACAAGTGCATACAAGGATATGGAGCCAAGGCAGGTGGATGGAGTTAAGATACAGAACAGCCATGATCTCATTGAATGGCGGAACAGGCTCGAGGGGCTAAATGGCCGACTCCTGTTCCTACATAAATCCCTTTTCCCCAAATCTCTTACTTCCACAAAATTATCCAGCTCTCTTTTAAACAGCTCAATTGACTTTACATTGCATATCTTCACAATCCTTTGTGCAAAGAGGTTTTTCTAGATTTGCTTTTAACCAGTGCTGTTATCTCCCCTTGTTCCAGATTCCCCTACTAGAGGGAAGAGCCAATCTTATTCTATCCACCAATTCCTTTCATTGCTTTGAACTCCTGTCACAACCTCTCTGCAAATCAAAGAACCTTCAAAGAGTTCTGTAGGACACAGTAAAATTCAGCCACAACTGTCTGGTGCCCTGCAGGATTGTCTGGTCTGGCCAGGGAGTGAGGGAAACCCTTACTCAAGCCCTATTCCATTTGCGTCATTTGAAGACGAGGGAATGGATCAGTAAGTGAAAAATAACAGACTCACTTTGGCACTAAAGGACTAACCTGGGTCTGCTGGAGTGAGAGGGATACCCTCTGCTGAATAAAATACAGGCTCATTCTGAAAATTAAAACATAGTAAATGTTACACATTGCTCCGGTAGTACACACGATTCACACTAATTCAACATTAGCTCCTTTAGCAGGTTAACCAAATGGGACCATTTTCACCGGATATTTTTGTTCTGGTTCTTATGGTTAACCTACAGATTGGGACCAAAGATTGTGCTGGGTTAGCAATACATGACACGGCACTCGTGTATTCTAGCAACCCCATAATCAGCAAATTGATAGCTACGTCTGCACTTCTGCGTACAATGGGGCAGAAATCTAGGTGGCTACACTGTCCGAGAAGACTTTTATATTAGAGGGGTGCAGCCAACAGGAGAGAGAGACACTGAATAGTAACCTTACCCCCCCCCCCCCCACCCCCACTGTCCTTGGAGCATTAAGGGACAAGGAAGTGGACCGTTGAAACTGTCCCGAGGTCATGCCACCAACAGCCAGTGAGAGGAGACTTGTATCCATTCCATCAGTGACAACGTGATTTTTTTACCCATTTAACTACCCTGCCTTGCTATCACACTTGGTTTACAAAGATGGTCCTGCAATTCTTTAATTTTTGAAGTTTGCAGGGCATGAAATCCTCAAAGACTTGCATTTCTATAGCGCCTTTCACGATCACTGGACGTCCCAAAGCGCTTTACAGCCAATGAAGTATTTTTTGAAGTGTAGTCACTGTTGTAATGTAGGAAACGCGGGAGCCAATTTGCGCACAGCAAGCTCCCACAAACAGCAATGTGATAATGACCAGATAATCTGTTTCAGTGATGTTGATTGAGGGATAAATATTGGCCAGGACATCGGGTAGAACATAAGAAATAGGAGCAGGAGTACGCCAGTTGGCCCCTCGAGCCTGCTCCGCCATTCGATAAGATCATGGCTGATCTTGTCTTGGCCTCAACTCCACTTTCCTGCCCGCTCCCCATAACCCTTGACTCCCTTACCATTCAAAAATCTGTCTATCTCCAACTTAAATATATTTAATGACCCAGCCTCCACAGCTCTCTGGGGAAGAGAATTCCAAAGATTCACGACCCTCTGAGAAGAAATTCCTCATCTCCATTTTAAATGGACGACCCCTTATTCTGAAACTATGCCCACTAGTTCTAGATTCCCCCACGAGGGGAAACATCCTCCCTGCATCTACCCTGTCAAGCCCCCTCAGAATAGTATACGTTTCAATAAGATCACCTCTCGTTCTTCTAAACTCCAATGAGCATAGGCCCAACCTGCTCAACCTTTCCTCATAAGACAACCCCTTCATCTCAGGAATTAACCTAGTGAACCTTCTCTGAACTGCCTCCAATAAGTTGTCGTAAGACTTTTTGTGTTCCATGTATTTGTGGTTTCTCTGGGGAGTACAGCCAGAGGAACCACAAACACATGAAACACAAAAAGTTAGCATGCAGGTACAGCAAGTAATTAGGAAGGCAAATGGAATGTTGGCCTTTATTGCAAAGGGGATGGATTATAAAAGAAGGGAAGTCCTGCTGCAACTGTTCAGGGCGTTGGCGAGACCACACCTGGATGCCATGGGATCTTTTACGCCCACCTGAGAGCGCAAATGGGGCCTCGGTTTAACGTCTCATCAAAAGACGGCACCTCCGACAGTGCAGCACTCCCTCAGTACTGCACTGGAGTGTCAGCTTAGATTTTTGTGCTCAAGTCTCTGGAGTGGGACTGTGAACCCACAACCCAAGATATTTTGCTGGACAACTTGTCATCACAGTTCTTGGTGCGCCCCCTGTTGGTGCTCTATTGCACTGTGTTATTGCATCCCCAATATCCTTGTGATTCTGCGCAACCAAGTTAGCGTCCTAAGAACACCCCCAAAGTTTCCTAATTCTTTGAGCAGACACACCGAGCCCAGTGAAGGCATAACTTTCGTGATCCAAGGAGCATTTCCAAAAAATGAAATATCTGAGCAAAACGTAGCTTAACAAAAGTAGTGTAAATGGGAAGCCACGTGCAAGAGCATTTTTAATATGACCAAGTTCACGGATACTGGAGCACAAAAATCTAGGCCGACACTCCCAGTGCAGTACTGAGGGAATGCTGCACTGTCGGGAGGTGCCGTCTTTCGGATGAGATGTGGTGGACGTAAAAGATCCCGTGGCACTATTTCGAAGAGCAGGGGAGTTATCCCGGTGTCCTGGCCAATATTTGTCCCTCACTCAACATCACAAAAAACCCAGATTAATCATGATCACATTGCTGGTTGTGGGAGCTTGCTGTGTGCAAATTGGTTGCCGCGTTTCTTACATCACAACAGTGACTACACTTCAAAAGTACTTCATTGCCTGTGAAGCGCTTTGGGAAAGACGCTATATAGAAACATAGAAACATAGAAGATAGGAGCAGGAGTAGGCCATTCGGCCCCTCGAGCCTGCTCCGCCATTCAATGAGATCATGGCTGATCATCCAAACTCAGTACCCTGTCCCTGCCTTCTCCCCATATCCCTTGATACCTTTAGCTTTAAGAAATATATCTAACTCATTCTTGAATATATTTAATGACTTGGCCTCAACTACCTTCTGTGGTAGAGAATTCCACAGGTTCACCACTCTCTGGGTGAAGAAATTCCTCCTCATTTCTGTCCTAAATGGTTTACCCGTTATCCTTAGATTATGACCCCTGGTTCTGGACTCTCCGACCATCGGGAACATTCTTCCTGCATCTAGTTTGTCCAGACCTGTCAGAATTTTATATGTTTCGATGAGATCCCCTCTCATTCTTCTATACTCCAGCGAGTATAAGCCCAATCGACCCAATCTCTCCTCATATGTCATTCCTGCCATCCCAGGTATCAGCCTTGTGAATCTTCGCTGAACTCCTTCCATGGCAAGAACATCCTTCCTCAGATAAGGCGACCAAAACTGCACACAGTACTCAAGGTGTGGTCTCACCAAGGCCCTGTACAACTGCAGCAGGACATCCCTGTTCCTATACTCAAACCCTTTCGCTATGAAGGCCAACATACCATTTGCCTTCTTCACTGCCTGCTGCACCTGCATGCTTACCTTCAGTGACTGGTGCACAAGGACACCTAGGTCTCGTTGCACTTCCCCTTCTCCCAATCTATTGCCATTCAGATAATAGTCTGCCTTTCTGTTTTTGACACCAAAGTGGATAACCTCGCACTTATCCACGTTATATTGCATCTGCCACGCTTCTGCCCACTCACCCAACCTGTCCAAATCATCCTGGAGTTTCTCGCTATCCTCCTCGCAGCACACACTCCCACCCAGCTTTGTGTCATCTGCAAACTTGGAGATATTACATTTAGTTCCCTTATCTAAATCATTAATGTATATTGTGAATAGCTGGGGTCCAAGGACCGATCCCTGCGGTACCCCACTAGTCACTACTCGCCACTCGGAAAAAGACCCATTAATTCCTACTCTCTGCTTTCTGTCCGCCAACCAGTTCTCTATCCAAGTCAATACCTTGCCCCCAATCCCATGTGCCTTAACTTTACATGCTAATCTCTTATGCGGGACCTTATCAAAAGCCTTTTGAAAGTCCAAATACACCACATCTACTGGTTCTCCCTTATCTATTTTCCCAGTTACATCCTCAAAAAATTCCAGTAGATTAGTCAAGCACGATTTACCTTTTGTAAATCCATGTTGACTTTGTCCGATCCTGTCACTGTTTTTCAAGTGCTCAGCTATTACATCCTTGATAATGGACTCTAGCATTTTCCCCACTACCGATGTCAGGCTTACTGGTCTGTAATTCCCCGCTTTCTCTCTACCACCCTTTTTGAATAGTTGGGTAACATTAGCTACCCTCCAATCCATGGGTACAGTTCCAGATTCCATCGAATGTTGGAAGATGATCAGCAATGCATCTACTATTTCTAGCGCCACTTCCTTAAGTACCCTAGGATGTAGATTATCAGGCCCTGGGGATTTATCGGCCTTCAATCCCGTCAATTTCCCTAACACCATTTCCCTGCAAATACTGATTTCTTTCAGTTCCTCCCTTTCATCAGACCGTATGTTCTCCAACATCTCTGGGAGGTTATTTGTGTCCTCCTTTGTGAAGACAGAACCAAAATATGCATTTAATTGGCTGCCATTTATTTGTTCCCCATTATAACTTCCCCCGCTTCTGACTGCAAGGGACCTACACTTGATTTCACTAATCTTTTTCTCTTCACATATCTATAAAAGCTCTTACAGTCAGTTTTTATGTTCCCAGCAAGCTTACTTTCATATTCTATTTTCCCCTTCTTAATTAATCCTTTTGTCCTCCTTTGTTGAATCCTAAACTGCTCCCAATCCTCAGGGTTACCGCTTTTTCTGGCCAATTTATATGCCCTCTCCTTGGATCTTATGCTATCCCTAATTTCCCTTGTTAGCCACGGTTGAGTCACCCTTTTTGTTTTATTCTTATGCCACACTGGGATGAACAAATTCTGTAGTTCATCCATGCAGTCTTTGAATGTTTGCCATTGCCTATCCACCGTCAACCCCTTGAGTGACATTCCCCAATCAATCCTACCCAATTCGCGCCTCATACCGTCGTAGTTTCCTTTATTAAGATTCAACTACTTCACTCTCCATCCTAATGAAGAATTCTATCATATTATGATCACTCTGACCCAAGGGGCCTCGTACAACAAGATTGCTAATTAATCCTTTCTCGTTACATAATACCCAGTCTAAGATGGCCTGATCTCTGGTTGGTTCCTCGACATATTGTTCCAGAAAACCATCTCGTAAACATTCTAGGAATTCCTCCTCCACAGTATTTTTACTAATTTGGTTAGCCCAATCTATATGTAAATTAAAGTCACCCATGATGACTGCTGTGCCCTTACTGCATGCTTCTCTAATTTCCCTTTTAATGCCGTCCCCAACCTCCGTATTACTGTTTGGAGGCCTATATACCACGCCCACTAACGTTTTCTGCCCCTTGTTATTTCTCAGTTCTACCCATACAGATTCCACATCATCAGAGCTAATATCCTTCCTTTCAATTGTGTTAATCCCCTCTTTAACCAGCAATGTTACTATAAATGCAAGTCTAAAATCTAAGCACTAACAGTGAACGTGAGCTCGGGTGGAGTATTTGGGGAGTTGAGAAGAAGCTATTCAGGCAATCAAGCCAAATTACCGTCACAGACCATTTACAATGTGCCCCATCTCAGACTTAACCTACCCACTCGGTCTCCTGAAGTCAGCATCGAACCTCGGCAATCCTCCATGGAGACTCTCCCAACCTCCAAAGGCAACCGACCAAACCCCAGTATCCCAGTCTGACTCCAGTTTGGCCAACTGCATTCCACTGGCGACCCATCCATGGTCCCAGCAACACAGGAATCATTGTGTTCCATGGACCATCTGCCCTTAGCCCAACAGCTTTCAATCCCACGAACAGGAGGCAATAGTTGTGGATGTATTAATGTACTGTGTCAGCCGTGGCTCAGTGGGTACCGCTCTTGCCTCGGAGTCTGAAGGTTTGTGGGTTCAAGTACCACTCCAGCGACAGCACTGAGTGAGCGCTGCACCATCAGAGGTGCCGTCTTTCGGTAGAGCTGCTAAACCGAGGTCCCGTCTGCCCTCTCAAGTGGATGTAAAAATCCCATGGCACTATTTCAAAGAGCAGGGGAGTTCTCCCTGGTGTCCTGGCCAATATTTATCCCTCAACCAACATCACTAGATTATCTGGTCATTATCATATTGCTGTTTGTGGGAGCTTGCTGTGCGAAATATGGCTGCGGCGTTTCCTACATTACAACAGTGACTACACTTCAAAAAGTACTTCATTGGTTGTGAAGCGCTTTGGGAAGTCCAGAGGTCGTGAAAGGCGCTATAAGAAATGCAAGTCTTTCTTTCTCACTTTGGACTCCCGGAATAACAGGTGGCTTGTCTGAGGAGCTGAGAGACGCTCCGGAGGCCTGAACTATAGACAACAGGCAGCACACACACACACACATATCCTTACCATATAATAGTTGGGATCATTTTCAGGCGTAGCTTCGTTATACGTTGCCGCTGTGTGAACGCGACCCCAGTTACTGGACCGTAGCTCGACCAGCTTCAGCAACATCTGCTTTACATCCCTGAGAATAGGTCAGATCAGAAAGCAATCAGTGGCCAAGACTCGTGTAATGGTTTTCACTGGTTCCTGGAGACAGAAGGCCTCTTAGATCTGCTAAGAAGCGACTGCATTTGATTCCACTTCTACTTAAATATAAAATATTATACCTGTACACACATGCACATTTGTAAAACAGGAGATGAATCACTGAGACATTGTGAAATTAATGAGTTTCATTTACTCTGAATCTACTTGGCGGGGGGACAATCTGCGATAGGGTTCAGAAGAGTTCACATGGTCCTCCCACTTCTCTCTCTGCCTGTCTGTGCTGACTTACTAGAGTACTGTGTACAATTCTGGTCACCAAATTACAGGAAAGATGTGATTGCACTAGAGAGGGTACAGAGGAGATTTACGAGGATGTTGCCAGGACTGGAGAATTTTAGCTATGAGGAAAGATTGGATCGGCTGGGGTTGTTTTCTTCGAAACAGAGGAGGCTGTGGGGAGATCTAATTGAAGTGTATAAATTTGAGGGGCCTAGATAGAGTGGATAGGAAGGACCTATTTCCCCTAGCAGAGGGGTCAATAACCAGGGGGCATAGATTTCAACTAAGTGGTAGAAGGATTAGAGGGGAGTTGAGGAGAATTTTTTTCACCCAGAGGGTGGTAGGGATCTGGAACTCTGCCCGAAAGGGTGGTAGAGGCAGAGACCCTCATCACATTTAAAAAGTACTTGGATATGCACTTGAAGTGCCGTAACCTACAGGGCTACGGACCAAGAGCTGCAAAGTGGGATTAGGCTAGATAGCTCTTTTCGGCCGGCACGGACACGATGGGCCAAATGGCCTCCTTCTGTGCCGTAAATTTCTATGATTCTATGACTTACTGTTGTGTTCTTTTGCTTGCTATGTGGGGAAACAGATTGTAGACCAGGAAGAGTCCCAGGTTCAATTCCCCGCCTGTGCTGAGCTAGCTGGTCTCAGGCAGAGTAATGATGCAACGTTACAATTGGCCCCGGGACCGTGGGTGAGGCGGGGGAAAAATGCACAGGGGTTCTCCGTCCAGGGCACTATCCACTGCTGTAACGTGAGCGCGTGGGGACATAGGACAGGGACCGGATCGGTGATCGTCACCCACCGCCGGTAGCTCAGTGTGAAGGTTCACACGTGAAGGATGGCCACTTGGGTGAGGGACAGGAAGGCTGCAGGCATCAGTTGATGCTTGCCCCAACAGAAGCCAGTGCTTTCGGAAGAGGGGGAAAAAGAGCGGGGGTAGGGGAAGATAAGAAATAAAAAGCATTATCAAGTGGGATCAGTCTTCCTGATTGGGGGTGCTACCTTCTGCTAAACAGTGAAACGGGTCATTTCTGCACTCAGGTGGGCTTAAACTTGGGTCGGGGGCCAGAACTATAAGATAGTCACTAATAAATCCAACAAGGAATTTAGGAGAAAGTTCTTTTAGAGAGTGGTTAGAATGTGGCACTCGCTACGACATAGATGCATTTAAGGGGAAGCTAGATAAATACATAAATAGAAGGATATCTACAAAATCATGAGGGGTCTGGACAGAGTAGGTAGAGAGAAACTGTTCCCATTGGCGGAAGGGTCGAGAACCAGTGGACACAGACTCAAGGTGATTGGCAAAAGAACCAAAAGCGACATGAGGAAAAACTTCTTTTTTTTTTTATACACAGCCTGACCGGGTGGTGGAGGCAGATTCAGTCGTGGCTTTCAAAAGGGAATTGGATAAGTATCTGAAGGAAAAAAATTTGCAGGGCTACAGGGAAAGGACGGGGGAGTGGGACTAGCTGAGGTGCTCTCGCAGAGAGCCGGCACGGGATCGACGGGCTGAATGGCCGCCTTCTGTGCTGTAACCATTCTATGATTCTAGGATAGCGTGAGATGAAGTAGGCTGGGAGTAGGCTCGTGCGGAGCTGTTGGGCCGAGTGGCCTGTTTCTGTGCTGTAAATTCTATGTAATTCAGCAACATCCCCTCCCCTGCAGGTCATCGAAGCATCGACATATCAGTATGATGGCAAAGAGTGGCTATAACCGTGCAACCTTCCACTGCAGTGGGGGAGGAGGGGGAAAACCTGCCCTGGAGCATTCACTAATCTAGCTCAGCTCCTGCATTGTCACTACTCAGGCAGGATAAGTCATCTTCGGTTCCGAGGGACTGCCTAAGAAGACGACGACTCAGGCAGGAACCTTCAGAACAATCTCACCTGCAATATCCTGTCAATAACTTTTTGGTAGATAATGTCAAGCTCCAGCAGTCTGCTAAAACAACGCTCTAAGATTACAGACCCCACGAACACTCACCTGCTGCAGTTAGAATCTAGAACAACATTCTCAATTCGCTGAATGATTTCTTGCATGTCTGACTTCCCTTGCGTCTTCCAGGCATCTTCTAATATTGATCCCGTCAGCTAAGAATAAAGAAGGAAGAGTTAGAGAGAGAGCGCGCGCGCGGGAGAGAGAATGAGACTGACCACTGAACATAAACTGTTGGGTGCACTGGCCATACTGTAGGTAGGGCAGTAGCTTGTTCACATGCAAATGTCTGCACATCCACACAGTTCTGGACACCAATGCAGAGCATCCTCAATTCTCAATACAGAGCATGTGGGAGAAAGACAGGGAGGAAGGGAGGCAGCACAAAGGTTCACTAGATTGATCCCTGGGATGAGAGGGTTGTCCTAGGAGAGATTCCTATACTCTGGAGTTTAGAAGAATGAGAGGTGATCTCATTGAAACATACAAGATTCGGAGGGGGATTGACAGGATAGATGCTGAGAGGTTATTTCCCCTGGGTGGAGAGTCTAGAACTAGGGGGCATAGTCTCAGGATAAGGGGTAGGCCATTTAAGACTGAGATGAGGAGGAATTTCTTCACTCAGAGGGTTGTGAATCTTTGGAATTCTCTACCCCAAAGGGCTGTGGATGCTGAGTCATTGAGTATATTCAAGGCTGAGATAGATCGATTTATTTTTGGACTCTAGGGGAATCGAGGGATGTGGGAATCGGGTGGGAAAATGGAGTTGAGGTCGAAGATCAGCCGTGATCTTATTGAATGGCGGAGCAGGCTCGAGGGGCCCTACGGCCTAATCCTGCTCCTAATTCTTATGTTATGTTCTTAAGCACGCAAGGCAAAAGAGGAAAGCTTGAAAGCACGACTGAGACCATACCTTCAGTAATTTTACAGCACAGGTGAGGTTATCATCCTTGGGTTGAGAAAACAGTGCATTCAGTAATTCACAAAGTCCTGTCTGCAAAATCTCAGCTCGTTGCACTGCTCCATTTACACCTTTGATCTGCCAATCCACAGCAAAAAAATATTAAAGGAAAATCCTTAAATTAATTTCTCCTGCCACAATCAAATATGCTCCTAGTATAGCCTCAGCGTGACTCAACCCAAATTAATGTATAGTCTTGCATCTTCAGATAGTTAAAAAACCAAAGCTAACAGCTGGATCTCAGCACTCTCGTCAGTCTGGCTCAGTGGGTAGCACTCTCGTCTCGGAGTCAGAAGGTCGTGGGTTCAGGGCCCACTCCAGAGACTTGAGCACATAATCCAAGCCAACACTTGAGTGCAGTACCAAGGGAGCGTTGCATTGTTGTAGGTGCCGTCTTTCAGATCATAAATTCATGGAACCTTACAGCACAGGAGGCCATTCGGCTCACCATGCCTGTGCCGGCTCTTTGAAAGAGCTCTCCAATTAGTCCCACTCCCCAGCTCTTTCCCCATAGCCCTGTAAATTTTTACCCCTTCAAGTATATATCCAATTCTGTTTTGAAAGTTACGATTGAAACCGAGACATTAAACTGAGGCCTTGTCTACCTGTTTTCAAATCCCTCCATGGCCTCACCCCTCCTTATCTCTGTAATCTCCTCCAGCCCTATAATCCCCCGAGACCTCTGCGCTCCGCCTATTCTGGCCTTTTGAACATCCCCGATTTTAAATGCTCCACCACTGGCGGCCATGCCTTCAGCTGCCTGGGTCCTAAGCTCTCCCTCCCTCCCTAAACCTCTCCACTTCTCTTTCCTCCTTTAAGACGCTCCTTAAAACCTACCTCTTCGACCAAGCTTTTGGTCATCTGACCTAATATCTCCTTATATGGCTTGGTGTCAAAAATTTTTTTTAATAAATAACGCTCCTGTGGAACGCCTTGGGACGTTTTATTACATTAAAGGTGCTATATAAATACAAGTTGTTGTTGCTTTTGTCGTTGGGTGGCTGCACTATTTGAAGAGATGGGGGGTCTCCCGATGTCCTGGCCAATATTCATCCCTCAGCCAACGCCACCATGAAAACAGGTTAACTGGCCATTTATTTCATTGCTATAAAAATTGACTGCCACATTTCCCGACGGAACATTTTTGCCTGCACTTCATTAAGTAATTCATTGGTTGTGAAACGCTTTGCGACACCCTGAGGATGTGAAAGGCGCGGCAAGCAAATGTGAATTCGTTCTTTCTTCACAACTCCACTGACACCAGCCTGTGATTTTCTTCCTTTTTGGCCACTTGACCGGGTACCGTCCGCCCGGGTCATGCTGATGGGCTTATCTGAACATCAGACAGGAGCATGTAGGGCCGGAAAACACTCACCCGACCAGTCCAAAAGGAGAGAGAAATAACTCAATTTCACACAAAAAACACGGTGCGGCTGAATTTGCTGACACGACCCAGAGATATCAAACGGCTGCTAATTCCCCCCACAAAATACAAGCAGTGAATAGGAATAACGATCTTTTGCCACCAAATTACTTTCCATTCAGCTTCACAAAAGTATCTAGCAAACAACGGTGGGGAAAACGACAGGTTAAAACATTTGACTGCGCTGGTGGTCCCCGACCCCTCACCTCCAAGTTGAGATACAGCTCGCCCAGGAACAGCACAAACGAGTGGAACTTCTTTCTGGCCTTCTCATCGCCTTTCACCGCCTCTTCTCTCTTTACGTATTCCGTCTGACACCTGCGGAAAAAGGACGGCGCCGCGGCAGTCAGAGATGGATTATTGCAGACTTTGTGCTGCTGCCTGCTTTCTGGAGCCGGGGTGCGAACCCGCAGGTGTCGGCCACGGCTCAATGGGCAGCACTCTCGCTTGAGAGTCAGGTGGTGTTGGGTTCAAGTCCCACTCCAGGGACGTGAGCACATAATCCAGGCCAACACTCCCAGTGCAGTACGGAGGGAGTGCTGCACTATCGGAGGTGCCATCTTTCGGTTGAGACGCTAAATCGAGGCCCCATCTTCCCTCTCAGGTGGATGTAAAAGATCCCGTGGCTCTATTTCGAAGAAGAGCAGGAGAGTTCTCCCTGGTGTCCTGGGGCAAATATTTATCCCTCAACCAACATCACTAAAAACAGATTATCTGGTCATTATCACATTGCTGTTTCGGGGACCTTGCTGTGCGCAAATTGGCTGCCACGTTTCATAGAATCATAGAGTTATACAGCACAGAAAGAGGCCCTTTGACCCATCGTGTCTGCGCCGGCCATCAAGCCCTATCTATTCTAATCCCATTTTCCAGCACTTGGTCCGTAGCCTTGTATGCTATGGTGTTTCAAGTGCTCATCTAAATGCTTCTTGAATGTTGAGGGTTCCTGCCTCTACCACCCTTTCAGGCAGGGAGTTCCAGATTCCAGCCACCCTCTGGGTGAAAAAGCTTTTCCTCAAATCCCCTCTAAACCTCCTGCCCCTTACCTTGAAACTATGCCCCCTGGTTATTGACCCCTCTACTAAGGGGAAAAGTTCCTTTCTATCTACCTTATGCCCCTCATAATTTTGTACACCTCAATCAGGTCCCCCCTCAGCCTTCTCTGCTCTAAGGAAAACAACCCCAGCCTGTCCAGTCTCTCTTCATAGCTGAAATGCTCTAGCCCAGGTAACATCCTGGTGAATCTCCTCTGCACCCTCTCTAATGCAATCACATCCTTCCTGTAGTGTGGCGACCAGAACTGCACACAGTATTCCAGCAGTGGCCTAACTAGCATTTTGTACAGCTCCATCATAACCTCCCTGCTCTTATATTCTATGCTTCGGCTAATGAAGGCAAGTATCCCATATGCCTTTTTAACCACCTTATCTACAAGTCCTGCTGCCTTCAGGGATCTATGTACATGCACACCAAGGTCCCTCTGATCCTCTGTCCTTCCTAGGGTCCTACCATTCATTGTGTATTTTCTTGCCTTGTTAGTCCTCCCAAAATGCATCACCTCACACTTTTCAGGGTTAAATTCCAGTTGACACTGTTCTGCCCATCTAACCAACCCGTCTATATCGTCCTGTAGCCTGAGGCTTCCCTCCTCGCTATTTACCACCCCACCAATTTTCATGTCATCTGCGAACTTTCCTACATTACAACAGTAATTACACTACAAAAAGTACTAAATTGTCTGTTAAGTGCTTTGGGGCGTCCCGAGGTTGTGAAAGGCGCTGTATAAATGCAAGTCTTTCTTTCTTTTAACCTCTCTTCTCTGTTACACGACTAATATCACATTTTTATCAGAGGGGATGGGGAAAGAAAACAACAGAGTATCAGACAATGCTACCAACGATAAAATAACTTAGAACTTCACGGGAGCGAGTGACCCAGCACCTACCTTTGTAACAGGAGTTGCCGGAAGTTGCTGTTTCTGGGGTTGATAGTTAGGTTTTGTGACAGGTAGTTACACAGTCGAGCCCCCGTGTATGTGAAGTTGGGCACCGTGGTCGCCTAAGGGAAGGAAAACAAAGCGGACTGGAGCAGTATTCTCACAGAAGAGGTAGCGCTGAAAAATACAGCGACCATGAGCAATGTAGCTTTATATGACATCAGTAGTAGGGAAAATGCTAGAATCAATTATTAAGGACGCGGTAACAGGGCACTTAGAAAATAATAATAGGATTGGGCAGAGTCAACACGGATTTATGAAAGGGAAATCGTGTTTGACGAATCTATTGGAGTTTTTTGAGATTGTAACTAGCAGAACAGATAAGGGGAAACCAGTGAATGTGGTGTACAGGAAACTCTCGTTTAAACGGCACCTAAATATCCGGAATTCTCTATTAACCTGCAAAATTCATACTCCGAAAACAACACCTCAATAACCGGAAATGTTGCCGAGTCCAAGTCTCACGTGGTGGCCGAGTTAGTCAGTGGGGGCAGTTCTCCAAACTGCCACTACTCGGCTTCTTGGCGCTGTCGGAAGTCTCTTCCGATCCGAACATCTCAATAACTGGAAATGTTGCCGAGTCAGAGTCCATTTAACACAACATTCTGTAGGTGAGTACCCAATTATACTGCACATTTCTTGATTTTTTTATTTTTGTTTGTTAAAAATAGCCTCGGTAGATAAACCTGTCCGTTATCCGGAATTTTTAATCAACCGGCACCATCCCAGTCCCGTCGGTGCCGGATACGGAAGAGTTCCCTGTATTTGGATTTTCAGAAGGCATTCGATAAGGTGCCACACAAGAGGTTAACAAAATTAGGGCACATGGGATTGAGGGTAATATACTAGCATGGATTGAGGATTGGTTAGCGGACAGAAAACAGAGAGTAGGAATAAACGGGTCATTTTCAGGTTGGCAGGCTGTAACTAGTGGGATACCGCAAGGGTCAGTGCTTGGGCCTCAGCTATTCACAATCCACATCAATGATCTGGATGAGGGGACCAAATGTAATATATCCAAGTTTGCTGATGATACAAAGCTGGGTGGGAATGTAAGTTGTGAGGAGGATGCAAAGAGGCTTCAAGGGGATATAGACAGGCTAAGTGAGTGGGCAAGAACATAGAAAATGGAATATAATGTGGAGAAATGTGAAGCTATCCACTTTGGTAGGAAAAATAGAAAAGCAGAGTATTTTTTAAACGGAGAGAGATTAGGAAATGTTGGTGTTCAGAGGGACCTGGGTGTCCTTGTACATGAATCACTGAAAGTTAACATGCAGGTACAGCAAGCAATTAGGAAAGCAAATGGTATGTTGGCCTTTATTACAAGAGGATTTGAGTACAAGAGTAAAGATGTCTTACTACAATTAGATAGGGCCCTGGTGAGACCACACCTGGAGTATTGTGTACAGTTTTGGTCTCCTTACCTAAGGAAGGATATACTTGCCATAGAGGGAGTGCAACGAAGGCTCACCAGACTGGTTCCTGGGATGGGGGGATTATCTTATGAGGACAGATTGAGTAGACTAGGCCTATATTCTCTAGAGTTTAGAAGAATGAGAGGTGATCTCATTGAAACATACAAAATTCTTACAGGGCTCGACAGGGTAGATGCAGGGAGGATGTTTCCTCTGGCTGGGGAGTCTAGAACCAGGGGTCACAGTCTCAGAATAAGGGGTCGGCCATTTAGGACTGAGATGAGGAGAAATTTCTTCACTCAGAGGGCGGTGAATCTTTGGAATTCTCTACCCCAGAGAGCTGTGGAGGCTCAGTCGTTGAGTATATTCAAGACAGAGATCAATAGATTTTTGGATATTAAGGGAATCAAGGGATATGGGGATAGTACAGGAAAGATGTAGATGAGGTAGAAGATCAGCCATGATCCTATTGAATGGCGGAGCAGGCTTGAGGAGCCAAATGGCCGACTCCTGCTCCTATTTCTTCTGTTCTTATATATGATGGCTCACATACGGGGCAAATCCAAGTATCGAACAAGTTCACTGTCTTTGGTCAATAAAAAAGCGATTAAACTGTGGCCAGATCACATGTACTGTTTGCAGTATTACTTTCCTTTTAAAAATCAACCAGATTTACAACTAGAAAGGAGATTTGGTCGAGCTTTAACACACATTTTCAAAGCCTGGCTTATGTAATATTAAGAGTACTGTGGACAGTTCTGGTCTCCATATTACAAAAAGGATTTACAAGGATGATACCAGAACTGAGAGGTTATACCTATCAGGAAAGACTGAACAGGCTGGGGCTCTTTTCTCTCGAAAAGAGAAGGCTGAAGGGTGACCCGATAGGGGTCTTTAAGATTATGGATGGGTTTGATAAGGGAGACGTAGTGATTGGCCCAAACATTCCTCTAACCGGTTAATGAACGGTGCCTTGCCCGTTTAAAGTTGACAATATTTTGCGCTGCAAGTTGCTGAAAGTGGGCGATGGAAACAGCACAGCGCTCCCTACAGGACAGCTGAGTAAACAGGACAAGCAACTGTGTACCTCCTCAACCAATCAGATTGAAGGATGGTGAAATGAACAGTGCAGCACATTCGAATGGGTGAATTCAATGTCAAATCAGGTACAGAAAGAAAAATAAAGAGAGGGAAAGAAAGATTGGATGGGGGGGGATAAAAAGAGACAGGAAGAAAGTTAAAAGAGTATTTACATTAAAAAAAAATATCTCCAACAATTAAATCCTGAAGGAATGCGTCTCCACACTTGTAATAGTTAATTTTCAGTGCCAGAGAGGTTGACTTATCATGTCGTTAAAAAGGTACTTAGACTTGAAATGACTTGACTTAACTTTGTGGCGAGTTTAGTATCTACCGCGCAAAAAAAGGAACTTCACGCCATTCAATGCATTTGAATGGTGAGCCAGACAGCGCGATGCCGTTTTCGTGAAGATAATGGCGGAGTGGAGCATCTCAGACAGCAACTTTTGGAGCTCCCCGTTCAATCGCGCATCTGCCCCTCGTCTGAAATTGCTGGGGCATTTGCACTATTAGCCTCACCGTTATTTTGACAATTTTTAGGCCAAAATGTTTCTACTTCTGGAGGAAACCAAAACTAGGGGCCATAAATATAAGATAGTGACTAATAAATCCAATAGGGAATTCAGGAGAAACTTCTTCAGCCAGAGAGTGGTGAGAATGTGGAATTCGCTACCACAGGGAGTGGTTGAAGTGAACAGTATAGATGCATTTAAGGGGAAGCTAGATAAACACGAGGGAGCAAGGAATGAATATAAGGTTATGCTGATGGGGTTAGATGAAGAGGGGTGGGAGGAGGCTCGTGTGGAGCATAAAAGCTGGCACAGACCAGTTGGGCCAAATGGCCTATGTCTGTGCTGTTGATTCAATGTAATTCACACCAGAAGTGCGATCCAAAGGATACAGGTAGTGGGAATGAAGCTCAAATTCAAAGTTTAACATTAGAAGGAGCTGACGGGTAACATTAGTCGCATCCTCTGCACATCCTCCTCCCTCGCGATAATTTGTTTGAACTGCCCGTACGTGATGCAGGCGACGAAAATAGCGCCCTACGTCCACACGGTCATGGGAAGACGACAGCGTGCTCCTTGCTCCTAACGGGGGAAAAGTGGCGCAATTTGCGGTCGGCTGGCACGAACGGTTCGGGGACTCAGCAGGTTTAATGATTCGATCGGGCCACTTATTTATTACGGGAGTAAACTCAGAGACCGGGAGACAATCCGGCTCGAGTCCAGAATTGGTTTCACCATCACTGAGTGACGGGAGCTCGCTTGGTTGCCTTTGGGAGTTGGGGGGGGGTTCTTTTTGAAATGTTTTTATTTTTTCACCTCTCCCAGCAATTAGCATTCGTAGAGGACGGAAGGAGTTGAGGGAGATACCCAAGGTTCAACCATCAAGTGGATGGGTCGTGCAGCAATGGGCCAACCCGTCTTTCCTCACCTTTCTGGCGTTTGAATCACTATTGCTCTGTAATTCTACTTTAGAAGGTTGTGGAATAAAGCAGCTTACGAATCGAACTAAATGTCTTGCCTATTGTTAACGCGGTACACCTTCAGAGAGATTGAGCATGTGGGTGTGAGACAGAGATCCACCCCCATCACAAGGGAGTTCCACCAGGGGGTCCTGCTAGCCGATACAGGCCAATAAGCTCGCAAAAAGCACTCAACTCGGCTGATTTTTAAAAATTTATTCATGGGATGTGGGCATCACTGGCAAGGCCAGCATTTATTGCCCATCCCTAACTAGGCTTGAGAATTTGGTGGTGAGCCACATTCTTGAATACGACTGAGTGGCACAGGGCAGTTAAGAGTTAACCACACTGTAGTTCTGGAGTCACATATAGGCCAGATCAGGTAAGGACGGCAGACTTCCTTCCCTAAAGGAATTAGTGAACCAGATGGGTTTTTACAGCAATCCGGTAATTCCATGGTCACCATTACCGATGCTAGCTTTTTATCCCAGATTTATTTAATTAACTGAATTTAAATTTCCCAGCTGCTGTGGTGGGATTTGAACCCATGTCTCCGTATCATTAGTCCAGGCCTCTGGATTACTAGTCCAGCAGCATAACAACTACGCCCACTGTACTCCCGATTATGGGAACGACTGACGCCACTGAACACGAGTAGGTTGCTAGCAGCTGCATCCGAATCAATCCTGTCCAACACAATGCCTAGAATCTCATCACTAATCACACTATAACGAGGTATGAACAACTTCTTGAATCTGCTTGAAAACCTGCCTTTGCCGGAAATCAGCAGAGCTTTTCAAATCAGTAAATACAGGAGACGAACAAGATGCGAAAAACATCTGCCCAAAGTAGTCAGCGGGTTTTAATACGTTACAAGTGGCGCCTTTGGAATTGACTTGTTAAAAAAAGCACACGGAATCCTTGCCTTTATTAATAGAGGAAGAGAGTATAAACGCAAGGAAGTTATGCTAAACCTTTATAAAACACCGGTTAGGCCTCAGCTGGATTAGTGTGTCCAATTCTGGGCACCTCACTGTAAGGATGATGTCAAGGCCTTAGAGTGGGTGCAATAGAGATTTACTGGAATGGTGCCAGGGATGAGGGACGTCAGTTATGTGGAGAGACTGGAGAAGCTGGGGTTGTTCTCCTTAGAGCAGAGAAGGTTAAGAGGAGATTTGATAGAGGTGCTCAAAATCATGAATGGTTTAGATAGAGTAAATAAGGAGAAACTGTTCCCATTGGCAGAAGGGTCGATAACCAGGGGACACAGATTTAAGGTGATTGGCAAAAGAACCAGAGGCGACATGAGGAAAAACTTTTTTTACGCAGCAAAAGTTGTGATCTGGAATGCGCTGGTGAAAGCAGATTCAATAGTAACATTCAAAGGAGAATTGGATAAAAACTTGAAGGCAAAAAATTACAGGACTATGGGAAGAGCAGGATTAATTGAATAGCTCTTTCAAAGAGCCGGCACAGGCACGATGGGCCAAATGGCCTCCTTCTGTGCTGTATCATTCTACAATTCTATGACTCCTGTGGTAATGGCAAACGGTTAGTGCTATTTGCTCGATATAGGCGGCTGCATGGATAGTGTAAGTGGTGGGGACTGTATCTGGACCAACACCAGTTTGTTCTTATTCATTCTCAGGATATGCACCAGGTAGGAGTTGTGAATGGAGCTAAACACTGGAAGCATCATCAAGCAGTAACCACAGCTGACCTTGAGAGGAGAGAAGGAAAGTCAGTGATGAAGCAGCTGAAGATGGTTAGGATGACGACACTACCCTGAGGAATACCTGTAGTGATGTCCTGAGACTGTGATGATTGGCCTCCAACAACCACAACCATCTTCTCGGAGGCCAGTTACGACTTCTAAAAAGGACCTTAAAAATTACGCAGACCATTCTCACCCATGATCCTCCACGTGCCTATTTTCACTCTCACTCATGGCCGCAGGGAGAAAGAAATTGTGTTTATAAAGCACCACGCGGCAGAAATGCCTCAAAGCTCTTCACTTGCAACAAATTACTTTGAATCATGGAATCACACACACATCCATAAATCTCACCTGCTGGTAGATTATTTCCACCACTTCTTGTAGTGCTTCGTCAGTGTTGACCCAGCTGTTCATCATATCCGTGAACTGCACAATCTCCAGCTCAAAGCTACCAGGGTGAGAGGTCAGGAGACTCAGAAAATCCTGGAGATAGTCGGCAAGCGTGAGGTCAGGAGGTATTTCGAAATCCACATAGGCCTCGTCCGGCACCACTTTCTGTGGAGAGACCAAGGGCGGGGGACACATCAGACAACGCAGGGCGAGGGGAAGGTTAGAGGGCGATAATAAGCTGAGGCACTTGGGCGCTGCGTTCTGAGGAAGTTATCAGCGTAAGGATTTAGAGCTTCCTTCTGCTTCGTAATTTTTTATTTTACAGTCGGTGAAAGCAGCCGGGCGTGAAGGTTGTCCCAAGTATAATCAGGGAACTGATCGCCTGGCAAAACCCAAAAGATGTGGGGCTCTGTGCTTCTGTTGTTGAATGAATCCTTGCCGCTCCAGCAAAGCAAATGTGGAGGGGGCGCAGGCACTCTGGGTCTTCGGACTGCATAGCGGAGCCCAACGGGCCTCGGGAGACCAGGGTCGGAAGGGAGCTAAACAGAGCACAGGCGTCAATCTCTTAAAACAGGAACTGGGAAATCTGATAAAGGCACTTCTCGGGACCTTCATCAGATTCTTTTACTAGAAACTTATCACACAGAGTTTAGAAAAAAGCCACAAAATAAATGCCTCAGGCAGCACACAGATACAAGTTGTTGCAGTACCGAGGAACTGCGGCGAAAAATGGGGCTCCATTCTCGCCTATGATCCTCCACGTGCCTATTTCTCAATCTCACATGATCGCAGGGAGAAGGAAATTGTGCTTATATAGCACCATATGTCAGAAAAGCCTCAAAGCTCTTAACTTGCTACGAACTACTTTAAATTGTGGAATCATACAGCACAGAATGAGGCCATTCGGCCCATCATGCCTGTGACGGCTCTTGAAAGAAAGAAACTTACATTTATACAAAGCGTATTACAGCCAATGAAGTACTTTTTGAAGTGTAGTCACTGTTGTAATGTAGGAAACGCGGCAGCCAATTTGCGCACAGCAAGCTCCCACCAACAGCAATGTGATAATGACCAGATAATCTGTTTTAGTGATGTTGGTTGCGCAGTCAATATGGAACTTTCAGTCCCACTTCTATTCTTTCCCCATAGCCCTTTAAATTGAAGTTCCGCGCCTGCTGTTACGTGGGCAAGTGCGGCAGTCATTTATCCCACAGCAAGATCCCACAAACAGCAGCAAGATGAACGGGCCAGTTTTGGACGGGGCCTCAGTTTAACGTTTGATTCAAGGGAATGGCAGCTCCAGCAGTGAAGCGATCCGATCCCTCAGTGCTGCACTGGAGTGCCGGCCTAGATTGGAAGCTCAAGTCTCTGACTGGGGCTTGAGCAGAGGAGGCACTGACGGAAGTGTTTATACATGGCAGAGAAAGAGGAAAGCACGCGAGCAATTCAAAGTAAGCAGAAGCCCAGAGTAAATAGCAGCATGGCCGTAGACCTGTCTAAGAGTTATAGTTAATACAAGGAATGCACAAACAGATCCGGGTGTCAGCCGTGGCTCACCTCCCGAGTCAGAAAGTTGTGGGTTCAAGTCCCACTCCAGAGACTTGAGCAAATAAACTTGGCTGATATTCCCTCAACACTGCACTGTCAGAGGTGCCGTCTTTCGGATGAGACGTTAAACTGAGGCCCGGTCTGCCGTCTCAGGTGGACGTAAAAGATCCCGTGGCACTTATTCGAAGACGAGCCGGCGAGTTCTTCTCGCTGTCGTGAGGGCCAATATTTATCCCTCAAACAACATCACCAAAAGAGATTATCTGGCCATCATCACATTGCTGTTTGTGGGAGCTTGCTGTGCGCAAAATGGCTGCCGCGTTTCCTACATTACAACAGTGACTACACTTCAGAAGTACTTCATTGGCTGTAAAGCACTTTGGGACGTCCAGTGGTCGCAAAAGGCGCTGTAGAAATTCAAGTTTTTTTTTTCATGAAGCACACAGCAATGAGGAATACAAGGGCATGGGACAGAACATGAAAATAGAGTGACAGATTAATCAACCTGTGCCGTTCCATTAGAAAATAACCACAGATCATTTCTGCGGCCCTTTAAAAATTAGAACTGCCAGGCTAAACTGTGGTTGGTGGCATTCGGGGATTGATGATTTGTGTCGATGCCTGAAGCATTTAGATGAGCACTTGAAACGCCATAGCATACAAGGCTACGGACCAAGTGCTGGAAAATGGGATTAGAATAGACAGGGCTTGATGGCCGGCGCAGACACGATGGGCCGAAGGGCCTCTTTCTGTGCTGTATAACTCTATGACTCTATTACACAGATCAGGAGTCTGGTTCCAGGCTTGCTCTGCAATCACCAATGGTTCACATCGAATGCCAGTGTGGCCCGGTTGTTAGCACACTCGCCTCCTGGGCCAGAAGATTCAGGGTTCAATCCCTACACTCTGGCACTTGCGCTCAATGATGCCTCTGTGAGGGAGTACTGCACTGCCCTGTGTTTCTCTAACTGCTAAAGATCCCATGGCACAATTTCATGGCCAATGTTCCGCCCTCAACCAGCACCACTGAAGCTGGTTAAGCGGCCCTTTTTTACACTGCTGTCTGTGCGACGATGCAGCTGCAGGATAGCTGCTGCTTTTACCCACACTGCGCTCATTCCAAAATATCGGGAAGCTCTCAGACACAGCCCCTTGAGCCTGTTCCGCCAGTTAATGAGATCATGGCTGATCTGTATCTTAACTCTATTTACCCGCCTTGGTTCCGTAACCCCCAATACCCTTACCTAACAAAAATCTATCAATCTCAGTTTTGAAGTTTTCAATTGCCACCCCCCCCCCCCCCCACCCCAGCCTTAACAGGTTTTTGGGGGAAGAGAGTTCCAGATTTCCACTACCTTTTGTGCAAACAAGTGCTTCCTGACTTCACCCCTGAACAGCCTGGCTCTAATTTTAAGGTAATGCCCCCTTGTTCTGGACTCTCCCACCAGAGGAAATAGTTTCTCTCTGTCTACCCTATCACCTCCTTTAATCATTTTAAACATGTCAATTGGATCACCCCTTAATCTTCTATACGCAAGGGAATACAAGCTGATTCTATGTGACCTGTCCTCATAACTTAACCCTTTTTAGCCCGGTATCATTCTGGTGAAATAAAAACAGGAAATGCAGGAAACACTCAGCAGGTCAGGCAGCATCTGTGGAGAGAGAAACAGAGTTAACGTTTCAGGTCGATGACCTTTCGTCGACGACCTGCTGAGTATTTCCAACATTTTCTGTTTTTATTTCAGAATTCCAGCATCCACAGTATTTTGCCTTTGAATCATTCTGGTGAATCTGCGCTGCACCCCCTCCAGGGCCAATATATCCGTCCTGAGGTGAGGTGCCCAAACTGAACGCAGTTACTCCAGATGGGGTCAGGCCAGAGTTTTATACAAGTGTAACATTCTGATAATAGATACAAGCGAGCCTTTTCACCCTTTCAAAAATTCAATTAACAGACTGAGCCTTTCAGCACCAGAGCACGATGAACTCCAGAGGCAACGCAAAGTAGGGCAGGAGAAGCCAACCCGCCCCACGGCAAAACCACTCCAGCAACACCAACATTGAATTAGAAATGTCTGCATTTACTCAAGAGACGAGCAATGCTGAGGAGAACTGACTGGGAGGGGTTACTGAGTGACAGTGTGAGGGAGCTGGATTATCAAGAGAGATAGTCAGTAAGAGGTTAGCGTGCAAAGTTAAAGCACATGGGATTGGGGGTAAGGTACTGATTTGGATAGAGAACTGGTTGGCAGACAGGAAGCAAAGAGTTGGAATAAACGGGTCTTTTTCCGAGTGGCAGGCAGTGACTAGTGGGGTACCGCAGGGATCGGTGCTAGGACCCCAGCTGTTCACAATATATATTAATGATCTAGACGAGGGAACTAGATGTAATACCTCCAAGTTTGCAGACGACACAAAGCTGGGTGGGCGTGTGTGCTGTGAGGAGGATGCAGAGAAACTCCAGTATGATTTGGACAGGTTGGGTGATTGGGCAGATGCAGTATAATGTGGATAAATGCGAGGTTATCCACTTTGGTGGCAAAAACAGGAAGGCAGATTATCTGAACGACAATAGATTGGGAAAAGGGGAAGTGCAACGAGACCTGGGTGTCCTTGTGCACCAGTTGCTGAAGGTAAGCATGCAGGTGCAGCAGGCGGTTAAGAAGGCAAATGGTATGTTGGCCTTCATAGCGAGAGGATTCGAGTACAGGAGCAAGGATGTCTTGCTGCAGTTGTACAGGGCCTTGGTGAGACCACACCTTGAGTATTGTGTGCAGTTTTGGTCACCTTATCTGAGGAAGGATGTTGTTGCCATGGAGGGAATGCAGCGAAGATTCACAAGACTGATACCTGGGATGGCAGGAATGACGCATGAAGAGAGATTGGGTCAATTGGGCTTATACTCGCTGGAGTTTAGAAGAATGAGAGGGGATCTCATTGAAACTTATAAAATTCTAACAGGACTAGACAGACTAGATGCAGGAAGGATGTTCCCGATGGCGGGGGAGTCCAGAACCAGGGGTCACAGTCTAAGGATAAGGGGTAAGCCATTTCGGACTGAGGTGAGGAGGAATTTCTTCACCCAGAGAGTGGTGAACCTGTGGAATTCTCTACCACAGAAGGCAGTTGAGGCCAATTCATTAAATATATTCAAGAATGAGATAGATATATTTCTTAAGGCTAAAGGGATCAAGGGATATGGGGAGAAAGCAGGGACAGGGTACTGAATTTGGATGATCAGCCATGATCTCATTATATGGCGGAACAGGCTCGAGGGGCCAAATGGCCTACTCCTGCTCCTATCTTCTATGTTTCTATGTAACAGGGTGCTGGGGGAGAGGTTACTGATTGACAGTGAGGGTGCTGGATTAACATCAGCAGAGATACAGTCAGTAACACAGGGCGCTGGGGGAGAGGGTTACTGAGTGACAGTGTGAGGGAGCTGGATTAACATCAGTAGAGATACAGTCAGTAATACAGGACGCTGGGGGAGAGGGTTACTGAGTGACAGTGTGAGGGAGCTGGATTAACATGTCTTCTGCGACTAACCTAGGGTGCTTGAACAATCATGCAATTTTTACTGTGTACTACTTAAAGGATCCCCATACATTCGTTTTAGGCCAGCTCACTAATCACTTCAGTTTATACCTCTTGGTGAATTTTTATACTCTTCGAAGTGAAAGCACGGGTTAGATACAGAGTAAAGCTCCTTCTACACTGTCCCATCAAACACTCCCAGGGCAGGTACAGCACGGGTTAGATACAGAGTAAAGCTCCCTCTACACTGTCCCATCAAACACTCCCAGGGCAGGTACAGCACGGGTTAGATACAGA
Source organism: Squalus acanthias (assembly GCA_030390025.1). NCBI lineage: Eukaryota > Metazoa > Chordata > Chondrichthyes > Squaliformes > Squalidae > Squalus > Squalus acanthias. Next base: position 262,537,094 of record CM059425.1, read on the forward strand.
GTAAAGCTCCTTCTACACTGTCCCATCAAACACTCCCAGGGCAGGTACAGCACGGGTTAGATACAGAGTAAAGCTCCCTCTACACTGTCCCATCAAACACTCCCAGGGCAGGTACAGCATGGGTTAGATACAGAGTAAAGCTCCTTCTACACTGTCCCATCAAACACTCCCAGGGCAGGTACAGCACGGGTTAGATACAGGATAAGGTTCAGAGCTTGCTTCACAGTGGACCTTCACAGCCATCAGACTTAGACTCAATTCAAACATGGATCTCAGGAGATCCAAGGCCTGGGCAAATTCTTCACCTCTCCACAACATTTCTTTTGACATTTTAGTAACACAAAATCTGAATAATGTTAAAAGGAATGCTAATTCTTTGTAACCAAGGGCAAGATAACATGGTCAGGCCTGTCCAGGCTGGCCCTATTAGATGCTGCAAACTTGAGCAACCTCTCCCCAATTGCCAACAAAATAACGCCTGGGGTGGCAAAATGAACAACATGGCCAATTACAGTAAATACTCTGGAAACTGCTCCCTACCCTGAGAAGGTGGGCAGCTGTCCAAGGTTCAAAGTCTTTATCAGCTGTGGAAATACATACATTAGAGCCTCAGGGACCTTTAAGGACGAAAGGACGTGCATTTCTATAGCGCCTTCAACAACCGCAGCTTGTCCCAAAGCACTTCGCAGCCAATGAAGTGCAGTCACTGTTGTAATGTAGGAAACGTGGCAACTAATTTGCGCACAGCAAGCTCCCACCCAACAGCAATGTGGTAATTTACCAGATAATTATTATTTTTTTTTTTTTAAAGTGATGTTGGTTGAGGGATAAATATTGGCCAGGACACCAGGAGAGAACTCCACTGTTTTTCTTCAAAATAGCGCCATGGGATCTTTTAAGTCCACCCGAGAAGGTAGACGGGACCTCGGTTTAGCGTCTCATCTAAAAACAGTACCTCAAATGGTGCAGCACTCCCTCACTACTGCACTGGGAGTGTCAACCTGGATTTTTGTGCTCAAGTCTCTAGAGTGGGACTTGAACACACGACCTTCTCACTCAAAGGCGGGAGTGCTACCCACGGAATCATAGAATGGTTACAGCACGGAAAAAGGCCATTCGGTCCGTCGAGGCTCTCTGCAAGAGCACTTCAGCTAGTCCCACTCCCCCCGCCCTTTCCCCGTAGCCCTGCAAATTTCTTTCCTTCAGATACTTATCCACCTCCCTTTTGAAAGCCGTGATTGAATCTGCCTCCACCACCCTTTCAGGCAGTGCATTCCAGATCCTAACCACTCGCTGCATAAAAAAGTTTTTCTTACGTGGCCTTCGGTTCTTTTGCCAATCACCTTAAATCGGTGTCCTCTGGTTCTCGACCCTTCTGCCAATGGGAACAGTTTCTCTCTGTCTACTCTGTCCAGACCCCTCATGATTTTGAACACCTCTATCAAATCTCCTCTCAACCTTCTCTGCTCCAAGAACAACCCCAGCTTCTCCAGTCCATCAACGTAACTGAAGTCCCTCATCCCTGGAACCATTCTCGCAAATCTTTTCTGCATCCTCTCTAAGGCCTTCACATCCTTCCTAAAGTGTGGTGCCCAGAATTGGACACAATACTCCAGTTGAGGCCGAACCAGTGTTTTATACAGGTTCATCATAATTTCCACACTTTTGTACTCTATCCCTCTATTTATGAAGCCCAGGATCCCGTAAGCCTTTTTAACTGCTTTCTCAACCTGCCCTGCCACCTTCAACGATTTGTGCACACATACCCCCAGGTCTCTCTGTTCATGCACCCCCTTTAGGATTGTACCATTTAGTTTATTTGTCCTCTCCTCATTCTTTCTACCAAAATGTATCACTTTGCTCTTTTCTGCCTTAAATTTCATCTTCCACGTGTCCACCCATTTCACCAGCCTGTCTATGTCTTCCTGAAGTCTATCACTCTCACCCTCACTGTTCACTATACTTCCAAGTTTTGTCTCATCTGCTATATTAATATATATCAAGAAAAGCAGTGGCCCTAAAAGCAATCCCTGGGGAACACCACTGTATACTTTCCTCCAGTCCGACAAACAACCACTTAGCCAATTCCGTATCCATGCTGCCACTGTCCGTTTTATCCCATGGGCTTCAACTTTGCTGGCAAGCCTATTATGTGGCACTTTGTCAAACGCCTTTTGGAAATCCATGTACACTATGTCAATTGCATTACCCTCATCAACCCTCTCTGTTACCTCATCAAAGAACTCAATCAAGTTAAACACAATTTGCCTTTAACAATCCTGTGCTGGCTTTCCGTAATTAATCCACAATTGTCCAAGTGACTGTTAATTTTGTCCCTCATTACTGTTTCTAAAAGCTTCCCCACTACCGAGGTTAAACTGACTGGCCTGTAGTAGCTGGATTTATCTTTACACCCTTTTTTGAAGGGTGTAGCATTTGTAATTCTCCAGTCCTCTGGCACCACCCCCATATCTATGGAGGATTAGCACATTATGGCAAGTACCGCCATGATTTCCTCCTTAACCTTGCTCAGCATCCACTCCTGGTGATTTATCTACTTTAAGGACAGCCAGCCTTTCTAAAACCTCCTCTTTATCAATTTTTATCCTATCAAGTATCTCCACTACCTCCTCCTTCACTATGTCTATGGCAGCATCCTCTTCCTTGAAGACAGATGCAAAGTACTCATTTAGTACCACAGCCATACCCTCTGCCTCCATGCATAGGTCTCCTTTCTGGTCCCTAATTGGCCCCACCCCTCCTCTTACTATTTATATGCCTATAGAAGACTTTTGGATTACCTTTTATGTTGGCTGCCATTCTATTCTCATACCCTCTCTTTGCCCCTCTTATTTTCTTTTTCACTTCTCCTCTGACCTTTCTATATGTAGCCTGATTCTCAGATGTATTTGCAACCTGACATCTGTCATACGCGCTCTTTTTCTGCTTCATCATATTCTTTAACTCTTTTGTCATCCAGGGAGCTCTGACTTTCCCCCTAGTGGGAATGTACCTCAACTGTACCTGAACTATTTCCACTTTAAAGGCAGCCTATTGTTCCATTACAGTTTTGCCTGCCAATCTTTGATTCGACTTTACCCGGGCCAGATCCGTTCTCATCCCACTGAAATTGGCCTTCCCCCAGTTAAACATTTTTACTCTAGATTGCTCCTGGTTCTTTTCCATAGCTAATCTAAGCCTTATGATACTATGATCACTGTTCCCTAAATGTTCACCTACTGACACTTGCTCCACTTGACCCACCTCATTCCCCAGAACCAGATCCAGCAATGCCTCCTCCCTCGTCAGGCCGGAAACATACTGATCAAGAAAGTTCTCCTGAACACACTTCAGAAATTCTTCCCCTTCTCTGCCCTTTACACTATTACAATCCCAGTCTATATTAGGATAGTTGAAGTCTCCCATTATTACTACTCAATAGTTCTTGCACCTCTCTGTAATTTCTCTGCAAATTTGCTCCTCCATATCTTTCCCACTATTTGTTGGTCTATAGAATACACCTAGTAGTGTAATGGCACCTCTATTATTTCTTAACTCCAGTCATATAGATTCTGTCCTTGACCCTTCCAGGACATCCTCCCTCTCCAGCACTGTAACATTCTCCTTGACCAATACTGCCACACCACCTCCTATCTTTCCTGAACACCTTATAACCAGGAACATTTAATACCCAATTGTGCCCTTTTTGGAGCCAGGTCTCAGTTATTACATAGGATTACATACATAGGATATCCGGCACAGAAACAGGCCATTCGGCCCAACCAGTCCAATGCGGCGTTTGTGCTCCACATGCGCCTCCTCCCGTCTTTCCTCATCTAACTATCAGCATAACCCTCTGTTCCCTTTTCCTTCATATGCTTGTCTAACCTCCCCTTAAATGCATCCATACTATTCGCCTCAACCACTCCCTGTGGTAGCGAGTTCCACGTTCTCACCACTCTCTGGGTAAAGAAGTTTCTTCTGAATTCCCTATTGGATTTCTTGGTCACTATCTTATATTGATGGCCTCTAGTTCTGCTCTTCCCCACAAGTGGAAACATTTTCTCTGTATCCACTCAAAATTTTCAGAATTTTAAAGACCTCTATTAGGTCACCCCCTCAGCCTTCTTTTTTCAAGAGAAAAGAGACCCAGCCTGTTCATCCTTTCCTGATATGTATACCCTCGCATTTTTGGTATCATCCTTGTAAATCTTCTATGCACCCTCTCCAGTGCCTCTATATCCTTTTTATAATATGGCGACCAGAACTGTACGCAGTACCGTAAGTGCGGTCTAACCAAGGCTCGATACAGTTTAGAATAACTTCCCTACTTTTCAATTCTATACCTCGAGAAATAAACTCAACTACTTGGTTTGCTTTTTTTTTTATGGCCTTGCTAACCTGTGTTGCAACTTTTAGTGATTTGTGTATTTGTACTCGGAGATCCCTTTGTTCCTCTACCCCACCTAGACTAGCACCCTCCAAGTGATGTGACCTCCCTATCCCTAACAAAATGTAATACCTCACATTTATCTGTGTTGAACTTCATTTGCCAATTCTATGCCCATTCTGCAAGTTTATTAATGTCCTCCTGTAATTTGCCAGAACATCATATTCCCATGTGGTTATTTGTGCCTGCAGCTCACTTACCTTGTTTACTACGCTTTGTGCGTTCACATGCATTCACTCTAAATCCATCTTAGACCATCCTGTATTCTTAGTTTGACCCCACCTAATACCTTACTATTTCTTACTTTAGTGCTCTCTGCCTCTCCCAATCCTTTGAGCACTTTATTTCCCCTTTCTAATGTTACATCCTGGTGCCCACCCCCCTGCCAAATTAGTTTAAACCCTCCCCAATAGCACTAGCAAACCTCCCCGCGAGGATATTGGTTCCGGCCCTGTTGAGGTACAACCCATCCAGCCTGCACAGGTCCCATCTCCACCAGAACCGGTCCCAATGCCCCAGGAATCTAAAGCCTTCCCTCCTGCACCATCTCACCAGCCACGCATTCATCTGCGCTATCCTCACTAGCACGTGGCACTGGGAGTAATCCGGAGATTACTACCTTTGAGGTCATGCTTTTTAATCTCTTTCCTAGCTCCCTGAAATCTGCCTGCAGGACCTCATCCCTCTTTCTACCCATGGTCCATGACCTCTAGCTGTTCACCATCCCGCCTCAGAATGTTCTGCAGCTGCTCGGTGACATCCTTGATCCTGGCACCAGGGAGTCAACATACCATCCTGGAGTCACTTCTGCGGCTGCAGAAACGCCTGTCTGCTCTCCTAACTATCGAATGCCCTACCACTATCGCTTTCCCACTCTTCTTCCTCCCCCCCGTACAGCTGAGCCACCCGTGGTGCCGCAGACTTGGCTCTGGCTATACTCCCCAGAGGAACCATTGCCCTCACCAGTACTCATAACCGAATACTGGATGGAGAGCGAGATGCACTCAGGGGATTCCTTCACTACCTGCCTGGTCTCCTCTTCTGTCTGGTGGTCACTGAGCCAAGGCTGTCACTTGAAATCATGCCCCCATTAATCTGCTCATATTGCAAGTTGTTGATACCAACAGATCCTGGAGTTCTGATTCAGTCACCAATGCAGCGACAGTGCCAAGAACGGCTCTTTCCAAACCTTCAGGCCCACAGAATTCAAACAGGACAAACCAGTGAAGAACAACAATAAGCACTAATAGCTCCATGAGCCGAATGGCCTCCTTCTGTGTGGAACGATTCTTTGACCCTGCTGTCTGGATTGAGGGCCGTATTGCCTGGGCTTGGACAGAGCACCGAGCCATCCCTGCCACAGGACGAGACCTTGGCTGCCCATGCCGCGTCACTAGTTGAATTTAACTAACCAGCACGCCAGCCTAGAACCAACCAGGAACGCCAAATAAAACAAGAAAGTTAGAAACGTATGGGGAATATTTAATCTTGTAGCGCTTTCCCTAAACTGTACAGCATTGATTGGTACCTTCTCTCCATACTCACCGACGAGATCGCCACGAAGCCTGGTGGGTAGAACTCTGGTGCGCTGGCCGATAGTTTCGACTGGATGGTGAATGCTTCCACCCTCTGTGGTTTAACCATGGCGGTGTTTGCGCTGTGCGACAAATACTGGTCATGAGATCCCAATGCCGTTTGCCCTCGGCTGCTGCTATCTGGAAAATTACAAAAAAAGTCTTCAAATTTTTCTGCGCCTTCCTCCGTCCCCCCCACCTCCAGTGCCCCAAAAATAATTCCTCATGGAAGCTTCTTGCTTCCACTCAACAAGCAAGGATCCAGTTCATGCCCTTCTGATCTTTTTGCCTTCATGGGCACCATGGAGACTCAGGGGACATCTAGAAAGCTTGAATCCATGTTCCTGTTAGTCTGCAAATATCTCAACTTGCTGTTACTAACAGATCCCAGTGTTCTGATTCAGGATTTCTAGTGTTCTGAGAGGGATCCTTCTGAAACTCCAGACCCGCAAGATTCGAACAGGACAAAGCAGACAATGAGAAAGGAAAGCGCAAATAGATTTGCGGGATTGACTGCCGAGGCTCGAGGCCAGAAATAATCCACAAGCACGCCAGGCACGCTTGCGTAACTCCGCCTAGTGACATCAGTGATAACTGAACCCCTCACATCTGGAGGGTTTTCAATTACAAAACAACTCCAGGGTGACAGGAACGTCCTTTGGCCAGGTTTCACAGCCTGAGCGGGTAAAGATTCTGAGTTACAGGGGTTGTCGACGTGATCCGAGCCAAGTATAAGAAGGATCCTAGGAATTGCTGGACGGAAGAGAGACCACGGTCCATCTAGATCACCGTCTACCATGCCGGTGGTCGCATGATGTAACAATAATGGAGTTGTTGACTAATCACAGCCATCAATCTCTATCAATGAGTCTACAACAGATCCAGACATGAGGCGAGGAAAACTCTCAGTGGTGGAGAGCTCGAGACCATATGTCCATTTAATGAAAATGGTCAGATGTGGTCAGAAACAACTAAACTTTAACCTCTGGTATGACGGTATGTTAATTACTCCAGATTAATTCACGTATTCTGGGACAGTTCTCCACTCACTACAACACATAGCATACTCCCGGAAGAAACTTTTCCTTTTTTTTGCCCCCTCTTGATGCAGATCTTGGACCACGTACCTTCTGAGGCTGAAAAGTTGAGTTGCCCTCATCGCTCTGCCAATGCAACCCTCCTGTCAGTTACTTTGGTGGGTGGAGATTTGGTGAAGGGAGATGCATTCAGCAGCTGGTGGCAATGCGCCCCCCCCCCCACCCCCTCACCCTGGCTTCCAACTCAGCACCTCCTTAAACTGGGAAGGTAGAGTAATAAGGACAGAGCAGATCAAACCCATATCCATGCACTCTTCCCCAAGAGGAAGCCCCCACAGTGCAGCCCTCTTTCGGATGAGTTGTTAAACTGAGGCTCGGTCTGTCTGTCTGTCAAACATCCCACAGCAGTCGAAGAGGAGCCATCATTCCTCACTCAACCAATACCAGCAAAGAAACACATTGACTGGCCGTTCGTCTGATTGGCGTATACTGGATGCTGCTCACACGCTATGGCTGCCTACCCTGCCGACAACAGCTGGACTCCAAAACCCAATTCCTTGTACAAGTGCTTCGACATGTTAAGGAGCTGTCTAAACCCAATTCCTTGTACAAGAAGCGCTTCGACATGCATTAAGGAACTGACTAAACACGAGTATTTCTCCATTTTGCTAACTGTTTGTTTATTCCCAGTCGTGTTTGAGGCCAGACAAGACGAGCGCTGTATTCTGTCGCTCAAATCTCGCTTCCAGGTGTCTTCCTTGCCCCGTTCTGTTTGTGGAGAGCAGGGTGGACGGGCTGCTGAGGGGGTAGACAAGGCAAAGTAATGGTATCTGATTCTAATTTAAAGCAGTAAATACTGCGGCCCTCACCCACCAGGAGGGCAGCAACTCTGCACTCAGCTGTCAATCGTTTTTTAAAAGTTCATTATCAGGATGTGGGTCATCATTTATTGGCCATCCCAAACAACTGAGTAGCTTGCCAGGCTACTTCAGAGGGCAGTTAAGAGTCAATCCCATTGGTGTGGGACTGGAGTCGCATAAAGGCCCATACCGGGTAATGACAATGTTTTCCTCCCTAAAAGGACATTAGTGAACCAGTTGGGCTTTTACGACAATCTGACTTTTTTTTCTACCGATACCAGATTTTAAAAACCGGATCTAAAAAACCGGATCTAAATTCTCAAAGTGCCATGGTGGGATGTGAACTCACGTGTTCTCTGGATTACTAGCCCAGTAACATAACCTCTACACTACGTGCTGCATTGGGCTGCTTCTGCAGCTAAACAATGAATAGCGGTGCCTTATCCTGGAGGATTCTTTAAACTCAGCGGTGCCCATCTCCGTTCGACAGGGCGCGGGCTCCTTTAACACACCGACCATCCCACTGCTATTCAGTGCTATTCCGTCTGTCGTCCGCCTTTAACACCCTAGCATGCACACTATCCACAAATATACTTCTTCCCACCTCACAGGTTGCCGGGGACGATTGCCGATTACAAGTATTTCCACGCCACACCCACCACCACCTCCACCCCACAAAAAAATTTTGTTTTTCCACACAGAGAAGGAGGGAACGTCATGATTTAAAGATACATTGGAGGGAGCCGTGGGGGTGAGGTTGCAGATACCCCATTGTTCCCCATTTTAAGTGTCCATTTCCCACTTCTGCTGGTGGCTGGTCAGTTACCAATAACTCTAACCTGTGTTCTTTAAATATTACAGTCCCCACCACTGACTCCGCCCCCACTTAGGTCGGGCAACTGCCTATATCGGGCAACTGGCGCGAATTGTTTGCCACGACCATAGGCCTCAATTACAATGGCACCACTTAAACCACATTAAGCTCACCTACTATTCTGGGCAGATGAAGTAGCTGTTCGCACCTCTTTAAAGTGAGAGTTCTTCATAATCCCAGTTATTCCTATTGCCCGTCACAAATTCCAGGCTCTGTTTTACAATCAGGTTGATAACAAACCGCGAAGAAGTAGCTAAAGAGGGTCACTAAGTTGTGAAAGTCTCAAACCTTCCAGGCTCACAGCCCAGACATTGTGTAATTCCCTTCATAGCGCAGCATTGGCTTGAAAGAAAAGCACAACAGGTCTCACAATCTCTGTGACGGGACACGGACGGAGACGAGTCAAGGCTACTGTCTCTGTTTAGGCACACTCCATAGGGTGGATAGAGGCACATGGTTGACTTTGGTCAAACACCAATTTTTCTTATCCGCGTAGCCGGCCACCTCCACGCTAAGTGGAAAAGAGACAAGTGCCCTGACCACAACTGTAAGTGTGGCTCCCAGGCAGTTGAATAGTGCAGTATCGCCAGGTTACACTGACCACTGCGTATCACGGGCAAATTGCATTGACACCTTCCAGATCCACCCTTTTTGAAGCTTCATGGCCAACATTAGGGGTTGCGGGGATCTTTGTTCTGGGGAGCGGGAGCTAGCAGCCTTGTGGGGGAGGGGGCCCAGGGAAATGGAGACACAAGCTACCTGTTGCCACCCCCTTTTAACCATGAGCTACCCCCCTCCACCCTCCATGGGGTTTCTGCCTCTCAGCCTCCTCCCCCAACCCGGCCCGAGACCCTTTAGTCAGGTTCCCACCCTACTGCTTGCACCACTAGTCTGGCAGGGTGTGCAATTATCCCAATACACGACCCTGATCCATACCAGCACAGAGGTGGAAAATGTACCCTTTTAGTGCACTATTAGCGAGTTTACCATCTTATGTAATCGTTAACATATATTTCCATAACAAAAATGACCGAGAAGATAATTTACAAAGTTTCCACATTTTGATACAGAAAACCTCCTTAAGCCCCCCAAAATGGTATAGAATACAGATTGTAAAACAGTAATAAATAGGTCAGTGGCCAAAATAAACTGCTCAACACGCAACCGTTTGAGCCGGGAATTTCCTTAGAGCTGCTCCAGTTCCACTGCCGTAGAACTTAAGAAAAAGGAGTCGGCCATACGGCCCCTCGAGCCTGCTCCGCCATACGGCCCCTCGAGCCTGCTCCGCCATTCAGTAAGATCATGGCTGAACTTCTACCTCAACTCCACTTTCCTGCACTATCCCCATATCCCTTGATTCCCGATGTATCCAAAATTCTATCTATCTCAGTCTTGAATATACTCAACGACTGAGCATTCACAGCTCTCTGGGGTAGAGAATTCCAAAGATTCACAACCCTGTGTGTGAAGAAATTTCTCCCCATCTCAGTCCTAGCTTTGTCAGAAGTGCGGCGGAGCTCCTACACATGATGGTTTCGGTCTTCCCAGTGTTTAGAAGAAATGACAGCTCACCCAACACTGGATGATGGACAAGCGGTGTAAACGGGAGTTACACCGCACCTCCAGCGAAGCGGCGGTAGAGGAGCAAGAGCAGCTTTGTGGAAATTCCCAGCCATGGTTTTCTTTTCTAAATGCCAAAGAATTAGATCACAGGTTTTCACAGCATTTGCTAATAACGGCAAAGTTGCCTGACTGGAACTGCCCTCACTTGGTTCCACTCTTACTTATCTGTTTGTAGCCAGCACATCTCAAATCATCGGAACATAGGAAGTCAGCCATTCAGCCTCTCGAGCCTGTTCTACCATTCAATGAGATCATGGTTGATCTGTATCTTAATTCCATCCACCTGGCTTGACTCAATATCCTTTCATACTCTTGTCTAGCAAAAATCGATCGATCTCAGATTTAAAATTAACTGAGCTAGCATCTACTGCTTTTATACGGGAGAGTGTTCCACACTTCTACCACTGTTTGTGTGAAGAAGTATTTTCTAACTTCTCTCCTGAACGGCCTGGCCTGGCTGTGATTTTAAGGTCATGTCCCCTTGTCCTAGACTCTCCCACCAGCGGAAAAAGTTTCTATCTACCATATCAATTCCTTTCAAAATCCTAAAAACCTCAAATCAAATCATCCCTTACCCTTCTATATTCCAGGGAATACAATCCTAGTTAATGTAATCGCTCCTTAGAGCCCTGGTAACATTCTGGTGAATCTGCGCTGCACTCCTTCCAAGGCCAATATGTCCTCAAAGGTGCGGTGCCCAGAACTGTACACAGTGCTCCAGATGTGGTCTAACCAGGGCTTTGTGCAGCTGCAGCAAAACTTCCTCCCCTTTATATTCCAGCCCTTTTGTTAAAGGCCAACATTCCATTAGACGTTTGGATTTTTTTTTTTGTACCCGACCACTACGTTTTAACGATCTGTGTGCATGAACCCCTGAATCTCTTCGGACCTCCACTGTTCCTGGTTTTTCACCATTTAAATACTATTCAGATCATAAAATCATAGGGCACAGAAGGAGGCCTTTCAGCCCATCGTGCCGGCGCCAGCTCCCCGAAAGAGCCATAAGTCAAGCACTTCCCGTCTCTGGGAGTGCAATTATCCCAACACGATCCGTTCCTGGAGCACACAGGCTGCAGATTTACCCTTTTAGTGCACTAGTCCGCTTACCAACTTACGTAGCCGTTAACATAGATTTCCACAAACAAAAATTACCTCATAAAATACTCCAATGCTTCTCACCCCATCACCATTAGCTCCACAGATAACAGACACACATTGAAGTAAACACTTTAATGAAAGCATCAAAAGACACAAAAGACCATTCAATGTGTAAATTTATTCATGTTGTGAAATATATTATCTTTTTATTTTAAAAACTTTATTTTGGACATTAGAAATTTCAGTTAATGGGCAAAAATGACAAGACAAAATGTGTTTTTCCTAAAAGCTTCTTGAGCAATTTGTTTCCTTCATCAACAAACTGGTGGCAAATGTCTCCATCCAATTTATATCAATATTCTGAAATGTTTGCATAGGAATTCCTACTACAAATGTTGGCATTGGCATTCCATACAAAACAGAAAGTGCACACCATACGCAAGATTTTTAACGATATACACAGGGATTTATTATATTTACCTGAACACCCTGCAGCAGGTGGGAGTCTTCAGTCTCCACGCACTTCTAGAGGAATCAAGGGATATGGGGATCGGGTAGGAAAGTGGAGTTGAGGTCGAAGATCAGACATGATCTTACTGAATGGCGGAGCAGGTTAGAAGGGCCGTATAGCCTGCTCCTAATTCTTATGTTCTTAAACCGAAGCCCCACGTAAAAGATCCCACGGCACTATATCGGAAAGAGCAAGGGAGTTCTCCCTGGTGTCCTAGCCAACTTTCATCCCTCAACCAACATCACTAAAAACAGATTATCTGCTCAATATCACACTGCTGTTTGTGGGAGCTTACTGTGTGCAAATTCAAAAAGTACCTCATTGGCTGTAAAGCACTTTGGAACGCCCTCAAGTTGTGAAAAGCGCTGTAGAAATGCTATGATTCTATACCCTGCAGTGAAATACTACATCCATCACTTGTACACATTTACATCTATAGGATAAATCTTGCGCTGACACGCACTTCCTGCCAGCGCCAATTGACTCCCTGTTGTCACAATAATTCACCATTATAAATTCCTATGTCCATATTTTGTATAAAAAAGGCTCAGTCACTGATTGTACAATCTGATCACTGGGTTCCCATAATCCTATAGGGGTACGGTAGCATCGTGGTTATGTTACTGAACAAATCCCACCACGGCAGCTGTGTATATTTACATTAATTTAAACTCAGTTAATTAAATCTGGAAGTAGTCATGGTGACCTGACCATGAAACTAACGGATTGTCGTAAAAACCCATCTGGTTCATGAATGTCCTTTAGGGGAGGAAATCTGCCATTCTTACACGGTCTGGCCTGTATGTGACTCCAGACTCACACAATGACTCTCAACTCCTAGCAAGCCACTCAGTTGCATCAAAACCTCTACGAAAAACTATAAGCCCTCCCTATCACTGTGGGAGTACCTTCACCTCATGGACTGCAGCGGTTCAACGCAGCTCACCACCACATTCTCAAGGGCGATTTGGGATGGCGACGCCCACATCCTCTCAAAGTGCCAACCTTAATTTTTTTCCTCTGCCATTTTCCCCCATAGTAATTTACTGTCCAAAATAAGCATTTAACCAAAATTTAATTTTAAACTAATGATTATATTAATCCATTTTACCAGTGTTTGTGCCTTTTAATGCCTTTGTTGATGTTTTTACTTGAAGACCTCAGCCTCTCCAAAAGTCCGGGCTGGAATTGAATATTCTTGCCCAGCAAAGTATCAGGACCAATCAGTCAGCTATGCTAATGATTATTTTCTTTCGTGCTGAGTAGTTTCTGCTCAAAGGCTTTTCCACTTATTTGAAGAAAATACGAGAGTACAACTCTTAAAAGAACATAAGAAATAGGAGCAGGAGTCGGCCATTCGGCCCCTCGAGCCTGCTCCGCCATTCAATAAGATCATGGCTGATCATCGACCTCAACTCCACTTACCCGCCCGATCTCCATATCCCTTGATTCCCCTAGAGTCCAAAAATCTATCTATCTCAGCCTTGAATATAATCAAAGACTCAGCATCCACAGCCCTCTGGGGCAGAGAATTAAAGAATCACAACCCTTTGAGTGAAGAAATCCCTCCTCATCTGTCTTAAATGGCTGACCCCTTATCCTGAGACTATGCCCCCTAGTTCTAGACACTCCAGCCAGGGGAAACAGCCTCTCAGCATCTACCCTGTCAATCCTCTTCAAAATCTTGTACGTTTCAAAGAGATCACCTCTCATTCTTCTACACTCTAGCGCATAGGCCCATTCTACACAATCTCTCATCATAAGACAGCCCTCTCATCCCAGGAATCAATCTACTGAACCTTCACTGCATTGCCTCCAAAGCAAGTAAATCCTTCCTTAGATATGGAGACCAAAACTGTGCACAGTACTCCAGGTGTGGTCTCACCAAGGCCCTGTACAATTGTAGCAAGACTTCCTTACTCTAAACTTCAACCCCCTTGCAATAAAGGCCAACATGCCATTTGCCTTCCTTCTTGCTTGCTGTACCTGCATGCTAGCTTACTGTGTTTCTTGCACGAGGACACCCAAATCTCTCTGAATACCAACATTTAAAAGTTTCTCACCATTTCAAAAATATTCTGTTTGTCTAATCTTCCCACAAAAGTGACTAATCTCACATTCTGTCACCTCACGGCCCGGCATATCCCTCACTCTACCATTACCATCAAGCCAGGGGACCAACCCTGGTTCAATAAGGAGTGTAGAAAAGCATGCCAGGAGCAGCACTAGGCGTACCTAAAAATGAGGTGCCAACCTGGGAAAGCTGCAACACAGCACTACATGCATGCTAAAAAGCGGAAGCAGCATGCTATAGACAGGGATAAGTGATGCCACAATCAACGGATCAGATCAAAGCTCTGCAGTCCTGCCACATCCAGTCGTGAATGGTGGTGGACCATTAAACAACAGGAGGAGGAGACTCCATGAATATCCCCATCCTCAATGATGTGAGAAGTCGCACAACACCAGGTTATAGTCCAACAGTTTTATTTGAAATCACAAGCTTTAATCACAAGGTGACTTCACCTGACGAAGGAGCAGCGCTCCGAAAGCTTGTGATTTCAAATAAAACTGTTGGACTACAACCTGGTGTTGTGCGACTTCTCACATTTGTCCACCCCAGTCCAACACCGGCATCTCCACATCATCCTCAATGATGGCAGAGTCCAGCATGTGAATGCAAAGACAAGGCTGAAGCATTTGCAACCAACTTCAGCCAGAAGTGCCGAGTGGATGATCCTTCTCAGCCTCCTCCTGAGGTCCCCACCATCACAGAAGCCAGTCTTTAGCCAATTCGATTCACTCCCCGTGATATCAAGAAATGGCTCAGCTGATAGAGAAAAGGCTCTGGGCCCCGACAACGTCCCGGCTGTCGTGAAGAATTGCGCCCCAGAACTAGCTGCGCCTCTAGCCAAGCTGTTCCAGTACAGCTACAACACTGGCATCTATTCGACAATGTGGAAAACTGCCCAGGTATGTCCTGTCCACAAAAAGCAGGACAAATCCAATCTGGCCAATTACCGCCACATCAGTCTACTCTCAATCATCAGCAAAGTGATGGAAGGTGTCATCGACAGTGCTATCAAGCGGCACTTACTCACCAATAACCTGCTCACCGATGCCCAGTTTGGGTTCCGCCAAGACCACTCTGCTCCCGACCTCATTACAGCCTTGGTCCAAACATGGACAAAGGAGCTGAATTCCAGAGGTGAGGGTGACTGCCCTTGACATCAAGGCAGCATTTGACCGAGTGTGGCATCAAGGAGCCCTAGTAAAACTGAAGTCAAACGGAATCAGGGGGAAATGTCTCCACCGGCTGGAGTCATAGCTAGCACAAAGGAAGATGGTTGTGGTGGTTCGAGGTCAATCATCACAGCCCCAGGACATCACTGCAGGAGTTCCTCAGGGCAGTGTCCTAGGCCCAACCATCTTCAGCTGCTTCATCAATGACCTTCCCTCCAACATAAGGTCAGAAGTTCGCTGATGACTGCAGTGTTCAGTGCCATTCGCAACTCCTCAGATAATGAAGCAGTCTATGCCTGCATGCAGCAAGACCTGGACGACATTCAGGGTTGGGCTGATAAGTGGCCTGTAACATTCGCGCCACACAAGTGTCAGGCAATAACTATCTCCAACAAGCAAGAGTTTAACCATCGCCACTTGACATTCAACAGCATTACAATAGCCAAATCCCCCACCGTCAACATCCTTGGGGGAGGGGGGGGGGAGCAACCATTGACCAGAAATACTGTGGCAACAAGGGCAGGTCAGAGGCTAGGTATTCTGTGGCGAGTGTCTCCCCTCCTGACTCCCTAAAGCCTTTCCACCATCTACAAGGCACAAGTCAGGAGTCTGATGGAATACCCTCCACTTGCCTGGATGAGTGCAGCTCCAACAACACTCAAGCAGCTCGACACCATCCAGGACAAAGCAGCCCGCTTGATTGGCACCCCATCCACCACCTTAAACATTCACTCCCTCCACCACCGGTGTAGTGTCGTTGGGTCAAAATCCTGGAACTCCCTCCCTGCCAGCACTGTGGGAGTACCTTCACCACACAGACTGCAGCAGTCCAAGACGTCGGCTCACCACCACCTTATCAAGGGCAAAAGTGAGAAGTCGCACAACACCAGGTTATAGTCCAACAGTTTTATTTGAAATGTGATTTCAAATAAAACTGTTGGACTATAACCTGGTGTTGTGCGACTTCTCACTTTTGCCCACCCCAGTCCAACACCGGCATCTCCGCATCATTATCAAGGGCAATTAGGGATGGGAAATAAATGCTGGCCTTGCCAGTGATGCCCACATCCCATGAATGAACATAAAAAAAATTCCCTACATTATACTCCATCTGCCACCTTACTGCCCACTCACAGTCTATCTATACCCCTTTGCAGACGGTGTTCCCCTCACAGCTTACTGTCCCACCTAACTTTGTATCGCCAACAAACTTGGATACATTATACTCGGGCCCTTCATCTAGGTCATTAATATAGATTGTAAATAGCCGAGGCCCCAGCACTGATCCTTGCGGCACCCCACTCGTTACAGCCTACCAACCTGAAAAAGACCTGTTTATCCCTACTCCCATGAACACTTAACTTGTATAATAACCTTTTATGTGGCGCCTTATCGAATGCCTTTTGGAAATCCAAATATACTACATCCACTGGTTCCCCATTATCTATCCTGCTAGTTACATCCTCAAAAAAACTAATAAATTTGTCAAACACGATTTCATTTTCATAAAACCATGACGACTCTGCCTAATCATGTTATGATTTTCTAAGTGCCCTGATACCACTTCCTTAACAATGTTTTCCAGCATTTTCCCCGATGACTGATGTCAGGCTAACTGGCCTGTAGTTCCCTGTTTTTTCTCTCCCTCCTTTCTTGAATAGCGGTGTTACATTTGCGACCTTCCAATCCACTGGGACCGTTCTAGAATCTAGGGAATTTTGGGAGATCAAAACCAATGCATCCACTATCTCTGCAGCCACCACCTGTTTTAGAACCCTAGGATGTAGGCCATCAGGTCCAAGGGATTTGTCAGCTTTTCGTCCCATTAGTTTCTCTAGTACTTTTTCTTTACTTATATTAATTACATTAAGTTCCTCATCTTCATTAGACCCTTGGTTCCCAAACATTTTTGGTATGCTTTTTGTGTCTTCTACTGTGAAGAGATACACAAAATATTTGTTTAACGTTGCTGCCATTTCCTTATTCCCCATAATAATTTCTCCTGTCTCAGCCTCTAAGGGACCAACGTTTACTTTTGTTACACTCTTCCTTTTTACATACTTGTAGAAGCTCTTACGATTTGTTTTTATATTTTTTGCAAGTTTTCTTTCATATTCTATATTTTCCCTTATCATCAATGTTTTGGTCATCCTTTGCTGGTTTCTGAAACTCTCCCAATCCTCAGGCTTACAACTATTCTTCACAACATTAGAAGCTTCTTCTTTCAATCTAATGCTATCTTTAACTTCTTTAGTTAGCCGTGGAGTTTTTATTTCTCAATGGAATGTATTTTTGTTGAGAATTATTAAATATTTCTTTAAATACTAGCCACTGCTTATCTCCCGCCATACCTTTTAATCTATTTTTCCAATCTACCTTAGCCAACTCATACTTTTGTAATTGGCTTTATTTAAGTTTAAGACTCTAGTTTCGGACTTAGGCAAGTCACTCTCAAACTTCATGCGAAATTCTATCATATTATGATCACTCTGCCCCAGAGGATCCTTTACTATGAGATTGCTAATTAACCCTGTCTCATTACTAAAAGAAGCAAGGGAAGAGAGAGCAGAGGCGCCATTATATATACTCGGGAATAGTTTGTATAATTTCCAAATTTACGGACGACACCAAATTCGGGCGTAGAGTTATTAATGAGGAGCACTGTGACAAAATACAACAAGTTAATGAACTTTCAGTTTGGCGTGTAAATGGCTGATGAATTTCAATTTCGGTAAGTGTGAAGTGGTGCATTATGTTAGGAGGAATAAGGAGCCCAAGTACTCCTTCGAAAGTAATTGTCTAAATAGTGTCGAGGAGAAAAGGAATCTAGGGGAACAGATGCACAAATCATTAAAAGCAGGTTAACAAGGCCATGAAAGTGCAAGCAAAGCTAAGGGTCATGAATATAAGATACTAATAAATCCAATGAGGAATTCAGGAGAAACCTCTTTTTTGAGAGAGTGGTTAGAATGTAGAGCTTGCCAGCACATGGAGTAGTTGAGGTGAATAGCAGAGTGCCTTTAAGGGAAGCCAGCTGAGTACATGAGGGAGAAAGAAATAGAAGGACATGATGGTAGGATGAGGTGAAGTAAGGGGGGAGGAGGCTCGTGTGGAACATAAACACCAGCATGGACCTGTTGGGCCGAATGGCCTGTTTCTGTGCTGTAAATTCTATGTAATTACACAATATAAGATCTAAAATAGCCTGCTCCCTGGTTGGTTCCATGACATATTGTTCTAGGAAACCGTCCCGAATGCATTCCATGAACTCGTCCTCCAGACTACCTTTGCCAATTTGATTTGTCCAGTCTATATGAAGATTAAAGTCCCCCACCATTATTGCATTACCTTTGTTACAAAGGGACCTGGGTGTCCTTGTACACCAGTCACCGAAAGCAAACATGCAGGTGCAGCAAGCAGTTAGGAAGGCAAATGGTATGTTGGCCTTCATTGCAAGAGGATTTGAGTATAGGAGCATGGATGTCTTACTACAGTTATACAGGGCCTTGGTGAGACCACACATGGAGTACTGTGGGCAGTTTTGGTCTCCTTACCGAAGAAAGGATATACTTGCCATAGAGGGAGTGCAGCGAAGGTTCACCAGACTGATTCCTGGGATGGCAGGACTGTCGTATGAGGAGAGATTGGGTCGAATAGGCCTGTATTCACTAGAGTTTAGAAGAATGAGAGGGGATCTCATTGAAATGTATAAAATTCTGACAGGGCTAGACAGACTGGATGCAGGGAGGATGTTTCCCCTGGCTGGGGGCTCCAGAACGAGGGGTCACAGTCTCAGGATACAGGGTAGGACATTTAGGACTGAGATGAGGAGAAATTTCTTCACTCAGAGGGTGGTGAACCTGTAGAATTCTCTACCACAGAAGGCTGTGGAGGCCAAGTCACTGAATATATTTAAGAAGGAGATAGATAGATTTCTAGACACAAAAGGCATCAAGGGGTATGGGGAGAGAGCAGGAATATGGTATTGAGATAGAGGACCAGCCATGATCATATTGAATGGCGGAGCAGGCTCGAAGGGCCGAATGGCCTACTCCTGCTCCTATTTTTCTATGTTACAAGCTCCTACTATTTCTTGATTAATATTTTGTCCAACGGTATAGCTCCTGTTAAGGGGCCTATATACTACTCCCACCAGTGTTTTCTGTCCCTTGTTATTCCTTATCTCCACCCATACTGATTCTACTTCCTGATCTTCCGAGCTGAGATCCTTTCTCTCTACTGTCCTTATGTCATCCTTTATCAGGGCTACCCACCCCCCGCTTTTCCATTCTGCCTGTCTTTTCGAAACGTCAAGTACCCTGGAACATTTAGTTCCCAACCTTGGTCACCTTGCAACCATGTCTGTAATGGCTATTAGATCAAACTGATTTATCTCTATTTGTGCCACTAGTTCGTCTATCTTCTAACGAATGTTGCGTGCATTCAGATAAAGACTTTAATTTAAATTTACCATTATTCCCTGCTTTGACCTTATTCTCTGCTGCACCGCTACCGTTAAACTCGCTGTCCCTTCCTGTCACACTCTGCTTATTTTTACCCAAATCACTACACTGCTCTATTGCCTTGACCTTTCTCTTTAGATTTCTAAATTTCCCCTCACCTGACCGCTCTCCCCTTTTTTAGTTTAAAGCCCTAGTTATTCGATTTGCCCAGGACGCTGGTCCCAGCCCGGTTTAAGGGGAGCCTGTCCCGACGGAACAGCTCCCTCTTTCCCCAGTACTGGTGCCAGTGCCCCACGAATTGAAACCCCTTCTTCCCACACCACTCAGCCACGCATTTAACTCTCTGATCTGCTTGACCCTATGCCAATTTGCACGTGGCTCAGGTAATACCCTTAAAGTTCTGCTTATTAATTTAGACCCTAGCTCCACAAACTCCCTCAGCAGAACCTCATTCTTAGTTCTACCTATGTCGTTGGTTCCTACATGGACCACGACAATTGGATCCTCCCCCCCCACTCCCACTCCAAGTTCTTCTCCAGCCGCGAGGATATATCCTTAACCTTGCAGGCAACAGCGCCTTTGGGACTCTCTTTCGCGGCTGCAGAGAACAATATCTATTCCCCCTGACTATACTGGCCCCTACCACTACCACATTCCTTCATTCTCCCCCCCACTTGGATGGCCCCCTGTACCACAGGGCCGTGGTCAGTTTGCCCATCCTCCCTGCAGTCCTTTTCCTCATCCATACAGGTAGCAAGTACTTCCTACCTGTTGGACAAGGTCAAGGGCTGAGACTCCTCCATCACATCATCCTGGGTCCCCATACCTGCCTGACTCACAGTCACACCCTCCTGTTCCTGACCACTGACAAACTCTAAAGTACAACTTAACCTAAGGGGTGTGACTGCCTCCTGGAACAAAGTGTCCAGGTAACTCTCCCCTTCCCTGATGCATCGCAATGTCTGCAGCTCGTACTTCAGCTCAACAATTCTGAGCCGAAGTTCCTCGAGCTGCAGACACTTACTGCAGATGTGGTTGCTCGGGATAGTGATGCTCTCCACAAACTGCAGTTATGACACACCACCTGCCCCGCCATCTCTAACCTTGTTTTATTAATTAATTAAAGCTTTTATTCAATCGATATTTTAGTTTTGTTTGACTATTTTATCTAGTTTAAGTTATTAATTTAATAAGTACTACCAAGTTAGTTTCTCAGCTCTTAATTTAACCCCCTTGTCTAACTTGGAGGGAAAAAAAATTGTCATAAAGCCTCATTAAAGGTCAAATTGAAAAAAGGCTCTATGTGCCCGAGAGAAAGAAAATGCCTAGGGTTATATACCTGTTGCAGCCTTTGTTTTGTGTTGATAAACTACAGAGTACGTGCGAGAGGAGAACGTGATTTATTCATGGAATGTTATTTCGGTGACTATTGGCAACACCTTCGACCTGCACTGCGCCATTATATACATTACCTGTGTATATTTACATTAATTGACCTTAATATCCTGCAACGGATGTTATAGTCAGCCTAACATCAGTGGTGGGGAAATTTTCAGACAATAATCTGGGGTAAAATAACTGTCACTTAATAAATGACAGCGAGCACGGATTTCTTAAAGGCAAATTGTGTCTGACAACTTGATTGAGTTCTTTAATGAAGTAACGGAGAGGATGGATGAGGTTAGTGCATTGACGTTGTGTATATGGACTTTCAAAAAAACGTTTAGTAAAGTACCACATAATAGACTGGTTAGCAAGATTGAAGCCCATGGGATTAAAGGGACAATGGCAGTGTGGATACAAAAATGGCTAGGGGATAAAAAGCAGAGTAGTGGTGAACGGTTGCTTTTCAGACTGGAGGGAAGTGTACAGTGGTGTTCCCCAGAGGTCAGTATTAGGACCACTGCACTTTTTGATGTATATTAATGACCTGGACTTGGGTATACGGGGCATAATTTGAAAGTTTGTAGGGGATACGAAACTCGGAAATGTAGTAAACAGTGAGGAGGATAGTAACAGACTTCAGCAGGACATAGACAGACTGGTGAAATGGGCAGACACATTGCAGGTGAAATTTAACACAGAAGTGTGAAGTGATATATTTTGGTAGGAAGAATGAGGGGAGGCAATATAAACTAAATGGAACAATTTTAAAGGAGAGTGCAGGAAGAGAGAGAGACCTGGGGGTGTAAATACACAAATCTTTGAAGGTGGCAGGATAAGTTGAGAAGGCTATCAAAAAAGCATATGGGATCCTTGGCTGTTGGACTATAACCTGCTGTTGTGCGACCTCTCAATTTTATTAATAGAGGCATAGAGTACAAAAGCAAGGAAGTTATGCTAAACCTTTATAAATCACTGGTTAGGCCTCAACTGGAGTATTGTGTTCAATTCTGGGCACCACACTTTAGGAAGGATGTCAAGGCCTTGGAGAGGGTGCAGAGGAGATTTACTCGAATGCAGGACTTCAGTTATGTGGAGAGGCTGGAGAAGCTGGGGTTGTTCTCCTTAGAGCAGAGAAGTTTGAGAGATTTGATAGAGGTGCTCAAAATCATGAATGGTTTTTAGAGAGTAAATAAGGAGAAACTGTTTCCACTGGCAGGAGGGTCGGTAACCAGAGGACACAGATTTAAAATAATTGGCAAAAGAACCAGAGGCGAGATGAGGAGAATCTTTTTTTACTCTGTGTTTTGAAATGCACTGCCTGATAGGGTGGTGGAAGTAGATTCAATGGTAACTTTCAAAAGGGAATTGGATAAATACTTGAGGGGGAAAGATTTGCAGGGCTGTGGGGAAAGAGCAAGGAGTGGAACTAATTGGATAACTCTTTCAAAGAGCCGGCACAGGCACGATGGGTCGAATGGCCTCCTTCTGTGCTGTATGATTCAATTACCTGTGTATATATTCATTTGCCTGCATACCCTGTAATGGACAGCCTCTCTCTACATATTATACATATTGCCAGTGCATATATATATTAATTTCCCTTAAAACCCTGCAGTGGGAGACCTGTTCCTATGCTTCATATACATTATCTGTATATATTTTCATAATTTACCTGAACACCCTGCAATGGGAGGCCTATTAATACATTTTATTTTAACCTTTCAGGTCTGTTTTTCTCTCCACAGATGCTGCCTGACCTGCATTTCCTGTTTTTCTTTCGGTTTTCCAGCATCCGTAGTATTTTGTAACTGTATTAGTGTTTAATTCACTGCCACATCTCTTCCAGGAATGCCCACCTTGAAGAATTTTGCTCTTCTCGCCGACAGGATTTCCGTTTGTCTCTTTTACCTTCATTGCTTTCTGTTTCCCTTCTCGTGTTTGATCAGGTATCTACCAAAACTCGCTTTCGCAGCCACATCTCTTTCCTCAGCAACTGTCTCTAGCTCCAACCTATTCCACGTGGATTTCAACTGAAATTCCACCCTTCATGTTTCAGATCCACCCAGGATTAGATATCTCCAAGATATTCAGCGTTCCTCGACCCACTGCTCTCACCGCATCCAGAGATCCGCGCTCAACGCCACACGCATGCTCTCAACACCTCTCTTCAGCAGCACCGACGCACTCCACCTCAAGGCTGTCCTGGTCCGCAGTTCCATTTCATCCTTCGCCTCAACCGGCGCTTTAACAAAAATAATGTTTTTTCTTCCTTTCAGGCGTCGAGGATCGCAAGCTTCAACAACTCTGATATGGACGGGACGCCCCTCCAGAACCTTCACTTTCCTCTGACCGCACGCCGCCTCCTGATCTCGTCCTTTGTCGTGTTTTCATTATCCCCTGACCTTCCCCTCTGACCCCAAACCAACAGCCCTCGGCAAAAAGTGACCTGAAACGTGAACTAGAATCACAGAAATTCACGGCACAGAAGGAGGCCATTCGACCCATCGTGTCTGTGCCGGCCGAAAAAAGAGCTATCCAGCCTAATCCCACTTTCCAGCTCTTGGTTCGTAGCCCTCTTTCTCTTTCCACAGATGCAGCCTGACCTGCTGAGCATTTCCAGCATTTTCTACATTGCTAGTAATGTAACTCCTCCTATATTTTATATACATTGTCTGTACTCTCTAACACTCTCTCCTGCCTTAAGACACTCCTTAACACCTACCTCTGTGACCAAGCTTTTGATCATCTGCCCTATCTCATGTGGCTCGTGTCAAATTTTTGTTTGTTAACACTCCTGTGAAGCGCCTTGGGACGTTTTACTACATTAAAGGCATTTAAATACAAGTTGTTGATGTTGTATATATTTACATCAATTTACCTGAACACCCTGCAATGGGAAGCCTACTAGTACATTTTATATAATTTATCTGTGTTCAGTTATATTCATTTATCTGACCGCTTTGGAATGTCACATCTATCCCTACATGTTATATACATTACCTGCATAGATTGATAGCAATGTAACTCCTATATTTTATATATTGTCTGTTCATATTATTGCCTTTACATATTACTGCCTATATATATATATTTACATCAATTTACCTGAACCCCCTGCAATGGGAGGTCTCTTTGCAATGAGCAGTCTGTCCCTACACTTATTATACATTACCAGTATGTGCAAATTATATATTATATGCACATTAATATGTCCCTGTAGATTCTATACATTTAAATAATAATTTGCTTTTTTACTTTTCCTACCAAAGTAGATAACCTCACATTTTCCCAGATGGAGTATAATGTGGGAAGATGTGAGGTTATCCACTTTGGTAGGAAAAATAAAAAAGCAAATTATTTAAATGGAGAAAGACTACAGAATGCAGCGGTACAGAGGGATTTGGGTGTCCTCGTACATGCAACACAAAAAGTTAGCATGCAGGTTCAGCAAGTAATTAAAAGGCAAATGGAATGTTGGCCTTCATTGCAAGGGGGATGGAGTATAAAAGTAGGGAAGGCTTGCTACTACTGTACAGGGCGTTGGTGAGACCACACCTGGAATACAGTTTTGGTCTCCTTATTTGAGGAGCAATATACTTGCATTGGAGGCAGTTCAGAGAGGGTTCACTTGGTTCATTCCTGAGATGAAGGGGTTGTCTTATGAAGAAAGGTTGAGCAGGTTGGGCCTATACTCATTGGAGTTTAGAAGAATGAGAGGTGATCTTATTTAAACATAAGATTCTGAGGGGGCTTGACAGGGTAGATTGCAGGGAGGATGTATCCCCGCGTGGGGGAATCTAGAACTAGGGGGGCATAGTTTCAGGATAAGGGGCTGCCCATTTAAAATGGAAATGAGGAGGAATTTCTTCTCTCAGAGGGTCGTGAATCTTTGGAATTCTCTACCCCAGAGAGCTGTGGAGGCAGAGTCATTGAATATATTCAAGGCGGAGAGAGACAGATTTTTGAGCTACAGGGGAGTCAAGGAAAAGTGGCGTTGAGGCCAAGATCAAATCAGCCATGATTTTATTGAATGGCAGGGCAGGCTCGAGGGGCCGAATAACCTTCTCCTGCTCCTAATTCTTACGTTCTTATGTATCACCTGTGTCTATAGGATAAGCAGCCTGTCCTTGCACTTTATATAAATTACCTGTATGTGTACACATTATGTACATTAATATCCCCGATCCCTGTCCCTTTAGATTCTATACATTGTGTCTATATGAGCAGCCTGCACCTGTACATATTACTGTCCGTATTTATATTTACATCAATTTACCTGAACCCCCTGTAATGGGAGGCCTCTTTGCAATGAGCAGTCTGTGCCTACACTTTATAAACATTACCAGTCTGTGTACATTTTATCGATACACACCTTAATGGACCCCTGCGCCTATAGGTTCTATCCATTAGCCGTGTCTATGATGAGCAGCCTGTCCACACTCTGATGTATATAAAGTGTGTGAACACTACATTACCGCCCTCCCCTCCCTCTCCCTCCCGGTCTGTCGGGCGCCCGTTACCTGAATACTCGGCGGCGGGCGGGCTGCTCCGCGGCTGCCTCAGCGGCTCCTGCTGCTGGATGCCGCTCTTGACGTGGACGCCGTTGCCCTGCACGATGGCGGCCCCGCTGGCGGTGCCGGCGGAGCCCCCGGCCGCGGGCCCCAGGCCGTTCTCCTGCGCGCCGTCGCCGTGTCCCCGGGCTCGCGGGCCGGCCGAGGGAGGAGCGGGGGCCGGCGAGGAGACTCCCTGCGGGGCCAGGAGGGGCGCCGGCGGCGGTGCTGCTGGGACCGGAACCACCGCGGCGGCGGCGGCGCCCAAACCCCGGCCTCGGCCGCGCCCGGCTCCCGGCGCCCGGTCGAAAGCGGCGGCGGCGGGTTTGCCGCCCTCCATCGTCCGCGACCGTTTGCCCGTCCGTCCGTCCGCCGCACTTCCGGCGGAAGCCGCTCGCTCGCTCGCCCCCCTGGCCACGCCCCCCGGACCAAACCACGCCCCTGCTCCATCTGGACACGCCCCCTAGCCCAAACCACGCCTCCCGGCCTCAGGTCCCGGCCCTCAACTTCAGCCCCACCTCTGGCAATGCCCAAGGCCCCGCCCCCTGCCCGGCACTGCCCTTTGGCCACGCCCACCTTGCCCAGGCCACGCCCCATCCCCCGTCACGGGTCATAGGCCACGCCCACATGCGTCAGGTCCCATCGCCGACCACGCCCCCTATCTAGGCCACGCCCACTCGGGCCCGCCGCTCTTCCCAGGTCCCGCCCCTACCCTCAGGCCCCGCCCCTACCCCCTGACCCCCCCGGGCCCCGCCCCCCCCTAACCCCCCCGGGCCCCGCCCCCCCCTGACCCCCCCCCCCCCCCCGGGCCCCGCCCCCCCCCCCCCCCCGATCCCCCCCCCCGGGCCCCGCCCCCCCCCCCGGCTCCCAAACAAAACAAGCTGCGCCACAATCCGGGCCAACCGCCGCCGCCGCCGATGGGCGAGGATCGGGTGAGCGGAGGCAAGAAGTGACGCCGCAAAAAACACGACCAGTCCTCCAGCACTCCCGTCCACTGCGCCGCCGGCAGGTGGATAGTGAAAAGGCAACCTCCGGACTCAGGAGAACAAAGACAGACCTGCATTTATTTAGCGCCTTTCACCACGTCCCACCAGGACCCGATGGCCTGCATCCTAGGGTCTCAAAAGAAGTGGCTGCAGAGATAGTGGATGTATTGGTTGTAATCTACCAAAACTCCCTGGATTCTGGAGAGGTCCCAGCTGACTTGAAAACCGCAAATGTAACGCCCCTATTTAAGAAAGAAGGGAGACAGAAAGCAGGCAACTATCGACCAGTTAGCCTAACATCTGTCATTGGGGAAATGCTGGAGTCCATCATTAAGGAAGCAAGTAGCAGGACATTTAGAAAAACACACTGCAGTCAAGCAGAGTCAGCATGGTTTTAGGAAAGGGAAATCATGTTTAACAAATTTGCTGGAGTTCTTTGAGGATGTAACGAGCAGGGTGGATAATGGGGAACCAGTGGATGTCGTGTATTTGGATTTCTAGAAGGCATTCGAAAAGGTGCCACATAAAAGGTTACTGCACAAGATATGAGCTCACGGGGTTGGGGGTAATATATTAGCATGGATAGAGAATTGGCTAACTGACAGAAAACAGAGAGTCGGGATAAATGGGTCATTTTCAGGTTGGCAAACTGTAACGAGTGGGGTGCTGCAGGGATCGGTGCTGGGACCTCAACTATTTACAATCTATATCAATGACTTGGATGAAGGGACCGAGTGTAATGTAGCCAAATTTGCTGATGATACAAAGATAGGTGGGAAAGCAAATTGTGTGGAGAACGCAAAGAATCTCCAAAGGGATATAGATAGGCTAAGTGAGTGGCAGATGGAGTTTAATGTGGGAAAATGCAAGGTTATCCACTTCGGTAGGAAAAATAAAAAAGCAAAATTATTATTTAAATGGGGAGAGATTACAAAATGCTGAGGTACAGAGGGATCTGGGGGTCCTTGTACATGAATCACAAAAAGTTAGCATGCAGGTACAGCAAGTAATTAGGAAGGCAAATGGAATGTTGGCCTTTATTGCAAAGGGAATGGAGTATAAAAGTAGGGAAGTCCTGTTACAACTGTACAGGGCGTTGGTGAGACCACACCTGGAGTACTGCGTACAGTTTTGGTCTCCTTATTTAAGGAAGGATATACTTGCATTGGAGGCAGTTCAGAGAAGGTTCACTAGGTTGATTCTGGAGATGAAGGGGTTGTCTTATGAAGAAAGGTTGAGCAGGTTGGGCCTATACTCATTGGAGTTTAGAAGAATGAGAGGTGATCTTATTGAAGTACATAAGATTCTGAGGGGGCTTGACAGGGGAGATGCAGAGAGGATGTTTCCCCTCGTGGGGGAATCTAGAACTAGGGGGCATAATTTCAGAATAAGGGGGCACCCATTTAAAACGGAAATGAGGAGGAATTTCTTCTCTCAGAGGGCCATGAATCTTTGGAATTCTCTTCCCCAGAGAGCTGTGGAGGCTGGGTCATTGAATATATTTAAGGTGGAGCTAGACAGATTTTTGAATGATAAGGGAGTAAAGGGTTATGGGGAGCGGGCAGGGAAGTGGAGTTGAGGCCAAGATCAGATCAGCCATGATCTTATTGAGTGGCGGAGCAGGCTCAAGGGGCCAAATGGCCTACTCCTGCTCCTACGTCTTATGTTCTTATGTTCAAAGCACTTCACCGCCAATGAAGTACTTTGAGGTGTAGTCACTGTTGTAATGCCAATTCGTGCACAGCAAGCTCCCACAAACAGCAACGTTATAATGACCAGATCATCTTGTGAAGGAATAGCCAGGATTCAGAAAAATACACGATACTAAAAACAGATTTCTGAAATTATTAATAAATGACATACTGGGTTTAAAAGACATAAGCCTTAGCAGACACAGGCTGCAAACAGAATACAGGCTTCTGAGATAAGATGGTTTGTTAACACAAAGCTGTGAACGCAAGCTTTGATATGGGAATGGGATATTGACAAAGACAATGCCCTATTAAACAAACCATTGGGAGGTTCCTCTATGTCTAGAGTTTGGGAGAAAAACAATGGAATGACCCAAGTAAAGTGTTATAATCTAACACGTCGAACAGGTGCACAGAACATTAAAAACCTGTCGTAAAATAGTTTTATGTTAAACTTAAAGACAGGAAACACGATTAAATATGCAACCAATTCAGATAGCTAGAAAACAAGTAAACACTGAGTTAAAGTGTTTTCAATTTACATATTGTAAATATGATGCCTACAGAAGGCTTTGAAGAAATTACATCAAGTAAAAGAAACGCTTGCTGAACAAATAGTTTTAATGTTAAGCTTGAAAGATGGAGTCCCAAGGTCTGATAAAAACCAATTGAAGTAAATTAGAAATGCATGAAGATACTAGAGAAGTGTTTTCAATTTACATATTGTAAATATGATACCTACAAAAAGACTTTGAAAATGACATCAATGGATGCATCAAGCAATTACATTGTTCTTGTATTGAACTTGGAATACCATGGAGTCACAACGTCTGATAAACACCAGTTAAAGTAGTATTAGAATTGAATAGAAAGACTTCGATAAGAATTGCATCAAACAGAAACCATTGCTGTCATTGTGTTTATGATGGTTTTTGAAACATCTAAAGTAGAGACATAATTATGCATGCAATGGCTAAATTGACAGTAAAGACAAAGCATTCAACAGAGATATCAATAAAGAACAGAACAAAGTCAGCAAAGAATGACTTGATACAATTAAGCTTACATCATCAGGAAAACTTCAAAGGATAAACCACCCAAAAAAGATATAAAAATAGACCTTTTCAAACAGAAAGTCAGAAGTCGCTGGGAAGACAAGCGTTTCTCAACTTTACAGACATTCTCTGTAAGTTTACAACTTTTGAGTCTCGGGTAATCAAGGTATTTGATTTTGGTGGATATTCTGGATTAAGAAATAAGTAGAAGAGTGGAAAGGTAATGAAGTTAAGATTTGAGAATAAAGATCTGAGAATAAGATAATGTAAGCTATCTGTATTTTGAACGATTAAAGTTGCGATTGCCATAATAAATGTTAGCTAAATGTCGGTTCTGTCATAAATCTATATATTTTTAGAATAATCTCAAAGAGTATTCTGTATCATCTTGCGAACCCAAATTCTGTACACTCAAAGGAGTTGCAGAATTCTGGGGAGTATTCCGGACCCTTATAATATCCGGAAGGTTACAGTCTAGTTAAACTTATTAAAAGTACAATCTGGAGGACGGTAACATCTTTAGACCATTTCTTTCCTTTAGGGAGAGGTAGTCTGACCTTTAGACCCAGTTAAGCGTCTTATAGGATCCGGCTACCGCTAACTTTAGTTGAAGGTAAACGTCTGGGGAATACGCCTGATCTGGGGTAGTCCGAAAGGGCTAGGACTTCTAATTATCCCTTCAATCTGTTTTAGTGATGTTGAATGAGGGATAAATATTGGCCAGGACACTGGGGAGAACTCCCCTGCTCTTCTTCGAAATAGTCCCATGGGATCTTTTACATCCCCCTGAGAGAGCAGACGGGGCCTCGGTTTAACGTCTCATCCGAAAGACGGCACCTCCGACAGTGCAGCGCTCCCTCAGTACTGCCCCTCCGACAGTGCGGCGCTCCCTCAGTACTGATCCTCCGACAGTGCGGCGCTCCCTCAGTACTGATCCTCCGACAGTGCGGCACTCCCTCAGTACTGCCCCTCCAACAGTGCAGCACTCCCTCAGTACTGATCCTCCGACAGTGCAGCGCTCCCTCAGCACTGCCCCTCCGACAGTACGGCACTCCCTCAGTACTGCCCCTCCGACAGTGCGGTGCTCCCTCAGTACTGCCCCTCCGACAGTGCAGCGGTCCCTCAGTACTGCCCCTCCAACAGTGCGGCGCTCTCTCAGCACTGCCCCTCTGACAGTGCAGCGGTCCCTCAGCACTGCCCCTCCGACAGTGCAGCACTCCCTCAGTACTGCCCCTCCAACAGTACGGCGCTCCCTCAGTACTGCCCCTCCGACAGTGCGGTGCTCCCTCAGTACTGCCCCTCTGACAGTGCAGCGCTCCCTCAGTACTGCCCCTCCGACAGTGCAGCGGTCCCTCAGCACTGCCCCTCCGACAGTGCAGCGTTTCCTCAGCACTGCCCCTCTGACAGTGCAGCGCTCCCTCAGTACTGCCCCTCCGACAGTGCAGCACTCCCTCAGTACTGCCCCTCCGACAGTACAGCACTCCCTCAGTACTGCCCCTCCGACAGTGCGGCACTCCCTCAGTACTGCCCCTCCGACAGTGCAGCACTCCCTCAGTACTGCCCCTCCGACAGTGCGGTGCTCCCTCAGTACTGCCCCTCCGACAGTGCAGCGGTCCCTCAGTACTGCCCCTCCAACAGTGCGGCGCTCTCTCAGCACTGCCCCTCTGACAGTGCAGCGGTCCCTCAGCACTGCCCCTCCGACAGTGCAGCGGTCCCTCAGTACTGCCCCTCCAACAGTGCGGCGCTCTCTCAGCACTGCCCCTCTGACAGTGCAGCGGTCCCTCAGCACTGCCCCTCCGACAGTGCAGCACTCCCTCAGTACTGCCCCTCCAACAGTACGGCGCTCCCTCAGTACTGCCCCTCCGACAGTGCAGCACTCCCTCAGTACTGCCCCTCCGACAGTACAGCACTCCCTCAGTACTGCCCCTCCGACAGTGCGGCACTCCCTCAGTACTGCCCCTCTGACAGTGCAGCACTCCCTCAGTACTGCCCCTCCGACAGTGCAGCACTCCCTCAGTACTGCCCCTCCGACAGTGCAGCGCTCCCTCAGTACTGCCCCTCCGACAGTGCAGCACTCCCTCAGTACTGCCCCTCCGACAGTGCAGCGCTCCCTCAGTACTGCCCCTCCGACAGTGCAGCGCTACCTCAGTACTGCCCCTCCCACAGTGCAGCGCTCCCTCAGTACAGATTGTTTTAAAACTTTACTGGGAAAACAGTTCCCAATATATTTTACATTCATTGGGAATAGTTTGAAGGCAAACTGGTTTTAAAATATTCTTTCATGCAAATGCTTCTTCAAAATAGTATTTTAACAATTATTTTTGTTTTTATAAATAAAAATATACCTGCCAATGCAGCTCAGGCTATTCCTGATAGCCCTGTGGAACCAGTGCTATAATGGATAGTTGGTCTTGTATGGACAACCTGCAGGAAGTTCAGCACAGTCCTCTGCTAGTGAGCTTTAGCTGGTTAAAGTCCAGTGACTTGCACACACTGGGGGATTCCAAAGATTCACAACCCTTTGAATGAAGACATTTCTCCTCAACTCAGTCCTAAATGTTCAACCCCTTATCCTGAGACTATGCCCCCTAGTTCTAGACTCTCCAGCCAGGGGAATCAACCTCTCAGCATTTACCCTGTCAAGCCCTGTAAGAATTGTGTATGTTTCAATGAGATCACCTCTCATTCTTCTGAACTCCAGAGAATATAGGCCCATTCTACTCAATCTCTCCTCATAGGTTAACCTCTCATCCGAGGAATCAATCTCGTGAGCCTCCATTGCACTCCCTCTCTGGCAAGTATATCCTTCCTTAGGTAAGGAGACCAAATCTCACCATGGCAGTTTGAGAATTTCAGGAGTGCCTCTGACAGAATCACAAGTAACTTTTAAAAGGTGTAGAAAGGAGGGAGAGAGAAAACAGGGAATTACAGACCAGTTAGCCTGACATCAGTCATCGGGGAAAATGCTGGAATCCATTGTTAAAGAAGTGGTATCAGGGCACTTAGAAAATCATAACATGATTAGGCAAAGGAAAGGGAAATCGTGTTTGACAAATTTATTAGAGTTTTTGAGGATGTAACGAGCAGGGTAGATAAAGGGGAACCAGTGGATGTAGTATATTTGGATTTCCAAAAGGCATTTGATAAGGTGCCACATAAAAGGTTATTACACAAGATAAGGGCTCATGGGGTTGGGGGTAATATAATAGCATGGATAGAGGATTGGTTAATGGACAGAAAACAGAGATTAGGGATAAACGGGTCTTTTTTGGGTTGGCAGGCTGTAACGAGTGGGGTGCCGCAAGGATCAGTGTTGGGCCCTCAGCTATTTACAATCTATATTAATGACCTAGATGAAGGGACTGAGTGTAATGTATCCAGGTTTGCTGACGATACAAAGCTTGGTGGGACAGTAAGCTGTGAGGAGAACACACAGAGTCTGCCAAGGGATAAAGATAGACTAAGTGAGTGGGCAGTAAGGTGGCAGATGGAGTATCATAAGAAATAAGAATATAAGAAATAAGAGCAGGAGTAGGCCATACGGCCCCTTGAGCCTGCTCTGCCATTCAATAAGATCATGGCTGATCATCCACCTCAACTCCACTTTCCCGCCCGAATGTAGGGAAATGTGAGGTTATTCACTTTGATAGGAAGAAGAGAAAAACAGAATATTTTTTAAATGGTGAGAAACTTTTAAATGTTGGTGTTCAGGGGGATTTTGTTGTCCTCGTGCAAGAAACACAGAAAGCTACCATGCAGGTACAGCAAGCAATAAGGAAGGCATGTTGGCTTTTATTGCAAGGGGGTTGGAGTATAAGAGTAAGGAAGTCTTGCTACAATTGTACAGGGTCTTGGTGAAAAAGAAAAGAAAGACTTGCATTTATATAGCGCCTTTCACGACCACCAGACGTCTCAAAGTGCTTTACAGCCAATCAAGTACTTTTGAAGTGCAGTCACTGTTGTAATGTAGGAAACGCGGCAGCCAATCTGCTCACAGCAAGCTCCCACAAACAGCAATGTGATAATGACCAGATAATCTGTTTTTGTTATGTTGGTTGAAGGATAAATATTGGCCAGGACACTGGGGATAACTCCCCTGCTCTTCTTCGAAATAGTGCCATGGAATCTTTTACGTCCACCTGAGAGAGCAGACGGGGCCTCGGTTTAACGTCTCATCAAAAGACGGCACCTCCGACAGTGCAGCACTCTGGTGAGACCACACCTGGAGTACTGTGCACAGTTTTGGTCTCCTTATCTGAGGAAGGACATATGTGCCATAGAGGGAGTGCAACGAAGGTTCACTAGATTGATTCCTGGGATGAGAGGGTTGTCCTATAATGAGAGATTGAGTAGATTGGGCCTATTCCCTCTGGAGTTTAGAAGAATGAGAGGTGATCTCATTGAAACATACAAGATTCTGAGGAGGATCGACAGGGTAAATGCTGAGAGGTTGTTTTTCCCTGGCTGGAGTGTCTAGAACTAGGGGGCATAGTCTCAGGATAAGGGGGTGGCCCCCATTTAAGACCGAGATTAGGAGAAATGTCTTCACTCACTCAGAGGATTGTGAATCTTTGGAATTCTCTGCCCCAGAGGGCTGTGAATGCTGAGTCTTTGAGTATATTTAAGGCTGAGATAGATAGATTTTTGGACTCTAGGGGAATCAAGGGATATGGGGATCGGGCGGGAAAGTGAAATTGAGGTTGATGATCAGCCATGATCTTATTGAATGGCGGAGCAGGCTCAAGGGGCCGTATGGCCGACTCCTGCTCCTAATTCTTATGTTCTTATGTAAAATTTAAGGGGAAGTACATTTTGTTGAAAGTATTGCTGATTTTCATATAAGGAAACACCAGACATAGCTTAAAATTATTTGACCTGAAAGTGCCAACTATACCCGCAGCAGAGACCCTTAGCACATGGGTCTGTCAAGGGCACAGCCCATTCCCAGCCCATCACAAAGTTCCCTGGAGTCAGTGTGGTGAGATTGCCCCAGAGAGAAAGAAAGAACTTGCATTTATATAGCGCCTGTCACACCCTCAGGACGTCCCAAAGGCAACAGAATACTTTCTGAAGTGTGGTCACTGTTGTTTTATGGGTAAATGCGGCAACTGGTTTTGTACACAGTAAGATCCCACCAACAGCAAACGAATGACTCACCAGTTAATCCGTATTTTTGGTGGTGTTGGTTGAGGGTGGAGGGTTGGCCAAGACCCCATTCTCTGTTCTTCCAATAGGGAGACTTGGTTTCACATCTCATCTGAGGCATAGAATATAAGAGCAGGGGGGTTATGCTTGAACTGTATAAAACACTAGTTAGGCCATAGTTAGAATACTGCGTGCAGTTCTGGTCACCACATTACAGGAAAGATGTGATTGCACTAGAGCGAGTACAGAGGAGATTTACGAGGATGTTGCTGGGACTGGAGAAATTTAGCTATGAGGAAAGATTGGAAAGGGTGAGGTTGTTTTCTTTGGAACAGAGAAGGCTGAGGGGAGACCTTATTGAGGTGTATAAAATTATGAGGGGTCTGGATAGAGTGGACAGGAAGGACCTATTTCCCTTCACAGAGAGGTCAATAACCGAGGGCATAGCTTTAAAGTAATTGGTAGAAGGATTAGAGGGGAGCTGAGGAGAATGTTTTTCACCCAGAGGGTGGTGGGGGTCTGGAACTCACTGCCTGAAAGGGTGGTAGAGGCAGAAACCCTCATCACATTTAAAAAGTACTTGTATATGCGCTTGGACTGCTATAACCTACAGGGCTTCAGACCCAGAGCTGGAAAGTGGGATTAGGCTGGATAGCTCCTTTTGGCCCGGCACAGACACAATGGGCCGAATGGCCTCCTTCCGTGCTGTAAATTTCAATGATGCTATGATTTTATGAAAGATGGTTGCTCTCCTCATTCAGCATTCCCTCCTGAAGTAACAGCCTTAACCCCTGTCCGAGGCTTGAACACACAGCCTCCGCTGGACTCAGAGGTGGGAGTGCTGCCACCGAGCCCAGAGGCTCTCAGGCTGGTCTGGAGTCATGCTCCCTCCTCACTGTTTGCTATGGAGTTACTGCCATTACTAGGGTGTCCTCACAGCGGGTAGACCCTGCACAGCACACTCTCCACACCTTAAAAAAATCTTCACGGTAAGACTATTGGCCCAAAAATTCGGCCGTTCCCGGGTGAGTACGCACTGTGTACTCACCCGTATTGCTTTCCGAAGTGCCGGTTTCCTGCATGCACTGCGCATGTGCGGGAAACCGGCACTTCCGGTATGGTGAAGGGGGCGGTTCCTAGGTGAACCGCGTGCGCGCTAGAGGCTGCGCGCACGCAGCACACTTAGATTTCTACGCGAGGGTAAGTATTGAAGATTCTACGCTAATAAAAAGGAGGCGTAAGACCCCTTTTGAACAAGGTAAGTGGTTAATTAAGTATAATTTTAAATTTTTTTCAACAGGTTTATCTTTTTTAGATACTTTAAAGAAAGATAAGTTTATTTTTATAACTTTTAAAAAGTATTTTAATTTTTTCAAAAATTTAAATTTTTGTTTAAAGTGGTTAATTTATTTAACTATAGTTATTTTATAAATGTGATGGTTTTTTAAAAAAAATTATTTTAAGTTTAACTGTTCTTTTGGGGCCGATTTCAATTCACAGATTTGACAGGTCTCCTGTCAAGTCTATGAATGAAAGATGGTCTGCTGCCATTGGCTCTTCATGGCCCACGTGATCTCAGGGGTCGCATCGCACTAACTGCGCCCCTGGGACACGCAAGCACTGCGCGCCGGCACTTGGGAGAGGCCCAGGACCCGAAGTTCCTGTGGGCTCAAAACACAACGGCAGGCGCGGTGGGTAAGAGCGCGCGCGATCCTTACCCCCGCGGCAAGCCGGCCACGCGAATTTCTAGGCCATTATTTTTTATCAATAGAAGGGAGGGGTTCTGTTAACAAAAAACCGCCCTCACTAGACTTCAGAACTTTGCTTGTGGTCAGCAGCATTGCAAGGATTTAAAAAAAATATTTTCTCAGGACGTGGGCGTCGCTGGCAAGACCAGAATTTGTTGCCCATCCCTAGTTGCCCTTGAGATGGGGGTGAGCTGCCTTCTTGAACAGCTGCAGTCCTTGTGGTACTTTCTCAACCTGCCCTGCCACTTTCAACGATTTGTGCACACATACCCCCCAGGTCTCTTGTACCATTTAGTTTATATGTCCTCTCCTCATTCTTTCGACCAAAATGTATCACTTCACACTTTTTCTGCGTTAAATTTCATCTGCCACGTGTCCGCCCATTTCACCAGCCTGTTTATGTCTTCCTGAACTCTATCACTCTCCTCCTCACTGTTCACTATACTTCCAAGTTTTGTGTCATCTGCAAATTTTGAAATTGTGCCCTGTACATCCACGTTCAAGTCATTAATATATATCAAGAAAAGCAGTGGTCCTAGAACCGACCCCTGGGGAACACCACTGTATACCGTGCTCCAGTCCGAAAAACAACCGTTCACCACTTCTCTCTGTTTCCTGTCACTTAGCCAATTCCGTATCCATGCTGCCACTGTCCCTTTTATTCCATGGGCTTCAACTTTGCTGGTGAGCCTATTATGTGGCACTTTGTGGAATGCCTTTTTTTTTATTCGTTTATGGGATGTGGGCGTCACTGGCAAGGCCAGCATTTATTGCCCATCCCTAATTGCCCTTGAGAAGGTGGTGGTGAGCCACTTTCTTGAACCGCTGCAGTCCGTGTGGTAGAAATCCATGTACACTACGTCAACCACATCAACCCTCTCTGTTACCTCATCAAAAAACTTGATCAAGTTGGTTTAACACGATTTGCCTTGAACAAATCCGTGCTGGCTTTCCTTAATTAATCCACACCTATCCAAGTGACTGTTAATTTTGTCCCTGATTACTGTTTCTAAAAGCTTCCCCACTACCTGCAGATTGGAGGATAGCAAATTTAAGAAAGGAGGGAGAGAGAAAACGGGGAACTACAGACCTGTTAGCCTCACATCAGTAGTTGGGAAAATGCTGGAATCTATTATAAAGGATGCAATAACTGGGCACTTAGAAACTAATAGTAAGATTGGGCAGAGTCAACATGGACTTATGAAAGGGAAATCCTGTTTGACAAACCTATTGGAGTTCTTTGAGGATGTAACTAGTGGATTAGACAAAGGGGAACCGGTAGATGTGGTGTATCTGGATTTTCAGAAGGCCTTCGATAAGGTCCCACACAAGAGGTTGGTGAACAAAATTAGGGCACATGGAATTGGGGGTAATATACTAGCATGGATTGAGAATTGGTTAACAGACAGAAAACAAAGAGTAGGGATAAACGGGTCTTTTTCAGGATGGCAGGCTGTGACTAGTGGGGTACCGCAAGGATTGGTGCTTGGGCCCCAGCTATTCACAATCTATATCAATGATTTGGATGAGGGGACTAAATGTAACAATTCCAAATTTGCTGAGGATACAAAGCTAGGTGGCAGTGTCAGTTGGGAAGAGGATGTGAAGAGACTTCAAGGGGATCTCGACAGGCTCAGTGAGTGGGCGAGAAAATGGCAGATGGAATATAATGTGGATAAATGTGAAGTTATCCATTTTGGTAGAAAAAACAGAAAGGCAGAGTATTTCCTAAATGGTGAAAGATTAGGGAATGCAGATGCTCAAAGGGTCCTGGGTGTCCTTGTACATGAGTCACTGAAAGTGAATTTGCAGGTGCAGCAAGCCATTAGGAAGGCAAATGGTATGCTGGCCTTCATTACAAGAGGATTTGAGTACAGGAGTAAAGAAGTCTTACTCCAATTATATAGGGCCTTGGTGAGACCACACCTGGAGTACTGTGTACAATTTTGGTCTCCTTACCTAAGGAAGGATATACTTGCCATAGAGGGAGTGCAACGAAGGTTCACGAGATTGATTCCTGGGATGGCGGGACTGTCGTATGAGAAGAGATTGAGTAAACTAGGCCTGTATTCTCTTGAATTCAGAAGAATGAGAGGGGATCTCATTGAAGCTTGGTAGGGTGGATGCTGGGAGAATGTTGGCTGGGGAGTCTAGAACCAGGAGCCACAGCCTCAGAATAAAGGGTAGGCCATTCAGGACTGAGATGAGAAGAAATTTCTTCACACAGAGGGTGGTGAATCTTTGGAATTCTCTACCCCAGAGGGCTGTGCAGGCTCAGTCATTGGGTATATTCAAAACAGAAGTCGATAGATTTCTGACTAGTAAGGGCATCAAGGGATATGGCGATAGGGCCAGTGAATGGAGTTGAGGCAGAAGATCAGCCATGATCTCATTGAATGGCGGAGCAGGCTCGAAGGGCCGAATGGCCTACTCCTGCTCCTATTTCTTATGTTCTTATGTTCTTACCGAGGTTAAACTGACTGGCCTGTAGTTGCTGGGTTTATCTTTACACCCTTTTTTGAACAAGGGTGTAACATTTGCAATTCTCCAGTCCTCTGGCACCACCCCCGTATCTATGGAGGATTGGAATATTATGGCCAGTACCTCCGCGATTTACGCCCTCAATTCCCTCAGCATCCTAGGATACATCCCATCTGCTCCTGGTTATTTATCTACTTTAAGTACATACAGCCTTTCTAATACCTCTTTATCAATTTTTATCCTATCAATTGCCTCCACTACCTCCTCCTTCACTATGTCTATGGCAGCATACTCTTCCTTGGTGAAGACAGATGCAAAGTACGCATTTAGTACCTCAGCCATACCCTCTGCCTCCATGCATAGGTCTCCTTTTTGGTCCCTAATCGGCCCCACACCTCCTCTTATTACCCTTTTACTATTTATATGCCTATAGAAGACTTTTGGATTACCTTTTATGTTGGCTGCCATTCCATTCTTTGTCCCTCTTATTTTCTTTTTCACTTCTCCTCTGACCTTTCTATATGTAGCCTGATTCTCAGATGTATTTACAACCTGACATCTGTCATACGCGCTCTTTTTCTGCTTCATTATATTCTCTATCTGTTTCGTCATCCAGGGAGCTTTGACATTTGTTGCTCTGACTTTCCCCTTAGTGGGAATGTACCTCAACTGTACCTGAACTATTTCCTCTTTAAAGGCAGCCCATTGCTCCTCTACAGTTTTGCCGGCCAATCTTTGATTCCCGTTTACCCGAGCCAGATCCGTTCTCATCCCACTGAAATTGGCCTTCCCCCAGTTAAACATTTTTACTCGAGATTGCTCCTGGTTCTTTTCCATAGCTAATCTAAGCCTTATGATACTATGATCACTGTTCCCTAAATGTTCACCTACTGACACTTGCTCCCCTTGACCTAACTCATTCCCCAGAACCAGATCCAGCAATGCCTCCTCCCTCGTCGGGCCGGAAACGTACTGATCAAGAAAGTTCGCCTGGACACGCTTCAGAAATTCTTCCCCTTCTCTGCCCTTTACACTATTACAATCCCAGTCTATATTAGGATAATTGAAGTCTCCCATTATAATACTCTATAGTTCTTGTACCTCTCTGTAATTTCGCTGCAAATTTGCTCCTCCATATCTTTCCCACTATTTGGTGGTCTATAGAATACACCTAGTAGTGTAATGGCACCTCTATTATTTCTTAACTCCAGCCATATAGATTCTGTCCTTGACCCCTCCAGGACATCCTCCCTCTCCAGCACTGTAACATTCTCCTTGACCAATACTGCCACACCACCTCCTATCTTTCCTGAACACCTTATAACCAGGAATATTTAATATCTAACCCTGCCCTTTTTTGAGCCAGGTCTCAGTTATTACATAGGAAACATAGACATAGAAACATAGAAGATAGGAGCAGGAGTAGACCATTCGGCCCCTCGAGCCTGCTCCGCCATTCAATGCGATCATGGCTGATCATCCAAATTCAGTACCCTGCCCCTGCTTTCTCCCCATATCCCTTGATCCCTTTAGCCTTAAGAAATATATCTATCTCCTTCTTGAATATATTTAATGAATTGGCCTCAACTGCCTTCTGTGGTAGAGAATTCCACAGGTTCACCACTCTCTGGGTGAAGAAATTCCTCCTCATCTCAGTCCTAAATGGCTTACCCCTTATCCTTAGACTGTGACCCCTGGTTCTGGACTCCCCCGCCATCGGGAACATCCTTCCTGCATCTAGTCTGTCTAGTCCTGTTAGAATTTTATAAGTTTCAATGAGATCCCCTCTCATTCTTCTAAACTCTAGCGAATACAAGCCCAATCGTCCCAATCTCTCTTCATACGTCATTCCTGCCATCCCAGGTATCAGTCTGGTGAATCTTCACTGCACTCCCTCCATGGCAAGAACATCCTTCCTCAGATAAGGCGACCAAAACTGCACACAGCACTCAAGGTGTGGTCTCACCAAGGCCCTGTACAACTGCAGCAAGACATCCATATATACTTATATACATATCCTTATATACATAGGATATACGGCACAGAAACAGGCCATTCAGCCCAACCAGTCTATGCTTTTATGCTCCACACGAGCCTCCTCCCATCTTTCCTCATCTAAATCTATCAGCATAACCCTCAATTCCTGCCATTTTTTGAGCCAGGTCTCAATTATTGCCACAACATCATATTCCCATGTGGCTATTTGTGCCTGCAGCTCACTTACCTTGTTTACTACACTTTGTGCGTTCACATACATACACTGTAAACCCATCTTAGACCATCCTGTATTCTCTCTTAGTTTGACCCCACCTAATACCTTACTATTTCTTACTTTAGTGATCTCTGCCTCTCCCAATCATTTGAGCACTTTATTTTCCCTTTCTAATGTTACATCCTGGTGCCTATCCCCCTGCCAAATTAGTTTAAACTGTCCCCAATAGCACTAGCAAACCTCCCCGTGAGGATATTGGTTCTGGCCCTGTTGAGGTGCAACCCGTCTGGCCTATACAGGTCCCACCTCCCCAAGAACCGGTCCCAATGCCCCAGGAATCTGAAGTCGTCCCTCCTGCACCATCTCTCCAGCCACGCATTCATCTGCTCTATCCTCCTATTTCTATACTCACTTGATCGTGGCACTGGGAGTAATCCGGAGATTACTACCTTTGAGGTCCTGCTTTTTAATCTCTTTCCTAGCTCCCTAAAATCTGCCTGCAGGAACTCATCCCTCTTTCTACCTATGTCGTTGGTACGAATATGGACCACAACCTCTGGCAATTCACCCTCCCCGGTCAGAATGTTCTGCAACCGCTCAGTGACATCCTTGACCCTGGCACTAGGGAGGCAACATACCATCCTGGAGTCATACGCACATAAGAAATAGGAGCAGGAGTAGGCCATTTGGCCCCTTGAACCTGCTCCGCCATTCAATAAGATCATGGCTGATCTGATCTTGGCCTCAACTCCACTTTCCTGCCCACTCCCCATAACCTTTGACTCCCTTATCGTTCAAAAATCTGTCTATCTCCACCTTAAATATATTCAATGACCCAGCCCCACAGCTCTCTGGGGTAGAGAATTCCAAAGATTTACGACCCTCTGAGAGAAGAAATTCCTCCTCATCTCAGTTTTAAATGGGTGACCCCTTATTCTGAAACTATGCCCCCTAGTTCTAGATTCCCCCACGAGGGGAAACATCCTCTCTGCATCTACCCTGTCGAGCCCCCTCAGAATCTTATGTACTTCAATAAGATCACCTCTCATTCTTCTAAACTCCAATGAGTATAGGCCCAACCTGCTCAACCTTTCTTCATAAGACAACCCCTTCATAAGAACATAAGAAATAGGAGCAGGAATAGGCCACTTGGCCCCTCGAGCCTGCTCCGCCATTTAATAAGATCATGGCTGATCTTGGGCTCAAAGCCACTTCCCTGCCCGCTCCCCGTAACCCTTCACTCCCTTATCTTGCAAAAATCTGTCTTCTCCACCTTAAATGTATTTAATGACCCAGCCTCCACGGCTCTCTGGGGCAGAGAATTCCACAGATTTACGACCCTCTGAGAGAAGAAATTCCTCCTCATCTCAGTTCTAAAAGGGCGACCATTTATTCTGAGACTGTGCCCCCGAGTTCTAGATTTCCCCACGAGGGGAAACATCCTCTCTTCATCTACCTTGTCGAACCCCCTCAGTATCTTATATGTTTCAATAAGATCACCTCTCATTCTTCTAAATTACAATGAGTATAGGCCCAACCTGCTCAACCTTTCTTCATAAGTCAACCCCCTCCCTCATCTCTGGAATTAACCTAGTGAATCGTCTCTGAACTGCCTCCAATGCAAGTATATCCTTCCTTAAATAAGGAGACCAAAACTGTACGCTGTACTCAAAGTGTGGTCTCACCAATACCTTGTACAGTTGTAGCAGGACTTCCCTGCTTTTATACTCCAACCCCCTTGCAATAAAGGCCAACATTCCATTTGCCTTTTTGATTACTTGCTGTACCTGCATGCTAACTTTTTGTGTTTCAGGCACAACGGCCCCCAGGTCCCTCTGAACTGTAGCATTTTGTAATCTCTCTCCATTTAAATAATCATTTGCTTTTTTATTTTTCCTGCCAAAGTGGATAACCTCGCACTTTCCCACATTATACTCCATCTGCCAAATGTTTGCCCACTCACTTAGCCTGTCTATATCCCTTTGCAGATTCTTTTAGTCCTCTGTACAACTTGCCTTCCCACCCATCTTTGTATCATCCGCAAACTTGGCTACATTGCACTCGGTCCCTTCATCCAAGTCATTAATGTAGATTGTAAATAGTTGAGGCCCCAGCAATCCCTGTGGCACCCCACTAGTTACCATTTGCCAACCGGAAAATGGCCTATTTATCCCGACTCTCTGCTTTCTGTTAGTTAGCCAATTCTCTATCCATGCTAATATAATAATATATTCATCTCAGGAATTAACCTAGTGAACTTCTCTGAACTGTCTCTAATGCAAGTATATCCCACCTTAAGTAAGGAGACCAAAACTGTACACAGTACTCGAGGTGTTGGCTCACCAATACCCTGTACAGTTGTAGCAAGACTTCCCTATTTTTATACTCCATCCCCCTGCGGCCGCAGAAACGTCTGTCTGCTCCCCTAACTATCGAATCCCCTACCACTATTGCTTTTCCACTCTTCTTCCTTCCCCCCCTGTACAGCTGAGCCACCCGTGGTGCTGCGGCCTTGGCTCTGGCTGTACTCCCCAGGGGAACCATCGCCCTCACCAGTACTCAGAACGGAATACTGGTTGGAGAGCGCGATGCACTCAGGGGACTCCTGCACTATCTGCCTGGTCCTCCTCTTCTGTCTGACGGTCACCCATTCCCTCTCTGCCTGTGCACTCTTTATCTGCGGGGTGACCACCTCTATCCTCAGCCTCGCGGATGTTCCGCAGTGACGCCAGCTGCTGCTCAAGCTCCGAAACCCGAAGCTGGAGCTCCTCCAGCCGACGACACCTCCTGCACACCTGGTTGTCCAGGACACGGGAAGCGTCCTGGATTTCCCCACATGGCACAGGATGCGCATTCCGTGGGACTGAGCTGCCCTGCCATGCCTCTATTTAATAGACTATTAAATAACTTACAGAAATTTAAGACTAAGATGTATCTGATTCAAGTTATTAATATAATGTAAGTTACTAATTTAATATAGTATTAACTGTTACTAATCTCCAAGTTTCTGCTTAATTCCTAGCCAGCTATTTAACCCAGCCCCTAACTTGAAGAGCAAAAAAAACTGGTGACCTTTACCAACCAATCAGTTACCAGCTATCCTGTGATATCACTTCTGAATTTTTT
Source organism: Squalus acanthias (assembly GCA_030390025.1). Taxonomy (NCBI): domain Eukaryota; kingdom Metazoa; phylum Chordata; class Chondrichthyes; order Squaliformes; family Squalidae; genus Squalus; species Squalus acanthias. The sequence goes on from CM059425.1 coordinate 262,581,207, forward strand.
CTTCTGTTCCCAACCAGGTTCGCTGCTTACAGTACAAGCCCTGACCTGCAGGGGCGCTGTGTACCAGCTCGGTGCAGAACAAGCCCTGACCTGCAGGGGCGCTGTGTACCAGCTCAGTGCAGAACAAGCCCTGACCTGCAGGGGCGCTGTGTACCAGCTCAGTGCAGAACAAGCCCTGACCTGCAGGGGCGCTGTGCATCAGCTCATTGCATTACAAGTCCTGACCTGCAGGGGCGCTGTGCATCAGCTCATTGCATTACAAGCCCTGACCTACAGGGGCGCTGTGTACCAGCTCAGTGCAGAACAAGCCCTGACCTACAGGGGCACTGTGCATCAGCTCATTGCAGTACAAACCCTGACCTGCAGGGGTGCTCTGCATCAGCTCATTGCAGTACAAGCCCTGACCTGCAGGTGCGTGCTGCGTCACCTCATTGCAGTACAGGCCCTGACCTACAGGGACGCTGTGCATCAGCTCATTGCAGTACAGGCCCTCAAGGACACCTTCAAAGCCTCCTTGAGAAAGTGCAACATCCTCACTGACACCTGGGAATCCCTGGCCCAAGACCGCACAAAGTGGAGAAGAAGCATCCGTGAAGGCGCTGAACACCTCGAGTCTCTTTGCCGGGAGCAAGCAGAAGCCAAGCGGAAGGAGCGCACGTTAACCCAAGCACCCCACCCACCCGCCCCTTCAACCACCGTCTGCCCCACCCGTGACAGAGACTGTAGGTCCCGCATTGGACTCATCAGTCACTTGAGAACTCATTTTTAGTGTGGAAGCAAGTCATCCTCGGTTCCGAGGGACTGCCTAAGAAGAAGAAGACAAGAAATAACAACAGAAAACGCTGGAAAAACTCAGCAGGCCAGGCAGCATCCGTGGAGAGAGAAAGAGAGTTAACGTTTCAGGTCGATGACCTTTCATCAGAACTGTGAAGAGCCGGAAATCAAATAGATTTAAGGCCAGAGTAAAGCTGGGAAAAGGGGGAGGGGATAAAAGAACAAAGGGGGAGATGAAGAGACATTAAGAGACATTAAGAGATATGCAAGGCTAGAGGTGGTGTAAATGTGACAGATTAAGGCTGAAAGAAGTGTGAAATCCACTGGCAGAATGAAGGACAGCTGCCAGCTTCTAGGAGGAAAAAAAAGGTGGGGGGGGGGCAAATAAAAGGGTGGAAAAAATAAAATATAAATGTGATTGGAGCTGAGGTTATGATCTAAAATTGTTGAACTCGATATTGAGTCCAGAGGGCTGTAGCGTGCCTAAACGAAAGATGAGGTGCTGTTCCTCGAGCTTACGCTGCGCTTCCGTGGAACAGTGTAATAGGCCGAGGACGGTGAGGTCAGAGTGGGAGTGAAGCGGTGAATTAAAGTGACAGGCGACCGGGAGCTCGGGGTCCCCCTTACGGACTGAACGGAGGTGTTCCGCAAAGCGGTCACCCAATCTGCGTTTGGTCTCCCCAATGTAGAGGAGACCACATTGTGAGCAGCGAATACAGTATACTAAATTGCAGGAAGTACAAGTAAATCGCTGTTTCACCTGGAAGGGGTGTTTGGGGCCCTGGACAGTGGGAAGAGGGGAGGTGTAAGGGCATGTGTAGCATCTCCTGCGCGTGCACGGGAAGGTGCCGGGCGAAGGGGAAGGGGTGCTGGGGGTGGTAGAGGAGTGGACTAGGGTGTCGCGGAGGGAGCGGTCCCTGCGGAATGCTGAAAGGGGAGGTGAGGGGAAGATGTGTTTGGTGGTGGGATCACGCTGGAGGTGGCGGAAATGGCGGAGGATGATCCGTTGAAGAAGACAAGCCCTGGCCTGCAGAGGCGCTGTGCGTCACGTCATTGCAATACAGGCTCTGACCTGCAGGGGCGCTGTATGCCAGTTCATTGCAGTACAAGCCCTGACCTGCAGGGATGCTGTGTGTCAGCTCATTGCAGTACAAGCCCTGCCCTGCAGGGGCGCTGTGTGCCAGCTCATTGCAGTACCAGGCCTGACCACCAAACATATGTTTCAGATAGAGGCTATTCCATGATTCTATGATTCGATTTTGAATTAAAATACTGTGCAGAATATCAAAACTCTTGAATTGTAGCTGACCTTTTAATTAGCCCTCTAATTATCCTTTTGACAAAAATAATCCTTCTGTGCTGTAAGATTCTATTCTACGGTCTCTCCCATGAAAGGAATGCCTTAAGGAGATAACATTCCTTCAATTAGATAGAAGATCTTTATTTGTCCACTAGTGTTACCACTTGAGGTTGTTTTGTGACTTTCCTTCAGCACAGTGGTTTCATTGGCAGGTATCACCCGGCTTCAAGACTTAGAGGGGCAGTTAGCCTCATAGTGGAGTCTGCATTGCCGGGATCAAAAGCTGAGAGTTACATTTAAGGTGGAACATCTTTTGGTGCCTCCTTGATTTGGTAATTATCAATCATACAGCACAGAAGGAGGCCATTCTGCCCATCGAGCCTGTGCCGGCTCTTTGAACGAGCTCTCCAATTACTCCCACTCCCCGGCTCTTTTCCCTGTAGCCCTGCAAATTTTCCTTTTCAAGTATTTATCCAATTCCCTTTTGAAAGTTGCTATTGAATCTGCTTCCACCGCCCTTTCAGGAAGCGCATTCCAGATCACAACAACTCGCTGCGTGAAACAAATTCTCCTCTTAAGGTAATTTTGCCAATCACCTTAAATCTGTGTCCTCTGTGTCACCTTCTGCCACTGGAAACAGTTTCTCCTTGTTTATCTATCAAAACCCCTTGTAATTTTGAACACCTCTATTAAATCTCCCCTTAACCTTCTCTGCTCTAAAGAGAACCACCCCAGCTTCTCCAAGTCTCTCCACATAACTGAAGTCCCTCATTGTTGGTACCATTCTAACATTCAATCAGTTTAGCTTACAGATACAGCTTGTTAGAACTTTACTGCACAACTGTAATATTGCGTGAATATTATACCGTGTGTTTACATTTCCTTGAGTTTAGAAAATTGAGGGGTGATCTGACAGGTGTTTAAAATGTTGAAGGGATTCGGTAAGGTAGATAGAGACAAACTATTCCCTCTGGTGGGGGGGGTCCAGAATAAGGGGGCATAACCTTAAAATTAGAGCCAGGCCGTTCAAGAGTGAAATGAGGAAGCACTTTTTCACACAAAGGGTAGTGGAAATGCGGTAGCTGTTCGCTGGATCTCCAGTGGCCTGTTCCCCATGACATAGCTTCAGTATGCCCTACACCCTCTTCCCCCAGTGCCACGGCCCCAGTATTCCAGTTAAGCAGCACACAAGTTCTAATGACTACGCTCTAATCTGCATATAGAATTGTGTGGTGTTGTGGAGAGGTAGGGCATTTCCCCAAGGCATGGGCCCACAGCAAAAAAAAACACTCCTGATCGGTCAGGGCTTGACAGGATAGACGCAGGGCGGATGTTTCCCCTGGCTGGGGAGTCTAGAACCAGGGGTCACAGTCTCAGAATAAGGGGTCGGCCATTTAGGACTGAGATGAGGAGAAATTTCTTCACTCAGAGGGTGGTGAATCTTTGGAACTCTCTACTCCAGAGGGCTGTGGAGGCTCAGTCGTTGAGTATATTCAAGACAGAGATCGATAGATTTTTGGATATTAAGGGAATCAAGGGATATGAGGATAGTGCATGTTCGATCTTTCGAACATCTAGCGAAAAAGTGGAGTTGAGGTGGAAGAGCAGCCATGATCTTATTGAATGGCGGAGCAGGTTCGAGGGGCCGAATGGCCAACTCCTGCTCCTATTTCTTACCTTGTTATGTTCTAATGTTCTTATTCAGGGAGGCCACAAGAAAGGCTGGTGTGGAAAGCTGACGCATCACACTGATGCAATAGAGGGCGCTCTTGGAGTTCAGACATGGTTGAAGTAAAGTGGCCATGATGTGGAGATGCCGGTGTTGGACTGGGTGGACAAAAGTGAGAAGTCGCACAACACCAGGTTATAGTCCAACAGCTTTATTTGAAATCACAAGCTTTCGGAGCGGCTGCTCCTTCGTCAGGTCACCTGACGAAGGAGCAGCACTCCGAAAGCTTGTGATTTCAAATAAAACTGTTGGACTATAACCTGGTGTTGTGCGACTTCTCACTTTTGAAGTAAAGTAGAACTACGGTTTCACCGCACCCCACCACACCACACCACACACACAAAAGCAGGGAAGAGCGCCCCTTACTGTAACAGTGTGAATTGTTCATGAGTAAAGAAAGAAAAGAGACTTGCATTTACACAGCCTCTTTCATGACCTCAGGACGTCCCAAAGTGCTTTACAGCCAATGAAGTACTTTTTGAAGTGTAGTCACTGTTGTAATGTAGGAAATATGGCAGCCAATTTGCGCACAGCAAGCTCCCACAAACAGCAATGTGATAATGACCAGATCATCTGCCTTAGTGAGGTTGGTTGAGGGATAAATATTGGCCAGGACATTGGGGAGTTTCTGTTCTTCTTCGAAATAGTGCCATGGGATCTTTTACATCCACCTGAGGGGGCAGACAGGGCTTTGGTTTAACGTCTCATCCGAAAAACGGCACCTCTGACAGTGCAGCAGTCCCCCGGTACTCAGTGTCAGCTGTGGCTCAGTTGGTAGCACATTCGCCTCTGAGTCAGAAGGTTGTGGGTTCAAGTTCCACTCCAGGGACTTGAGCACATAAAGCTAGGCTGACACTCCAGTGCAGTGCTGAGGGAGGGCGACACTGTCAGAGATGCTGTCTTTCAGCTGAGACGTTAAACCGAGGCCCCGTCTGCTCTCTCAGGTGGATGTAAAAGATCCCGTGGCACTGTTTCGAAGAAGAGCAGGGGAGTTCTCCCCGGTGTCCTGGGGCCAATATTTATCCTTCAACCAACATAACAAAAACAGATTATCTGGTCATTACCACATTGCTGTTTGTGGGAGCTTGCTGTGCGCAAATTGGCTGCCGCGTTTCCCACATTACAACAGTGACTACACTTCAAAAGTACTTCATTGGCTGTAAAGCGCTTTGAGACGTTCGGTGGTCGTGAAAGGCGCTGGAGAAATGCAAGTCTTTCTTTCCTCAACATAACCTTCGATTCCTTTCTCGCTCAGGTACTTATCCAGCTTCCCCTTAAATGTATCTGTGCTCTTCACCTCAACCACTCCCTGTGGGAGCGAGTTCCACATTCTCACCACTCTCTGGGTAAAGAGGTTCTTCCTGAATTCCCTATTGGATTTATTAGTGACTCTCTTATATTGATGGCCCCTAGTTCTGGTCTCCCCCACAAGTGGAAACATCTTCTCCACGTCTAGCCTATCGAACCCCTTCATAATCTTAAAGACCTCTATCAGATCACCCCTCTGTAATGTTCCCTTTATGCTGCACGGCTGCACAGCGCTGTAGGGATCCCGCGCAGCCGGTAAGCCGGCCTTTAAATTGAAAAGAACACACATGTGCGAAATTTTGTATAAATGACAGGGAACATTGCCCCTAAGCCTTCTCTTTACTAGAGAAAAGCGCCCCAGCCGGTTCAGTCTTTCCTGACAGGTTTGCCACCAGTTATTGGGATGATGTGGGAACTATGATTGACATCAGGAAGTGCTCCCCGTACCTGCTGTGATCTGTTTCAGTCGCCCTTCACAGATGGTGCCGGAGAGGCAAAACAATCCTGCCTGTGGACCTCTCCCAGCGGGATTCCCACTCGCACCCGTATCCTTGCGAGAAGACCACACCGCAAGCGGAAATGGAAAGGTTCAAGCCACCATCGAGAACCCCGCTGTAACTCGGGAAAGTGCAGCCCTGTCTTGCCCCCTGGTGCTCAGAGGGGTGAACTGACTGGCCGAGCCATCCAATACAACAGTCACTCGCTTCATCGATCTGTAGGCAGCACATTGGCTGATAGCACAGATGACCCCAATTCCACATGAGAAGTTTGAGTGCGATGATCCATCGCCGTAGGAACAGGACGAGGCCATTCAGCCCCTCGGGCCTGATCATGGCTGATCTGTATCTCAAGCCCATTTGCCCGCCTTTGCTCCATGTCCCTTGATACCCTTACCCAACAAAAAATCTAGCGCTCTCAGTCATGAAAGCTCCAATTGGCCCTCCAGTATCCACAGCCTTTTGGGGGAGAGAGTTGGGGGAAAAGAGCCTGTGCCTCATTCTCCGCCACTCTCCTGTTGGAATTTTAAATGGAAAGTATATGGATCCATAAGAGCTTACGTCAGCTGTGGCTCAGTGGGTTTGCCTCTGAGTCAGAAGGTTTGCGGGTTCAAGTCCCACTCCAGAGACTTGAGCACAAAAACCTAGGCTGACACTCCCAGTGCAGTACTGAGGGAGTGCTGCACTGTCAGATGTGCCGTCTTTCGGATGAGACGTTAAACCGAGGCCACGTCTGCTCTCTCAAGTGGGTGTAAAAGATCCCATGGCACTATTTGGAAGAAGAGCAGGGGAGTTCTCCCCGGTGTCCTGGGGCCAATATTTATCCCTCAATCAACATCACTAAAACAGATTATCTGGTCATTATCACATTGCTGTTTGTGGGCGCTTGCTGTGCACGAATTGGCTGCCACGTTTCCTACATTACAACAGTGACTCCACTTCAAAAAGTGCTTCATTGGCTGGAAAGCGCTTTGTGACGTCTGGTGCTCATGAAAGGCGCTATATAAATGCAAGTCTTTCTTTCATAGGAATAGGAGGAGGCCATTTAGCCCCTCGAGCTTGTTCCGCCCTTCAATGAGATTGTGGCTGATCAGTGACCTAACTCTGGATCCAGGCTCCGACCCACCACCCCCTCCATGTTCCTCAGCCTCCCCGGCCAAGACCGTGCAACATTTCCGTGCAGGCAGCAGAGGAATGTCTTTAAGGAGCTTCCTGTTCAGGAGAACCCCTGGGAATAGTTTCCACACAGTGAGTTTCTCTGTGATATCGGTAGCAATGATTCTGCTGCTCCTGTCATTCCCATCGTGGTCTCATCCGGAAAATGCAGGGACAACACATGGCCGCAAAGACAACAATAACGTGATTACATTTTACATTCCCTATACAATTAGTGTAGGGGTTAGGTTACTGGCCTAGTAATCTGGAAATATAAAGCTGGTATCAGTAAAAGTGACCGTGAACACTGATTGTCGTAAAAACCCAACTGGTTCGCGAATGTCCATTCGGGAAGGAAACCTGCCGTTCTTACCCGGTGTTGGCCTACATGTGACTCCAGACCCACACCCAACGTGGTTAACTCTTAACTGCCCTCTCAAGTGGACTCGCAAGACACTCAGTTTTATCAAACAGAAGAAGGCTCACCACCACCTTCTCAGGGGAACTCGGGCTGGGCAATAAATACTTCTCCTAGCCAGTGACGCCCACATACCAAGAGCAAAAATATATTAGAAATATAAGCATTTAATACAAGTGCCTTCCCCAGGGACCACACCTTGACGTGATGAGAAGGCTTGCGTGTCCTGGTAGAGGGTTGTGACCCAGACTAACGACCGGTCCATGGAAAAATACCTATTGATGCAGAAACAACCCGGAGACAAGACGCGTCTGTTACAGACTTGCAAACACCAACTTTAAACATTCTCTCCCTCCACCACCGGCGCACCGTGGCTGCAGTGTGTACCATCTATAAGATGCACTGCAGCAACTCGTCAAGGCATCTTCGGCAGCACCTCCCAAACCCGTGACCTCTACCACCTAGAAGGACAAGGGCAGCCGACGCATGGGAACACCACCGCCTCCAATGTTCCCGTCCAAGTCACACACCATCCTGACTTGGACATATATCGGCCGTTTCTTCATTGTAAGGAGTGACCTAAAGGAGGAGAAAGAGGCGGGGAGGTTTAGGGAGGGAATTCCAGAGGTTAGGGCCCAGGCAGCTGAAGGCACGGCCGTCAATGGTGGAGCGATGGAAATCAGGGATGCGCAAGAGGCCAGAATTAGAGGAGCGCAGATATCTCGGAGGGTTGTGGGGCTGGAGGAGATTACGGAGAGAGGGAGGAGGCGAGGACATGGGGGGATTTGAAAATAAGGATGAGAATTTTAAAATCGAGGCATTGCTTAACCGGGAGCCAATGTAGATCAGCGAGCACAAGGGTTCTTTGCTACAGTTACAGGACTGGACTTGTACAAACATGCAGAATGGATGCTTGAAAGAGCTAAGCACCTGCTAGTGAGTAATCTGCAATCCCTGTGGGTGTTCCAGTAAACTACTAGTTACCAGTAAATGTTAACCGCCAGCATGAAATGAACTTGTAATTATCAAATTATTTTCTGGCCACCAATCCTGGGCCCTTTCAACAACAACAAAAACAACTGCATTATCTTTGGCTCCTATATCGTAGACGCACATCCCAAGGCGTTTCACAGGGACGCGAGTACAACTGATTGTGCGCCGAGCCAAAGAAGGAGATATGAAGAGAGGTGACCAAAGACTGGAATTTTAAGGAGGTTCTTAAAGGAGGAAAGGAGAGGTGGAGGGGTTTAGAGAGGGAATTCCAGTGCGTGGGGACTAGGCAGCTGAAGGCACGGCCACTCCTGATGGGGCTAAGGGGTTGGATGCACAAGAGGCTGGAGCCAGAGGAACCGAGCGTTCTAGGGGTGGTTGTAGAGCTGGAGGAGGTTACAGAGATAAGGAGGGGCGAGGCTACGAAGAGATCAAAGATCCTATTTATTGTTTTGCGCTATTGGCAAACACCAATTTAACCCCATGTGTTTTTGAACCCCAGGTCTTTCTGTTCAACCATACACTTCAGTGTATTTCCTTCAATGTACACTCTCATTCCTTGCTTTTTCTCATTAAAAGTATTTCCTCACACTTAACCGTGCGTTAAGTTGCATCTTCCACCCGTCTCCCAAATATTTCTGACCTGTATCTGTCCTCCTTCCTGTTTGCCTTTGACCCTTGGGGTACATCACTTCCAGTCTATCTCCAATCAAGCAAGACCCATTTATCCTAACTCCGTTTACTGAGCCTCAATCAACTTTCTATCCATGTTCCCTCTTATACCAAACACCCAGATCTTTGTCTTAACCATCTAGTATCATAAGAACATAAGAAATAGGAACAGGAGTAGGCCATTCGGCCCCTCGAGCCTGCTCCGCCATTCAATAAGATCATGGCTGATCATCGACCTCAACTCCACTTTCCCGCCCGATCTCCATATTCCTTGATTCCAAAAGTCTATCGATCTCAGCCTTGAATATACTCAAAGACTCAGCGTCCACAGCCATTTGGGATGTGCAGGTGCAGCAAGCCATTAGGAAGGCAAATGGTATGCTGGCCTTCATTACAAGAGGATTTGAGTACAGGAGTAAAGAAGTCTTACTCCAATTATATAGGGCCTTGGTGAGACCACACCTGGAGTACTGTGTACAATTTTGGTCTCCTTACCTAAGGAAGGATATACTTGCCATAGAGGGAGTGCAACGAAGGTTCACGAGATTGATTCCTGGGATGGCGGGACTGTCGTATGAGAAGAGATTGAGTAAACTAGGTCTGTATTCTCTTGAATTCAGAAGAATGAGAGGGGATCTCATTGAAGCATACAAAATTATTACAGGGCTTGATAGGGTGGATGCTGGGAGAATGTTTCCCTTGGCTGGGGAGTCTAGAACCAGGGGCCACAGCCTCAGGATAAAGGGTAGGCCATTCAGGACTGAGATGAGAAGATATTTCTTCACACAGAGGATGGTGAATCTTTGGAATTCTCTACCCCAGAGGGCTGTGGAGGCTCAGTCATTGGGTATATTCAAAACAGAAGTCGATAGATTTCTGACTAGTAAGGGCATCAAGGGATATGGCGATAGGGCCGGTGAATGGAGTTGAGGCAGAAGATCAGCCATGATCTCATTGAATGGTGGAGCAGGCTCGAAGGGCCGAATGGCCTACTCCTGCTCCTATTTCTTATGTTGTTATGTTCTTATGACAGATGTCAGGTCGAGAATACATCTGAGAATCAGGCTAAATATAGAAAGTTCAGAGAAGAAGTGTAAAAGAAAATAAGAGGGGCAAAGAGGGAGTATGAGAATAGAATGGCAGCCAACATAAAAGGTAATCCAAAAGTCTTCCACAGGCATATAAATAGTAAACGGGTAGTAAGAGGAGGGGTGGGGCCGATTAGGGACCAAAAAGGAGACGTACGCATGGAGGCAGAGGGTATGGCTGAGGTACTAAATGAGTACTTTCCTTCACCAAGGAAGAGGATGCTGCCATAGACATAGTGAAGGAGGAGGTAGAGGAGATACTGGCTGGGATAAAAATTGATAAAGACGAGGTACTAGAAAGGGTGACTGTACTTAAAGTAGATAAGTCACCAGGACCGGATGGGATGCAGCCTAGGACACTGAGAGAAGTGAAGGAAGAAATTGCGGAGTTATTGGCCATAATCTTCCAATCCTCCTTAGAAACAGGGGTGGTGCCAGAGGACTGGAGAATTGCAAATGTTACACCCTTGTTCAAAAAAGGGTGTAAAGATAAACCCAGCAAATATAGGCCAGTCAATTTCAAAATTTGCAGATGACACAAAACTTGGAAGTATAGTGAACTCTTCCATGTTGAACACCACTTGGAAGAAGCACTGAGAGTAGCAAGGGCACAGAATGTACTCTGGGTGGGGGACTTCAATGTCCATCACCAAAATCAAGGTGGATTTGACCAGAACTGGACACAGTGCTCAAGGTGGGTCTGACCAGAACTGGACACAGTGCTCAAGGTGGGTCTGACCAGAACTGGACACAGTGCTCAAGGTGGGTCTGACCAGAACTGGACACAGTGCTCAAGGTGGGTCTGACCAGAACGGGACACAGTGCTCAAGGTGGGTCTGACCAGAACGGGACACAGTGCTCAAGGTGGGTCTGACCAGAACTGGACACAGTGCTCAAGGTGGGTCTGACCAGAAATGGACACAGTGCTCAAGGTGGGTCTGACCTGTTTGATCAGTACCTCGCCTGGATTATAATTAACACAGAAATAGTCCATTCATCCCAACAAGCTTGTGCTGCGGCTGGCTCTGAGCTATCTACATTAATGAAAGAGAAGAGGAAAAATATAATCAGGTAAAAGGTTGTTGCCATCAAGTAAGGAGCTGGGACAGTAAACTATGGCTAGAAACACAAAGAAGCAATCAGCCAAACTGGGTTAAACATAAACAAACCACAAAAAATTCTAAACTCAGGAAGGTATGAGAGAAATTGTTTAAGTACTCAGCGAGTAATCTGCCACACCACATGTCATGTGGTCCCACCCTGATTGTGATCGAACCACAATAAACTATGCCACAACATAAAAAATGTAGACTCGTAACCTGAAACTGAATGCTAACAATGAGCAGCTTTAGGAATGGTAAGAGGCGGACCGCAAACTGCATAGGGAGCTTCTTCATCTCTTTATCACAGCCTCTCTTGTCTGTCCATTTACCAGTGATAAAAACAAGGGAACGGTAGCGTAGTGGTAATGTCACTGGGCTAGTAATCCAGAGGCCTGGTCTTTGATCTAGAAACGTGAGTTGGGGAATTTAAATTCAGTTAATTAAATAAATCTGGAATAATTACAAGTATCAGTAATGGTGACCATGAAATTATCGGATTGTCGTAAAAACCCATCTGGTTCGCTAATGTCCTTGGGGGAAGGAAATCTGCCGTCCTTACCCGGTCTGGCCTATATGTGACTCCAGACCCACAGCAATGTGATTGATTCTTAACTGCCCTCTGAAATGGCCCAGCGAGACACTCAGTTGTAACAAACCGCTACGGAACAAAATAATAAGAATGAAACTGGACAGACAACTCAGCACCGGCAATGGCACTCCCAGCCCAGTCGACCCTGCAAAGTCCTCCTCACCAACATCTGGGGACTTGTGTCAAAATTGGGAGAGCTGTCCCACAGACTAGTCAAGCAACAGCCTGACATAGTCATACTCACAGAATCATACCTTTCAGCCAATGTCCCAAACTCCTCCATCACCATCCCTGGGTATGCCCTGTCCCACTGGCAGGACAGACTCACCAGGGGTGGTGGCACAGTGGTATACAGTCGGGAAGGAGTGGCCCTGGGAGTCCTCAACATTGACTCCGGACCCCATGAAGTCTCATGGCTTCAGGTCAAGCATGGGCAAGGAAACCTCCTGCTGATTACCACCTACCACCCTCCCTCAGCTGATGAATCAGTACTCCTCCATGTTGAACACCACTTGCAAGAAGCACTGAGAGTAGCAAGGGCACAGAATGTACTCTGGGTGGGGGACTTCAATGTCCATCACCAAGAGTGGCTCAGTAGCGCCACTACTGACCGAGCTGGCCGAGTCCTGAAGGACATAGCTGCCAGTCTGAGCCTGCGACAGGTGGTGAGCGAATCAACACGAGGGAAGAACCTACCTGACCTCGTCCTCACCAATCTACCTGTCGCAGATGCATCTGTCCATGACAGCATTGGTAGCAGTGACCACCGCACAGTCATTGTGGAGATGAAGTCCCGTATTCACACTGAGGACACCCTCCATCATGTTGTGTGGCACTACCACTGTGCTAAATGGGATAGATTCAGAACAGATCTAGCAGCTCAAAACTGGGCATCCACAGCAGAATTGTATTCCACCACAATCTGTAACATCATGGCCTGGTATATCCCTCACTCTACCATTACCATCAAGCCACGGGACCAACCCTGGTTCAATAAGGAGTGTAGAAGAGCATGCCAGGAGCAGCACCAGGCATACCTAAAAATGAGGTGCCAACCTGGGGAAGCTGCAACACAGGACTACATGCATGCTAAAAAGCAGAAGCAGCATGCTATAGACAGGGCTAAGTGATCCCACAATCAACGGATCAAATCAAAGCTCTGCAGTCCTGCCACATCCAGTCGTGAATGGTGGTGGACCATTAAACAACTAACGGGAGGAGGAGGCTCCATGAATATCCCCATCCGCAATGATGGTGGAGCCCAGCACATGAGTGCAAAAGACAAGGCTGAAGCATTTGCAACCATCTTCAGCCAGAAGTGCCAAGTGGATGATCCATATCGGCCTCCTCCTGAGGTCCCCACCATCACAGAAACCAGTCTGCAGCCAATTCGATTCACTCCACGTGATATCAAGAAATGGCTGAGCGCACTGGATACAGCAAAGGCTGTGGGCCCCGACAACATCCCGGCTATCGTGCTGAAGACTTGTGCTCCAGAACTAGCCGCGCCTCTAGCCAAGCTGTTCCAGTACAGCTACAACACTGGCATCTATCCAACAATGTGGAAAACTGCCCAGGTATGTCCTGTCCACAAAAAGCAGGACAAATCCAACCCGACCAATTACCGCCACATCAGTCTACTCTCAATCATCAGCAAAGTGATGGAAGGTGTCATCGACAGTGCTATCAAGTGGCCCTTACTCACCAATAACCTGCTCACCAATGCCCAGTTTGGGTTCCGCCAAGACCACACGGCTCCCGACCTCATTACAGCCTTGGTCCAAACATGGACAAAGGAGCTGAATTCCAGAGGTGAGGTGAGAGTGACTGCCCTTGACATCAAGGCAGTATTTGACCAAGTCTGGTATCAAGGAGCTCTAGTAAAACTGAAGTCAATGGGAATCGGGGGGGAAACGCTCCACTGGCTGGAGTCATGCCTAGCACAAAGGAAGATGGTTGTGGTGATTGAAGGTCAATCATCACAGCCCCAGGACATCGCGGCAGGAGTTCCTCAGGGCAGTGTCCTAGGCCCAACCATCTTCAGCTGCTTCATCAATGACCTTCCCTCCAACATAAGGTCAGAAATGGGGATGTTCGCTGATGACTGCACAGTGTTCAGTGCCATTCACAACTCCTCAGATAATGAACCAGTCCATGCCCGCATGCTACAAGACCTGGACGACGTTCAGGCTTGGGCTGATAAGTGGCAGGTAACATTCGCGCCACACAAGTGCCAGGCAATGACTATCTCCAACAAGCGAGAGTCTAACCACCTCCCCTTGACATTCAACGGCATTACCATAGCCGAATCCCCCACCATCAACATCCTGGGGGTCACCTTGACCAGAAACTTAACTAGACCAGCCACATAAATACTGTGGCAACAAGAGCAGGTCAGAGGCTAGGTATTCTGTGGCGAGTGTCTCACCTCCTGACTCCCCAAAGCCTTTCCACCATCTACAAGGCACAAGTAAGGAGTGTGATGGAATACTCTCCACTTGCCTGGATGAGTGCAGCTCCAACAACACTCAAGAAGCTCGACACCATCCAAGACAAAGCAGCCCACTTGATTGTCACCCCATCCGCCACCTTAAACATTCACTCCCTCCACCACCGGCGCACCGTGGCTGCAGTGTGTACCATCTACAAGATGCACTGCAGCAACTCACCAAGGCTTCTTCGGCAGCACCTCCCAAACCCGCGACCTCTTCCACCTAGAAGGACAAGGGCAGCAGGCGCATGGGAACACCACCACCTGCAAGTTCCCCTCCAAGTCACACACCATCCTGACTTAGAAGTATATCGCCGATCCTTCACCGTCGCTGGGTCAAAATCCTGGAACTTCCTACCTAACAGCACTGTGGGAGTACCTTCACCACATGGACTGCAGCAGTTCAAGAAGGTGGCTCACCACCACCTTTCTCGAAGGCAATTAGGGATGGGCAATAGATGCCGGCCTTGCCAGCGACGCCCACATCCCATAAACGAATTAAAAAATATCCACCTCCAGATGATTTACAGGTTCAACAAGATATTTATGTCAAAAGCTAATTAAAAAAATTTTGTTGCAGACAAAACATTGATTGTATCACTTTCGAGTGCTTATCGGAGGCAGGCTAGAATGTTAATGTTGTCACCAAACCCTTAGGGCAAAGCACTGTAATCATCATGTGATTAAAACTGATACTAGACGTTCCTGTTTAGTTAATTGAAAGAAAAGGTTATCAAAACGTTGGCCCAGATCTTGCTGGGGCAGGGCATTGTTTTCTCACCCTTCAGCTCGTAAATATTTTGCGCCGCAATTTGCCGGAAGTGCGAGGTGACAATGGCGCCGTGAGGCCAACGGGGCATCAGGGACCTTGCTGAACGACGGGACCAAGAACCTATCTCCTTAACCACTGAGATTTAAGGATTGAGAAACAGGAATGACGGAGAAGGAGATCGGGTGAATTAGAGTCAAATCAGATAAAGAGAGGGAAAGAAAGATTGGATTAAGAGAGAGAGAAAAAAGGCAGAAAGGAAAAGTAAGAAAAACAAATTAAATTTTACGTTTTAAAAACCTCGAACAACAATTTACTACCTACAGGAATGAGACTCCACAATTGTTTCCTTTCTCGGCAACCGAAGTTGAGTGGCTGAGAACTATCAATTTCGGTGCCCCTTCATGCACCTGAGTATTTGTGCGCTAAGAAGGATTTGCATTTCTAAAGCACCTTTCACAACCTCAGGAAGTCCCAAACTCTTCACAGCCAATGAGATACTTCTGAAGTGGAGTCACTGTCGTAATGTTGGAAACCCGGCAGTCAATTTGTGCACAGCAAGCTCCCACAGACAGCAATTTGATAATGACCAGATAATCTGTTTTAGTGATGTTGGTTGAGGGATAAATATCGAGCAGGACACCGGGGAGAACTCCCCCTGCTCGTCTCCAAAATAGTGGCCGTGGGATCTTTTACATCCACCTGAGAGAGCAGATGGGGCCTCGGTTTAATGTCTCATCCGAAAGACAACACCTCCCTGCTCTATCATGGACTCTTCCCAACCATTTAAGGGGAAGCTAGATAAGCACATGTGGGAGAAGGGAATAGAGGGTTATGTTGATGGGGTTAGATGAAGAGGGGTGGGAGGAGGCTCATGTGGAGTATAAAGGGCAGCATAGACCTGTTGGGCTGAATGGCCTGTTTCTGTGCTGAACATTCTATGTAAAGGAAACGTGTTCTGCAACCCATTTACACTCTACCCTATCAAGGACTCTTCCCAACCATTTAATGTCCCTCCACAGCCCATATGCACTCTATCCTGTCATAGACTCTACCATAAAACGGACGTCTAAGGATCGAATATGGCGGGCAGTGTGCGTGTGGTAATTTTAGCCACAAGTACATTACCCACCATATTGGTAACACCTCCTCTGTAGACGTTAGGCGCTCTGCATGTACGAATAGGGGGACCGATTTCCTGTTTCGAGCCCCCTTTGGAAAACTAGCTTGCGACTGGCTGCAGCCAGAGCCATGTATACTGTGGTCAGTATTCCCATGCACTTGGCAGTCAGACCAACAGGTCCTTAAAGGGATAGCAAAATACTCCGGATGCTGGAAATCCGAAATAACAACAGAAAACGCTGGAAAAACTCAGCAGGCCAGGCAGCATCCGTGGAGAGAGAAACAGAGTTAACGTTTCAGGTCGAAGACCTTTTGTCAGAACTGGAAAAAAGCAGGAAATGAAATAGATTTAAAGCAAGGATAAAGCTGGGAAAAGGGGGAGGAGATGAAAGAACAAAAGGAGAGATTAAGAGACATTGAGAGACATTAAGAGATGATCAAGGCAAGAGGTGGTGTTAATGTGACCGGTTGAGGCTAAAAGAAGTGTGAAATGCACTGGCAGAATGAAGGACAGCTGCCAGCTTCTGGAAGGAAAAAAAAGAGGGGGGGGGCAAACAAAAGGGTGGATGAAAAAATAAAATATAAATGTGATAGGGGGTGAGGTTATGATCTAAAATTGTTGAACTCGATATTGAGTCCAGAGGGCTGTAGCGTGCCTAAACGAAAGATGAGGTGCTGTTCCTCGAGCTTACGCTGAGCTTCCGTGGAACAGTGTAATAGGCCGAGGACGGTGAGGTCAGAGTGGGAGTGAAGCGGTGAATTAAAGTGACAGGCCACCGGGAGCTCGGGGTCCCCCTTACGGACTGAACGGAGGTGTTCCGCAAAGCGGTCACCCAATCTGCGTTTGGTCTCCCCAATATAGAGGAGACCACATCGTGAGCAGCGAATACAGTATACTAAATTGCAGGAAGTACAAGTAAATCGCTGTTTCACCTGGAAGGGGTGTTTGGGGCCCTGGACAGTGGGAAGGGGGGAGGTATAAGGGCATGTGTTGCATCTCCTGCGCTTGCACGGGAAGGTGCCGGGCGAAGGAGAAGGGGTGCTGGGGGTGGTAGAGGAGTGGACTAGGGTGTCGCGGAGGGAGCGGTCCCTGCGGAATGCTGAAAGGGGAGGTGAGAGGAAGATGCGTTTGGTGGTGGGATCACGCTGGAGGTGGCGGAAATGGCGGAGGATGATCCGTTGAATGTGGAGGCTGGTGGGGTGAAAGGTGAGGACAAGGGGAACTCTATCCTGGTTCCGGGAGGGAGGGGCAGGGGTGAGGGCAGAAGTGCGGGAGATAGAACGGACACGGTCGAGGGCCGTGTCGACCACAGTAGAGGGGAATCCTCGGTTGAGGAAAACGGAAGACATGTCGGAAGCACTGGTATGGAAGGTGGCATCGTCAGAGCAGATGCGGCGGAGACGGAGAAACTGGGAGAATGGAATAGAGTCCTTACAGGAGGCGGGGTGGGAGGAAGTGTAGTCCAGGTAGCTGTGGGAGTCAGTGGGCTTGTAGTGAATGTTAGTCAATAACCTATCCCCAGAGATGGAGATGGAGAAGTCGAGGAAGGGAAGGGAAGAGTCAGAGATGGACCATGTGAAGGTGAGGGAAGGGTGGAAATTGGAAGCATAGTGAATGAAATGTTCTAGTTCAGGGCGAGAGCAGGAGACGGCACCGATCCTTAAAGGGACCGTTGCAAGCTGCCGCCAGAAAGGTGAGTTTCAACACTTTTATTCACCATGTTGTGGAGCCAAGTGGTGCACTCTTGCTCCTCCCGGCTCCACGTTAAATTTGCTGGTCACCGGCGGACACTGCTCGCTCCCCCTCCTGATTGTCTGCGCCTCCCCGACCGCCCACCACCGCCCCCCCCGCCCCCTCCCCCCACCCCCAGAGCCTCCGAACGACCTCGGTCGGTGTCCGAGCCGGCCAATCTTGCTGCTCCCCAGGAAAGGCGAGCGGTCTCTGGGGCCACAACTAATGCCCACAGGTCACTGGCAATAAACAAATGAGGCCTGCGGAACAATTTGCCGCAGTCCAAGTTGTAGAACCGTGTGTATCTCACCCCTTCCCCATATACAACAGTCTGTGTATCTCACCCCGTCCCCATATACAACAGTCTGTGTATCTCACCCTTCCCCATATACAACAGTCTGTGTATCTCACCCCGTCCCCATATACAACAGTCTGTGTATCTCACCCCTTCCCCATATACAACAGTCTGTGTATCTCACCCCTTCCCCATATACAACAGTCTGTGTATCTCACCCTTCCCCATATACAACAGTCTGTGTATCTCACCCCTTCCCCATATACAACAGTCTGTGTATCTCACCCCTTCCCCATATACAACAGTCTGTGTATCTCACCCTTCCCCATATACAACAGTCTGTGTATCTCACCCTTCCCCATATACAACAGTCTGTGTATCTCACCCCTTCCCCATATACAACGGTCTGTATATCTCACCCCTTCCCCATATACAACAGTCTGTGTATCTCACCACTTCCCCATATACAACGGTCTGTATATCTCACCCCTTCCCCATATACAACAGTCTGTGTATCTCACCCCTTCCCCATATACAACAGTCTGTGTATCTCGCCCTTCCCCATATACAACAGTCTGTGTATCTCACCCTTCCCCACATACAACAGTTTGTGTATCTCACCCTTCCCCATATACAACAGTCTGTGTATCTCACCCTTCCCCATATACAACAGTTTGTGTATCTCACCCCTTCCCCATACACAACAGTCTGTCTATCTCACCCCTTCCCCATATACAACAGTCTGTGTATCTCACCCCTTCCCCATATACAACAGTCTGTGTATCTCACCCTTCCCCATATACAACAGTCTGTGTATCTCACCCCTTCCCCATATACAACAGTTTGTGTATCTCACCCTTCCCCATATACAACAGTCTGTGTATCTCACCCTTCCCCATATACAACAGTTTGTGTATCTCACCCTTCCCCATACACAACAGTCTGTGTATCTCACCCCTTCCCCATATACAACAGTCTGTGTATCTCACCCCTTCCCCATATACAACAGTTTGTGTATCTCACCCTTCCCCATATACAACAGTTTGTGTATCTCACCCTTCCCCATATTCAACAGTCTGTGTATCTCACCCCTTCCCCATACACAACAGTTTGTGTATCTCACCCCTTCCCCATATACAACAGTCTGTGTATCTCACCCCTTCCCCATATACAACAGTCTGTGTATCTCACCCCTTCCCCATATACAACAGTCTGTGTATCTCACCCCTTCCCCATATACAACAGTCTGTGTATCTCACCCTTCCCCATATACAACAGTCTGTGTATCTCACCCCTTCCCCATATACAACAGTTTGTGTATCTCACCCTTCCCCATATACAACAGTTTGTGTATCTCACCCTTCCCCATATTCAACAGTCTGTGTATCTCACCCCTTCCCCATATACAACAGTCTGTGTATCTCACCCCTTCCCCATATACAACAGTTTGTGTATCTCACCCTTCCCCATATACAACAGTTTGTGTATCTCACCCCTTCCCCATATACAACAGTTTGTGTATCTCGCCCTTCCCCATATACAACAGTTTGTGTATCTCGCCCTTCCCCATACACAACAGTTTGTGTATCTCACCCTTCCCCATACACAACAGTCTGTGTATCTCACCCCTTCCCCATATACAACAGTCTGTGTATCTCACCCCTTCCCCATATACAACAGTCTGTGTATCTCACCCCTTCCCCATATACAACAGTCTGTGTATCTCACCCTTCCCCATATACAACAGTCTGTGTATCTCACCCCTTCCCCATATACAACAGTTTGTGTATCTCACCCTTCCCCATATACAACAGTTTGTGTATCTCACCCTTCCCCATATTCAACAGTCTGTGTATCTCACCCCTTCCCCATATACAACAGTCTGTGTATCTCACCCCTTCCCCATATACAACAGTTTGTGTATCTCACCCTTCCCCATATACAACAGTTTGTGTATCTCACCCCTTCCCCATATACAACAGTTTGTGTATCTCGCCCTTCCCCATATACAACAGTTTGTGTATCTCGCCCTTCCCCATACACAACAGTTTGTGTATCTCGCCCTTCCCCATATACAACAGTTTGTGTATCTCGCCCTTCCCCATATACAACAGTTTGTGTATCTCGCCCTTCCCCATACACAACAGTTTGTGTATCTCGCCTATCCCCTTCCCACTTACAGCACTTTGTATATCTCAGAAGAACTACTTGTGACTTGTGTCAGCCATGGCTCAGTTGGTAGCACTCTTGCCTCTGCGTCAGAAATTTGCGGGTTCAAATCTAGGTTGACACTCAGTGCAGTACTGAGCGAGTGTTGCTTTGTCGGTGGTGCTGTCTTTCAGATGAGACGTTAAACCGAGGTCCTGTGTGCCCTCTCAAGTGGACGTAAAAGATCACATGGCACTGTTTCGAAGACAAGCAGGAGAGTTCTCCCCGGTGTCTTGGCCGATATTTATCCCTCAATCAACATCACTAAAACAGATTATCCGGTCATTATCACATTGCTGTTTGTGGGAGCTTGCTGTGCGCAAATTGGCTGCTGCGTTTCCCACATTACAACAGTGACTCCACTTCAAAAAGTACTTCATTGGCTGTGAAGCGCTTTGGGATGTCCGGTGGTCGTGAAAGGCGCTATTGAAATGCAAGTCTTTCCTTCCTTTTTCTTTAGCCGCATGGCTGTTGCTTGCAGCCTGAAGCCGGTGGGCACCAAACTCTCAGCCCATCTGTTTGCACTCCCTCTCCTCATGTGTGCCTCGGTTCTGTGTGTGCGTCAGTCAGCCACACACAGCATACCAGCAGACACCCACTCACAGTCAGAACGAATTGCCACAGCAACTGCTTTGGAAATCAATCAGCTGGCGGCACACAGGGGATTTCCACTTCCACAGTCCATTAAAGCTGATGGTCATGCTGCGGCAGTCATGCTCGCTGAGGGGTTTGATGGATTTTTTTTTAATGTATTTACGGGACATCGAGTGAAGAAGCCGGAGGTTAAGAGCATGGGAAAGAATGTTAAAAATAGCTGAAGCAGTTAGAGTGCGTCAGGATAGAGTTTGGATATCCGGAAATGTGCGGCTATGGGGGCTGTGCAACGATGCACTTTCACTGCAGCAAAGCAACTTAAAGGGGGAAGGAAAGTTTTAGAAAGACTTGAATTTATAGAGCGCCTTTCATGGCCACCGGACCTCCCAAAACGCTTTACAGCCCATGAAGTACTGTTTTGAAGTGGGCAGGTCGGAGGACCTCCTCGTGGGACTGCTCCTGGGCCTGGCCAAGAAGGCCATTAATTGGTCCAGGCAGCGGGCGGTCGAGGGGGTCGTTCGGCCCGATTGCCTGCCTCTCTTCCGCGGCCATGTTCGCGCCCGGGTGGCCCTGGAGATGGAGCACGCGGTGTCCGCCGGCACGCTTGAGTTTTTCCGCGACCGGTGGGCGCCGCGGGGACTGGAGTGCATCGTCACCCCGGGCTATCAAATTTTAATTTGATTTATTAAGTTTTATTTAAAGTTTTATTGATTTACAGTTTTTGATTTGGTACCCATACAAAAAGAGTACTGTTTTGAAGTGTGGTCACTGTTGTAATGTAGCAAACGCTACAGCCAATTTGCGCACAGCAAGCTCCCACAAACAGCAATGGTGATAATGACCAGATAATCTGTTTTAGTGATGTTGGTTGAGGGATAAATATCGGCCAGGACACCGGGGAGAACACCCCTGTTCTTCTTCGAAATAATGCCATGGGATCTTTTACGTCCCCCCGCCCGAGAGGGCAGGTGGAACCTCGGTTTAATATCTCACCCAAAAGACAGCACCACTGACAGTGCAGCACTCCCTCAGGACTGCACTGAAGTGTCAGCCTAGATTTTTGTGCTCAAGTCCCTGGAGTGGGATTTGAACCCATGACCTTCTGACTCAGAGGTGAGAGTGCTACCCACTGAGCCACAGCTGACATTGTTTTTTACCTGACTCGTCCTCCCTCTTTTAAGTGACAGAGGTCTTGACAGTACACCGTGCCCTCCTTGACAGTACACCGTGCCCTCCTTGACAGTACACCGTGCCCTCCTTGACAGTACACCGTGCCCTCCTTGACAGTACACCGTGCCCTCCTTGACAGTACACCGTGCCCTCCTTGACAGTACACCGTGCCCTCCTTGACAGTACACCGTGCCCTCCTTGACAGTACACCGTGCCCTCCTTGCTTCAGGATGCTTGCATGAAATTCCCCTGTTCACTCATTTTTCGGTCTGACATGCAGGGAAACTCACGGCCATATTTAACGGCCTCCGAGAGATGCTTGCGGGTAGAGCTTCTGGTCTGCGGGTGGCGATTCCGGCGGTTACATCAGGATCATGCCGTCCGACACAGATGGTTACCAGATTCGGTGGGAGGGCAACTCATTTGCATGGGGCCAGCAGATGCAGGCCGGTAGCCAGGGCGTTCCTTCGGCGACTGCCTGCCCTACGGCCCAGGAAACTGGGGCTTCCCACCCATCCAGGCTCCCTCCCAGGCCAGGCCCAGGCCCAGGCCATGGCTCTGATTAGCCCTCCTGAGCAAGTGGGCCGATCCGGCAAGTAATTTCTTTGCACATTCTTGGCCCCTTGCCAGGCCTGGAGCCCACTTGTAGGCCTCACGCTCCCTCGCGGAGGCACCTATGCCTCACCACTCTTGGTGCACCGGCAAACACTTGAAACGTGATTGAGGACGAGTAGTGGAAACTACGGCTCTGAACTGAACTGAACTTAGAGTAATTGATGTTAAGTAACCTGAGTCTTTAGACCGAGTGTCTGATCAAATTATTAAATTACGAATACCGGTCCACCAACGCCTCAAATTTAAAATTCTCATCCTTGTGTTCAAATCCCACCATGGCCTCGCCCGTCCCCATCTCTTGGTGGGCCGGGAGCCAATGTAGGTCAGTGAGCACAGGGGTGATGGGTGAACGGGACTTGGTGCCAGTTAGGACACGGGCAGCCGAGTTTTGGATGAGCTGAAGTTTACGGAGGGTGGAAGATGGGAGGCCGGCCAGGAGAGCGTCGGAATAGTTGAGTCTGAATTTAGCAAAAGCATGGATGAGAGTTTCAGCTGCAGATGGGCTGAGGCAGGGGCGGAGACATAGAATCATAGAAAGTTACAGCACGGAAGGAGGCCAATTCGGCCCATTGTGTCCGCGCCGGCCAACAAAGAGCTATCCAGCCTAATCCCACTTCCCAGCTCTTGGTCCGTAGCCCTGTAAGTTACAGCACCCCAAGTGCACATCCAAGTACTTTTTAAATGTGGTGAGGGTTTCTGCCTCTACCACCCTTTCAGGCAGTGAGTTCCAGACCCCCACAACCCTCTGGGTGAAGACATTTCCCCTCAAATCCCCTCTAAACCTTCCACCAATTACTTTAAATCTGTGCCCTCTGGTTTTTGACCCCTCTGCTAAGGGAAATAGGTCCTTTCTATCCACTTTATCTAGGCCCCTCATAATTTTATACACCTCAATAAGGTCGCCGCTCAGCCTCCTCTGTTCCAAGGAAAACAGACTCAGCCTATCCAGTCTTTCCTCATAGCTAAGATTCTCTACTCCTGGCAACATCCTTGTAAATCTCCTCTGTACCCTCTCTCGTGCAACCACATCTTTCCTGTAATGTGGTGACCAGAACTGCATGCAGTACTCTAGCTGAGGCCTAACTAGTGTTTTATACAGTTGAAGCATAACCCCACTGCTCTTGTATTCTATGCCACGGCTAATAAAGGCAAACATTCCGTATGCCTTCTTAACCACCTTATCTACCTGGCCTGCTACCTTCAGGGATCTATGGACATGCACTCCAAGGTCCCTTTATTCCTCTACACTACTCAGTGTCCTACCATTTAATGTGTATTCCCTTTCCTTGTTAGCCCTCCCCAAATGCATTACCTCACACTTCTCCGGATTGAATTCCATTTGCCACTGTCCTGCCCACCTGATCAATTTATTGATATCTTCCTGCAGTCTACAGCTTCCTTCTTCAGTATCAACCACACAGCAGATTGGAACAGAGTGTTAAGCTGCGAGTTTGGTGAGTGAGGGAGTAAATCTTAAAGGTTAATCTCTTATTTTTATAAATTCTAGTCTTGTGTGCTTGCAATTAGCATTTAAATTTATTGTTTCAAGTTTTAAGTTTCTTCCAGGCTTGGGCAGGGCTAAGCAAGCTCTGTGCTGGAGAGCAGGTGAGAGTAATTAATTAATTAACTGGTCTAATCTGGTTCTGTAACTGCCAGAGAGCTTACGTATTTAAATCTCAGCAGTATAAATAAGGGAGACTAGAGTGCAGATTGGAACAGAGTGTTAACTGTGAGTTTGGTGAGTGAGGGAGTTCGGGGAGGGAGGTTTTCCTTCCTTTTTCCATCTTTGTCAGCTTCCTGGTGCGGCGGTGGACCTGCGTGAGGCGAGGCGGCGGCGGCAGAGGGTTTAAAAGGCTCCAGAGACCAGGTAAGGCGGGACCAGTCTCCGAACTCGGAGGGAGGGAGAGAGGTAAAAAATAATCGAGGTGTGACGTCACCAGAAAGCAGGTAAGTAATTGGTTGGTGAGTATTTCTCTCTTTTTAAACTTAAACTCTGTGGTTTATAGTTTCTAAGGTGTGATATTCATCAGGCGGGGCAGAGGGTATTTAAAAATATTAATAAATTTAATTAATTACATAGAATGGGAGAGCAGGTGATGTGTTACTGCTGCAATATGTGGGAGCTGGTGGACACCATTGATGCTCACGGTGATCACATTTGCAGTAAGTGTTGGCTGCTCGAGGAACTCCGGCTCCGTGTTGATGAGCTGGAGTCCGAGCTTCAAACACTGCGACACATCAGGGAGGGGGAGAGTTACCTGGACTCTGTGTTCCAGGAAGTAGTCACACCAATTAGATTAACTAATTCAGATGTAGTCCGTGGTCAGGGACAGGAGGGTGTGACTGAGTGAGGCAGGTACGGGGATCCAGGAGGTAGTGTTGGAGGAGCCGCAGCCCTTGCTCTTGTCCAACAGGTTCGAGGCTCTTACTCCCTGTGAGGACGGGAGCAGGGACTGCAGGGAGGATGAGCAACCTGGCCACAGCACCGTGGAACGGGGGGCCATTCAAGTGGGGGGAGTAAAAAGAAATGTTGTAGTGGTAGGGGATAGTATCATAAGGGGGATAGATAGGGTTCTTTGCAGCCGAGAGCGAGAGTCCCGAAGGTTGTGTTGCCTGCCCGGTGCCAGGGTTAAGGACATCTCCTCTGGGCTGGAGAGAAACTTGGAGTGGGAGGGGGAGGATCCAGTTGTCGTGGTCCATGTTGGTACCAACGACATAGATAGGACAAGGAAAGAGGTTCTGCTGAGGGAGTATGAGCAGCTAGGGGCCAAATTAAAAAGCAGAACCACAAGGGTAATAATCTCTGGATTACTACCTGAGCCATGAGCAAATTTGGTAAATAATGGTAAATAAAATCAGAGAGTTAAATGCGTGGCTCAAAGACTGGTGTGGGAGAAATGGGTTTTGCTTCTTGGGACACTGGCACCAGTACTGGGACGGGAGAGAGCTGTTCCGTTGGGACGGACTTCACTTGGCCAGTGCTGGGACTAGAATCCTGGCGAATCGAATAACTTGGGCTGTAGGGAGGGCTTTAAACTAATTAGTGGGGGGGAGGTTTCAAGAGAGCGAAGAATAAAAATGTCAGCGGAGAAGGCAATAGAGCAAATTAGCAGTGGGGAAATTAAAAACCAGAGCGTGTCAGGAAGGGACAGAATATATAAAGATAAAGGTAAAGTAGTAAAGGGGGTAAAAGCAGGAATAAATTGTCACAAAACATGTTTAAAAGTTCTTTATCTGAATGCACGCAGCATTCGTAACAAAATAGACGAGTTGACGGTACAAATAACTACACATGGGTATGATCTGGTGGCCATTACAGCAACATGGCTGCGAGGTGACCATGACTGGGAACTAAACATCCAGGGGTATTTGACTATTAGGAAGGACAGACAGGAAGGAAAGGGAGGTGGGGTGGCTATGTTAATAAAGGATGGAATCACTGCAATAGTGAGAAATG
This sequence comes from Squalus acanthias, assembly GCA_030390025.1. Classification (NCBI taxonomy): domain Eukaryota; kingdom Metazoa; phylum Chordata; class Chondrichthyes; order Squaliformes; family Squalidae; genus Squalus; species Squalus acanthias. Next base: position 262,607,283 of record CM059425.1, read on the forward strand.
ATATTGGGTCAAAGGATCAGGATAGTGAAACAGTTTGGGTGGAGATAAGGAATAATAAGGGGAAAAAGTCACTAGTGGGCGTAGTCTATAGGCCTCCTAACAGTTGTAACTCTATTGGTCGGAGTATAAATCAGGAAATAGTTGGGGCTTGTAATAAGGGAACAGCTATAATCATGGGAGATTTTAACTTTCATATTGACTGGACAAATCAAATTGGGCAGGGTAGCCTTGAGGAAGAGTTCATAGAGTGCATTAGGGACGGGTTCCTTGAGCAGTATGTTACTGAACCAACCAGGGGGCAGGCAATCTTAGATCTGGTCCTGTGTAATGAGACAGGATTAATAAAAAATGTCCTAGTAAAGGATCCCCTTGGAATGAGTGACCATAACATGGTTGAATTCCAAATTCAGTTGGAGGGTGAGAGTTGGATCTCAAACCAGCGTACTAAGTTTAAATAAAGGAGACTATGAAGGTATGAGAGCAGAGTAGACTAAAGTGGACTGGGAAAATAGATTAAGGTGTAAGACGGTACAGGAGCAGTAGTGTACATTCAAGGAGGTATTTCACAACTTTCAAGAAAAATATATTCCACTGAGGAAAAAGGGGCGTAAAACAAAAGACAGCCATCCGTGGCTAAGTAAAGTAATAAAGGATAGTATCCGACTGAAAACAAGGACATATAAAGTAGCTAAATCTAGTGGGAGGATAGAAGATTGGGAAGCATTTAAAAGCCAGCAAAGAATAACTAAAAGATTAATTAAGAAGGGGAAGATAGATTATGAAAGTAAACTAGCAAAAAATATAAAAACAGATAGCAAGAGTTTCTACAGTTATATAAAAGGAAAAAGGGTGGCTAAAGTGAATGTTGCTCCCTTAGAGGACGAGACCGAGAAATTAGTAGTGGGGAACATGGAGATGGCAAATACGCTGAACAAATATTTTGTATCAGTCTTTACAGTAGAGGATACTAAAAATATTCCAACACTGGACAAACGGGGGGCTATAGGGGGGGAGGAGCTAAACACGATTAAAATCACTAAGGAGATGGTACTCGGTAAGATAATGGGACTTAAGGCGAATAAATCCCCTGGACCTGATGGCTTACATCCTAGGGTCTTGAGAGAAGCAGCGGTAGGGATTGCGGATGCATTGGTGGTAATTTTCCAAAACTCCCTGGATTCGGGAAAGGTCCCAGCAGATTGGAAAACTGCTAATACATAGATACATAGAAGATAGGAGCAGGAGTAGGCCATCCGGCCCTTCGAGCCTGCTCCGCCATTTAATGAGATCATGGCTGATCCTCCAATTCAGTATCCCGTCCCCGCCTTCTCTCCGTAACCCTTAACCCCTTTTGCCTGTAGAAATATATCTAATTCCCTCTTAAATATATTTAATGAGCTGGCGTACACTGCCCTCTGTGGCAATGAGTTCCACAGGTTCACCACCCTCTGAGTGAAGAAATTCCCCCTCATTTCTGTCCTAAATGGTTTAGCCCTTATCCTTAAATTATGTCCTCTAGTTCTGTTCTCACCCGCCAAGGGAAACATTCCTTCTGCATCTAGTCTGTCTAGACCTGTCAGAATTTTATACACTTCTATGAGGTCCCCTCTCAATCTTCTAAACTCCAGTGTGTACATCCCTAAACTACATAGTCTCTCCTCATAGGTCAATCCCGCCATTCCTGGTATCAGCCTGGTGAATCGCCGCTGCACCCCCTCCATGGCAAGAACATCTTTCCTCAGATGAGGCGACCAAAACTGTACACAGTACTCGAGGTGTGGTCTCACCAGTGCCCTGTACAGCTGCAGCAAGGTATCCCTGTTCCTGTATTCCAACCCTTTTGCTATGAAGGCCAGCATACCGTTTGCCTTCTTGATCGCCTGTTGCACCTGCATGCTCGCCTTCAGTGACTGGTGTACAAGAACACCCAGGTCTCTCTGTACTTCCCCCTCTCCCAATTTATTGCCATTTAAATAATAATTTGCCCTCCCGTTCCTGCACCCAAGGTGGATAACTTCGCACTTGTCCACATTATAGTGCATCTGCCATTTATCCGCCCAATCACCCAGTCTGTCCAAATCGCTCTGGAGCTTCCTGGTCTCCTCCTCTGAGCCCACCCCCCCTCCTAGTTTAGTGTCGTCTGCAAATTTGGAAATGCTGCATCCGACTCCCTGATCCAGGTCATTAATGTAAATTGTGAACAGCTGGGGACCCAGGACAGATCCCTGTGGTACCCCACTTGTTACTGCCTGCCATTCAGAAAATGAGCCGTTTATTCCAACTCTCTGTTTTCTATCTGACAGCCAGTTCTCTATCCACGTCAATACTTTCCCCTTTATCCCATGAGCTTCAATTTTCCCTGCTAATCTTTTATGTGGGACCTTATCGAAGGCCTTTTGGAAGTCCAGGTACACCACATCTACTGGCTCTCCCCCATCTATTTTACCAGTTACTCCCTCAAAAAATTCCAATAGATTAGTCAAGCACGATTTACCCTTTGTAAATCCATGTTGACTCTGTCCTATCCTGTCCCCATTTGCTAAGTGCTCCGCTATTTCATCCTTAATGATGGACTCCAGCATTTTGCCCACAACTGATGTAAGGCTTACAGGTCTGTAATTACCTGCTTTTTCCCTACCCCCCTTTTTGAATAGTGGGGTAACGTTAGCTACCCTCCAATCCATGGGCACTGTTCCCGAGTCTAATGAATTCTGAAAAATCATACTTAGTGCATCCGCTATCTCTAGGGCCACCTCCTTCAGCACCCTAGGATGCATGTTATCAGGCCCTGGGGATTTGTCCGCCTTCAATCCCTTTAGCTTCCTTAACACCATATCCTTAGAGATATTGACTTGCGTCAGTTCCTCCTTTGCAAATGTCCCTATTTTTCCCGATATCCCAGGGAGGTTTTTTGTGTCTTCCTTCGTAAAGACTGACCCAAAGTATGCATTTAGTTGGTCTGCCATTTCCTTATTTCCCGTTATATATTCCCCCGTATCTGACTGCAATGGGCCAACTTTGGTTTTCACCAGTCTTTTCCTCTTGATATACTTATAAAAGCTTTTGGAGTTAGTTTTTATATTTTCCGCCAGCTTGCTTTTGTAAGCTATTTTGCCCCTCTTGATTAAGCCCTTTGTCCTCCTTTGCTCTATCTTAAACTGTTCCCAATCTTCCGCTCTGGCGCCTTTTTTGGCTATTTTATACGCCCTATCTTTGGATTTTATGCTGTCTCTAATTTCCCCTGTTATCCACGGTTGAGTCACCTTTTTAGATTTCCTTTTATGCCAGATTGGTATAAACAATTTTTGCAATTTTGTCATTCTAATGTAACGCCCTTATTTAAAAAGGGAGGTAGACAAAAGGCTGGAAACTATAGACCAGTTAGCCTAACATCTGTGGTTGGTAAAATGTTGGAGTCCATTATTAAGGAAGCAGTAACAGGACATTTGGATAAGCATAATTTAATCGGACAGAGTCAGCATGGTTTTATGAAGGGGAAATCATGCTTGACAAATTTGCTTGAATTCTTTGAGGACGTAACAAACAGGGTGGATAAAGGGGAACCAGTGGATGTGGTGTATTTGGACTTCCAAAAGGCATTTGATAAGGTGCCACACAAAAGATTACTGCACAAGATAAAAAATCACGGGATTGGGGGTAATATACTGGCATGGGTGGAAGATTGGCTATCTAACAGAAAACAGAGAGTTGGGATAAATGGTTCATTCTCGGGTTGGCAATCAGTAACTAGTGGTGTTCCGCAAGGGTCAGTGCTGGGACCCCAACTCTTTACAATCTATATTAACGATTTGGAGAAGGGGACCAAGTGCAACGTATCCAAGTTTGCTGACGATACAAAGATGGGAGGAAAAGCAGTGAGTGAGGAGGACATAAAAAACCTGCAAAAGGACATAGACAGGCTAAGTGAGTGGGCGGAAATTTGGCAGATGGAATATAATGTTGGAAAGTGTGAGGTTATGCACTTTGGCAGAAAAAATCAAAGAGCAAGTTATTATCTAAATGGAAAGAAACTGCAAAGTGTTGCAGTACAAAGGGATCTGGGGGTCCTGGTGCATGAAACACAGAAGGTTAGTATGCAGGTACAGCAGGTGATCAGGAAGGCCAATGGAATCTTCGCTTTTATTGCAAGGGGGATGGAGTATAAAAGCAGGGAAGTCTTGCTTCAGTTATACAAGGTACTGGTGAGGCCACACCTGGAATACTGCGTACAGTTTTGGTTTCCATATTTAAGAAAAGATATACTTGCTCTCGAGGCAGTTCAGAGAAGGTTCACTCAGTTGATTCCGGAGACGAGGGGGTTGACTTATGAGGAAAGGTTGAGTAGGTTGGGCCTCTACTCATTGGAATTCAGAAGAATGAGAGGCGATCTTATCGAAACATATAAGATTGTGAGGGGGCTTGATCGGGTGGAGGCGAGGAGGATGTTTCCACTGATGGGTGAGACTAGAACTAGGGGGCATAATCTTAGAATAAGGGGCTGCCGTTTCAAAACTGAGATGAGGAGAAACTTCTTCACTCAGAGGGTAGTAAATCTATGGAATTTGCTACCTCAGAGAGCTGTGGAAGCTGCGACATTAAATAAATTTAAAACGGAGATAGACAGTTTCCTAGCTGATAAGGGAATTAAGGGTTATGGGGAGCGGGCAGGGAAGTGGACGTGAGTCTAGGTTCGGATCAGCCATGATCCTATTGAATGGCGGAGCAGGCCCGAGGGGTCATATGGCCTACTCCTGCTCCTACTTCTTATGTTCTTATGTTCTTATGTTTAGTATCATCTGCAAACTTCTTAATCATACCCCCTATATTCAAGTCTAGATCATTGACATATACCACAAAAAGCAAGGGACCTAGTACTGAGCCCTGCGGAACCCCACTGGAAACAGCCTTCCAGTCACAAAAAACACCCATCAACCATTACCCTCTGCTTCCTGCCTCCGAGCCAGTTTTGAATCCAACTTGACACTTTGCCCTGGATCCCATGGGCTTTTAACTTCGTGACCAGTCTGCCATGTGGAACCTTATCAAAAGCCTTGCTAAAGTCCATATACACTACATCAAACACACTACCCTTGTCTACCCTCCTTGTTACCACCTCAAAATTCAATCAAGTTTGTCAGACACGACCTTCCCTTAACAAATCCGTGCTGACTATCCTTGATTAATCCGTGTCTTTCTAAATGAAGATTTATCCTGTCCTTCAGAATTCTTTCCAATAATTTTCCCACCACCGAGGTTAGGCTGACTGGCCTGTAATTACTCGATCTATCCTTTTCTCCCTTTTTAAACAAGGGTACCACGTTAGCAGTCCTCCAGTCCTCCGGCACCACACCTGATGCCAGAGAGGATTGGAAAATGATGGTCAGGGCCTCTGCTATTTCCTCTTTTGCTTCGCTTAACAGATGACCGATAATACAGAGGTGGAAGTAGGCGGTCTTAGTGATGGAAAGGATATGGGGTCGGAAGCTCAGGTCATGTGTCAAATAGAACACCAAGGTTGCGAACAGCCTGGTTCAACCTCAGACAGTGGCCAGGGAGAGGGATGGAGTCGGTGACTAGGGTACGGAGTGCTGAGTGTAAACGCATCATGCTTTTTTTTTAATTTCAGGATTCAAGTTGAGTGCCTCGTGTTTTTTTAGGCGAAAGATTGACTTGTTTCTATAGACATCAGAAGAGCATTATCAAATGTCATGTCCTACCACAGATTGGTCACAAGGTGGAGTGTAAGCAGTTTTTGATCCTAGCCCAATTGCTAGACGGACGGTTCGAATCGCCCCCGCCTTACGAAAGTTCTATACCCGGGAATTATTATTCAGAGTGTAAATGAAATAAGTCACGGACAGGAATGCTTCGGTGAAAAATCAAACTTATATTTATTTGGTCTAACATACACTGGCTAAAACATGCACTACTAAACAAAATCACTGTCTCTGTGGAGAATAAAATCCAGGTTACAAACAACATACATACAGTACACAACTGAAGACTATGACGAGCAGTAATTCCCTTGTTGCTATGGCGGACTCTAATTCCACCCCTACCAACGAATTACCCCAAACGAAGCTCCCACCCTCGGAATAGCCCAAAAGCTTCACTTCTGAGAAAAACCCTGAGCTCTTTACACCTTGACGTAAGAAAACTACTCAGCACTTGGTCTAAGCATTAAACAAAGCTTTAATCAACTGTTTTTCAACATGGAGGTCTAGTTGTGTCCTTCGCTAGTTCCTGTTAAGGAATGTCCTGAGCAAGCTGGGCCCATGCCCGAGTATTTATACTCTCCCTGGACAGTGCCACCAGCAGGCCGCCCAGTATTATTTCATAAGTCATTTCCACATGAATGACAAGATTCATGTCACACCTCACCCAGCTCGCCTGGGATATCTGGTTTACCGGCTTGGGACACTCGAGACCATGCTTACCCCCACACGCAGTCGGTCTCGATCGCTCCGCTTAGCTACTTCTTCCTCTGGCACTTCTTCTTGTTAGGTCGATCTTGGTGCAGCGAGAGCGAGAGAGAGAGAGAATGGTGGGAAAGGGTCTATCTTTATAGGAGTCTTGCTACCCCTATCTTTCCCGCCAATCTTAAAATCCTTTTGTTTCTAAGCACTCCGGTGCTTAGTCAGTGATGGGTCATCATCAGACCCATGAGTATTCCGTGATTGGACTAATGGCCCTAAGTCTGGGACATCTCTCGGTCTTCTGTGTTGGGAAAAACTGGCTCCTCTTCAGCTGGCTGGGCTAGTGGGTTCATTGTTCTGCTTCTCTTCTGAGATGGAGGTGGACAAAAATGAGAAGTCGCACAACACCAGGTTCTCTTCTGAGATGGAGGTGAGAAGTGCTTTTGCATATTCTGGATGACTGACAATTCTTTTGTCACAGCCAACTGCCATGCGTTCTCTGGAGTTTTAACAAACCAGTTTTTCACATATCTGCACAGGGTGATCCCATCACAGGGAAAATACCCTCAGAAAAATCCCATAAAGTCCACAAAATATTCTTGACTGAGTCCATTCTTCAAACAGAGACTTTGCGGTCTCTTCAGGAGTGAAGCTTATTCTCTTAAGGGCTCAGTATTAACGCATTCAGTGTTGAGGACGAGAAAGAAAAAAGAAAGACTTGCATTTATACTGCGCCTCTCACAACCTCAGGACATTCCAAAGTGCTTTACAGCCAATTAAGTGCTTATTTTTTATTCGTTCATGGGATGTGGGCATCGCTGGCAAAGCCAGCATTTATTGCCCATCCCTAATTGCCCTTGAGAAGGTGGTGGTGAGTCGCCTTCTTGAACCGCTGCAGTCCGTGTGGTGAAGGTGCTCCCACGGTGCTGTTAGGGAGAGAGTTCCAGGATTTTGACCCAGCGACGATGAAGGAACGGCGATATACTTCCAAGTCAGGATGGTGTGTGACTTGGAGGGGAACTTGGAGGTGGTGGTGTTCCCATGCACCTGCTGCCCTGGTCCTTCTAGGTGGTAGAGGTCCTGGGTTTGGGAGGTGCTCCCGAAGAAGCCTTGGCGAGTTGCTGCAGTGCACCTTATAGATGGTACACACTGCAGCCACGTTACGCCGGTGGTGGAGGGAGTTATTGTTTAAGGTGGTGGATGGGGTGCCAATCAAGCGAGCTGCTTTGTCTTGGATGGTATCAAGGTTCTTGAGTGTTGTTGGAGCTGCACTCATCCAGGCAAGTGGAGAGTATTCCATCACACTCCTGACTTGTGCCTTGTAAATGGTGGAAAGGCTTTGGGGAGTCAGAAGGTGAGACACTCACTGCAGAATACCTAGTCTCTGGCCTGCTCTTGTTGCCACAGTATTTATGTGGCTGGTCCAGTTAAGTTTCTGGTCAATGGTGACCCCCAGGATATTGATGGTGGGGGATTCGGCAATGGCAATACCGTTGAATGTCAAGGGGCGGTGGTTAGAAGTTCACTTGTTGGAGATAGTCATTGCCTGGCACTCGTGTGGCGCGAATGTTACCTGCCACTTATCAGCCCAAGCCAAAACGTCGTCCAGATCTTGCTGCATGTGGGCATGGACTGCTTCTTTATTTGAGGAGTTGTGAATGGCACTGAACACTGTGCAGTCATCAGCGAACATCCCCACTTCTGACCTTATGATGGAGGGAAGGTCATTGATAAAGCAGCTGAAGATGGTTGGGCCTAGGACACTGTCCTGAGGAACTCCTGCAGCGATGTCCTGGGGCTGTGATGATTGACCTCCAACCACCATAACCGTCTTCATTGTGCTAGGTATGACTCCAGCCAGTGGAAAGTTTTCACCCCGATTCCCATTGACTTCAGTTTTACTAGGGTTCCTTGATGCCACACTTGGTCAAATACTGCCTTGATGTCAAGGGCAGTCACTCTCACCTCACCTCTGGAATTCAGCTCTTTTGTCCATGTTTGGACCAAGGCTGTAATGAGGTCTGGAGCCGAGTGGCCTTGGCAGAACCCAAACTGGGCATCAGTGAGCAGGTTATTGGTGAGTAAGTGCCGCTTGACAGCACTGTCGACGACACCTTCCATCACTTTGCTGATGATTGAGAGTAGACTGATGGGGCGGTAATTGGCCGGGTTGGATTTGTCCTGCTTTTTGTGGACCGGACATACCTGGGCAGTTTTCCACATTGTTGGATAGATGCAGTGTTATAGCTGTACTGGAACAGCTTGGCTAGAGGCACAGCTAGTTCTGGAGTGCAAGTCTTCAGCACAACAGCCAGGATGTTGTCGAGGCCCACAGCCTTTGCTGTATCCAGTGCGCTCAGCCATTTCTTGATATCACGTGGAGTGAATCGAATTGGCTGAAGACTGGCTTCTGTGGTGGTGGGGACCTCAGGTGGAAGCCGATATGGATCATCCACTCAGCACTTCTGGCTGAAGATGGTTGAAAATGCTTCACCCTTGTCTTTTGCACTTGTGAGGATGGGGACATTCTTGGATCCTCCTCCTCCCGTTAGTTGTTTAATGGTCCACCCCCATTCATGACGGGAAGTGGCTGGACTGCAGAGCTTTAATCTAATCCGTTGATTGTGGGATCACTTAGCCCTGTCTATAGCATGCTGCTTCCACTTTTTAGCATGCATGTAGTCCTGTGTTGCAGCTTCCCCAGGTTGGCACCGCATTTTTAGGTACGCCTGGTGCTGCTCCTGGCATGCTCTTCTACACTCCTTATTGAACCAGGGTTGGTCCCCTGGCTTAATGGTAATGGTAGAGTGAGGGATATGCCGGGCCATGAGGTTACAGATTGTGGTGGAATACAATTCTGCTGCTGCTGATGGCCCACAGCGCCTCATGGATGCCCAGTTTTGAGCTGCTAGATCTGTTCTGAATCTATCCCATTTAGCACTGTGGTAGTGCCACACAACACGATGGAGGGAGTCCTCAGTGTGAAGACGGGACTTCGTCTCCACAATGACTGTGCGGTGGTCACTGCTACCAATACTGTCATGGACAGATGCATCTGCGACAGGTAGATTGGTGAGGGCGAGGACAAGTAGGTTTTTCCTTCGTGTTGGTTCTCTCACCACCTGTCGCAGGCCCAGACTGGCAGCTATGTCCTTCAGGACTCGGCCAGCTCGGTCAGTAGTGGTGCTTCCAAGCCACTCTTGGTGATGGACATTGAAGTCCACCCCAGAGTACATTCTGTGCCCTTGCTACTCTCAGTGCTTCTTCCATGTAGTGTTCAACATGGAGGAGTACTGATTCATCAGCTGAGGGAGGGCGGTAGGTGGTAATCAGCAGGAGGTTTTCTTGCCCATTCTTGACCTGAAGCTGGTGATGGAGGAGTTTGGGACATTGGCTGAAAGGTATGATACTGTGAGTATGACTATGTCAGGCTGTTGCTTGACTAGTCTGTGGGACAGCTCTCCCAATTTTGGCACAAGTCCCCAGATGTTGGTGAGGAGTAATTTACAGTGCCGTTGTCATATCTATAGCCGGTGCCGAGGTCGATGCCGGGTGGTCCGTCTGGTTTTATTCTTATTTGTAGCGGTTGTTTTACAACTGAGTGGCTTGCTGGGCCATTTCAGAGGGCAGTTAAGAGTCAACCACATTGCTGTGGGTCTGAAGTCACATATCGGCCAGATCAGGTAAGGATGGTGGATTTCCTTCCCGAAAGGACATGGGTTTTTTACGACAATCCAATAGTTTCATGGTCACCATTACTGATACTAGCTTTTTTTAAATTCCAGATTTATTTAGTTAACTGAATTTAAATTTCCCAGCTGTGGTGGAATTTGAACTCATGTCTCCGGATTATTAGTCCAGGCCTCTGGATTACTAGTCCAGCAACATAACCACTCTGCTACCATTAAAACAGTCACTAGTGTTCCGTGTAGTGACTGTTTTAATGTAGGAAAGACAAATAGCGCACAGCAAGCTCCCACAATGCATGAATGCATGATGAAGATGCACTGACGAACAGGTCTCAGACATGCTCAGTCACATTGACACCGCCACTACATGGAATGGTTAATGTGGCTCAGGTTTTGAACTTTTATTCAAGACGCTGACACATTCTGCATAGAGAAACCAACTTTTTACATACAAAACAACCAGGGTGGAGTTAATCACACTGATGCCTATCAGAGAGATTGAAAGTAAAGTTGAGAAGGACCTTGAATTTGAAATTCCAAAGTTCAGGGTTTGGGTTCCCCTGAGTCGACACTGAAATGGGAACGGTTGAGGGCGAGGGAGAAAAAGTACTTAATCAGAATTGTAAGACTTTAGCTTCTGCCTAATCTTAGATTCGAGTCAAGTTTCAGCAACTTTAATACTTTATTGAGAAATTTAAAATTTAACCCCTGCCGTATCTTTTATTGACACATCAGTTATAGTAATCATAGAATCATAGAAGATAGGAGCAGGAGTAGGCCATTCAGCCCCTCAAGCCTGCTCCGCCATTCAATGAGATCATGGCTGATCATCCAAATTCAGTACCCATAAGAATAGTGAATCCGACGTGATTTGAACACGCAGCCTCTGATCTGGAGTCAGACGCGCTACCGTTGCGCTACGAGGTCCACACGCAAGTAAGCACGCAAGTGATACACATCTATGTACTTAGACACAGATAAGCTTGTTGGATGAAACTCAGGGCTTAAAAATGTGGTTGATTTGCACCTCCTGTTAGCGCCCTAAGAGGGCGGTAACCGTTAGCGCCCCGCAGCGCCGCTGGCGATGACATCATCGCCATGCGCAGCGCCCCGCTCCCAATCTTCGGTAGCACCCCCTGACTTACCACCGGACGCTATGTCCGACGGGGTCAGGGGGGCCTACCTGTAGCTGGGGCAGCGCAAATTAAAGGGGAGGTGCCGGGTGGCCATTTTTGTTGCTGGCCGCCTGCCAGCACCTGCCCCCTCTGCCGTCCCCGGCCTCCTCTGCAGCCGCCCCCTGAGGAGTGCCGGCTGTGCTCCGTGAGCCCGGCACTTCTCTTGAGTGCCGGGCTCTTTTGCCGGCACTCCGATCCCTGGTGGCCCAGCTGGGCCCCGGGTCCCGCTGCGCTAGGCCCCTCCCCTTTAATATCACGTAACGCCGTGATATTCACTCGCAGCGCCCCAAGAGGGATGCGGGGCCCTTCCAGTAGCGCCCCACTCCCCTTTTGGGGCGCTACCGGTGAATTTCGGGCGCGGGGGTGTTAACTTTTTCGGGGAGCTAAAAGTAGTGCCCCGGCGAAGTTAGCGCCCCAAAGGGGGAGCGATCCAGTTTTCCCCCCCCAGATGCCTTGAGTTTGATCTCCAGTCTCTTTAGTTCAAGCTGCCCGCTGGCTATTATCGCGCACAAACTTTTATAGCAGCTCTTTCCAGCTCCAAAAGAAAATAATTTCTGGCCATTTCCGGAGATTTCGCGTTTCAAGCTCTGCCCCTAAAATTGCAATCGGGATCCTAACTGTGTCATTAAGACCCCGATTCAACTCTCCGAGATCGCTGCGCTCCTCCAATTCTGGCCTCTTGTGAATCCCCGATTTTAATCACTCCACCATTGGCGGCCGTGCCTTCAGCTGCCTGGGCCCTAAGCTCGGGAAATCCCTCCCTAAACCTCTCCGCCTCTCTCCTTAAAACCTACCTCTTTGACCAAGCTTTTGGTCACCTGTCCTTGCATCTCGTTATGTAGCTCGGTGACAAACTTTGTCTGATAACGCTCCTGTGAAGCGCCTTGGGACGTTTTACTACATTAAAGGTGCTGTGTAAATGCAACTGGTTGTTATTGTTGGGAACGAGGCCGACTGCTTGTTTTGGACAGACACTTTGGCCGCTCGATGGTAGTCCCCTTTAAAAATGTTGCCGGCCTCTTCGCTGGTGTTAAGTGGGGGCGGGGTAAGACTTCTGACCCCATTTTGAGGCCATCAGTGCCCCATTAACGCCGGGTAGAAGTCAAAATTAACCCCAGCGATTGTCAGTGCCTCACAGATCTGCTCACTGATCTTGCTTAACACTTTGGAATCAATGCCATCCGACCCTAGTGATTTATTTGTTTTAACCTCCTTCATCTTTCATTGATACTGGAGTCCTGAATTTTGCCTTGGTATTCTCATAGTCATTATGGCACATTCGACCTCCGAGTGTGCGCAGACGCAAGCGTCATCTGCATACTGTATTTTGATGACAGAGGAAGGGACGACCTTGGATCTGGACTGGAGGCGACGGAGGTTGAACAGTTTCCCGTTTGTTCTGTAAATTAGCTCCACTCCAGCGGGGAGCTTACTGAGGGTGAGATGGAGCATTGCCGCAAGGAAGATCGAGAAGAGCGTTGGTGCGATGACACAGCCTTGCTTGACCCTGGTCCGTATGTGAATTGGGTCTGTGGTGGAACCGTTGGTCAGGATCACGGCTTGCATGTCGTCGTGAAGCAGGCGGAGGATGGTGACAAACTTTTGAGGGCAGCCGAATTTGAGGAGGACACTCCTCACCTTCACCGAAGCGTACGAGAGCATGGGCCTTACACTAAACATCCGTAAGACAAAGGTCCTCTACCAACCTGCCCCCGCCACACAGTACTGCCCCCCAATTATCAAAATCCATGACAAGGCCTTGGACAACATGGACCACTTTCCATACCTCGGGAGCCTACTGTCAATAAGGGCAGACGTCGATGACTAAGTCCAACACCGCCTTCAGTGTACCAGTGCAGCCTTCGGTCGCCTGAGGAAGAGAGTGTTTGAAGACTAGGACCTCAAACCCGGAACTAAGCTCATGGTCTACAGAGCAGTAGTAATACCCGCCCTCCTGTATGCCTCAGAGACATGGACCATGTACAGCACTGGAGAGGTACCACCAACGCTGCCTCCGCAAGATCCTGCAAATCCATTGGCAGGATAGGCGCACCAACGTCCGTGTTCTCACTCAGGCCAACATCCCCAGCATCGAAGCTTTGACCACGCTTGATCAGCTCCGATGGACGGGTCACAGCGTCTGCATGCCCGATACGAGACTCCCAAAACAAGCGCGCTACTCGGAGCTCCGACATGGCAAGAGAGCCCCAGGTGGGCAGAGGAAACGCTTCAAGGACACCCTCAAAGCCTCCTTGAAAAAGTGCAACATCCCCACCGACACCTGGGAATCCCTGGCCCAAGACCGTACAAAGTGCAGGAGAAGCATCTGGGAAGGCGCTGAACACCTCGAGTTTCTTTGCCGGAGCAAGCGGAAGCCAAGCGGAAGGAGCACACGTCAACCCAAGCACCCCACCCACCCGCCCCTTCAACCACCGTCTGCCCCACCTGTGACAGAGACTGTAGGTCCCGCATTGGACTCATCAGTCACCTGAGAACTCATTTTTAATGTGGAAGCAAGTCATCTTCGGTTCCGAGGGACTGCCGAAGAAGAAGAAGGAGGCCATTCAGCCCTTCGAGTCCATGCTGGACCAGTCAGTCCCATTCCCCCACTCTATCCCCATAGCCCTGCAAGTTTATTTCCCTCAAGTGCCTGTCCAATTTCCTTTTGAAATCATTGATCGTCTCCACTTCCACCACCCTCATCGGCAGTGAGTTCCAGGTCATTACCACTCGCTGCGTAAAAAGTTCTTCCTCACATCCCCCCTGTATCTCTTGCCCAAAACCTTAAATCTGTGTCCCCTAGTCCTTGTATCATCAGCCAATGGGAACAGCCTTTCTCTGCCTACCTTATCCAAACCGGCCATAATCTTGTACACCTCTATCAAATCTCCCCTCAACCTCCTTTGCTCCAAGGACAACAACCCCAACTTCTCCAACCTAACTTTGTAGCTAAAATCCCTCATCCCTGGAACCATTCTGGTAAATCTCCTCTGCACCCTCAAGGACCTTCACATCCTTCCTAAAGTGTGGTGACCAAAACTGGATGCAATACTCTAGTTGTGGCCTAACCAGAGCTTTATAAAGGTTCAGCATAACTTCCCTGCTTTTGTACTCAATATCTCTATTTATGAAGCCCAAGATCCTATAAGCTTTGCTAACTACTCTCTCAATATGTCCTGCCACTTTCAAAGATCTATGCACATGAACCCCCAGGTCCCTCTGTCTCTGCACACTCTTTAGAACTGTGCCATTAAGTCTATATTGCCTCTCCCTAGCCCTTCTGCCAAAATGCATCACCTCACACTTCACTGTATTAAATTCCATCTGCCACTTGTCTGCCCATTCTGCTAGCCTATCTATGTCCTGTTGCAGTCGATTGAATCATAGAATCATAGAAAGTTACAGTACGGAAGGAGGCCATTTCGGCCCATCGTGTCCGTGCCGGCCAACAAAGAGCTATCCAGCCTAATCCCACTTCCCAGCTCTTGGTCCGTAGCCCTGCAGGTTACAGCATCCCAAGTGCACATCCAAGTACTTTTTTAATGTGGTTAGGGTTCCTGCCTCTACCACCCTTTCAGGCAGTGAGTTCCAGACCCCCACGACTCTCTGGGTGAAGAAATTTCCCCTCAAATCCCCTCTAAACCTTCCACCAATTACTTTAAATCTGTGCCCCCTGGTTTTTGACCCCTCTGCTAAGGGAAATAGGTCCTTTCTATCCACTTTATCTATGCCTCTCATAATTTTATACACCTCAATAAGGTCTCCCCTCAGCCTCCTCTGTTCCAAGGAAAACAGACTCAGCCTATCCAGTCTTTCCTCATAGCTAAGATTCTCTACTCCCAGCAACATCCTTGTAAATCTCCTCTGTACCCTCTCTAGTGCAATCACATCTTTCCTGTAATGTGGTGACCAGAACTGCACGCAGTACTCTAGCTGAGGCCTAACTAGTGTTTTATACAGTTGAAGCATAACTCCCCTGCTCTTGTATGCTATGCCACGGCTAATAAAGGCAAGCATTCCGTATGCCTTCTTAACCACCTTATCTACCTGGCCTGCTACCTTCAGGGATCTGTGGACATGCACTCCAAGGTCCCTTTGTTCCTCTACACTACTCAGTGTCCTACCATTTAATGTGTATACCCTTTCCTTGTTAGCCCTTCCCAAATATTGAAGCATAATCCCCCTGCTCTTGGTATCATCCTCACTGTTTGCCACACCTCCAAGTTTGGTATCATCAGCAAATTTTGAAATTTTACTCTGTATTCCAATATCCAAGTCATTTATATATATCAAAAAAAGCAGTGGTCCTAGCACTGACCCTTGGGGAACACCACTGTCTACCATCCTCCAGTCTGGAAAAACAACCATTTACCACCACTTGCTGTTTTCTGTCCTTCAGCCAATTTCAGACCCACCTATTCCATGAACCTCAATTTTGTTAACCAGCCTTTTATGTGGTACTTTGTCAAACGGTTTCTTAAAATCCAAATAGACAACATCCACTGCATTCCCTTCATCGATCCTCCCTGTTACTTCATCAAAAAATTCAATTAGATTCGTCAAACACGATCTCCCTTTTACAAATCCATGCTGGCTCTCCTTAATTAACTTAAACCTCTCCAAGTGCCTGTTAATGTGAAAGAGATTTTGTTCATGTCTACCCCTCCAAATAATTGAAGGAAATCATCATTTCGATTACTATTTACTGTTTTGCGCTCATCCTCAGTTTCAAGCACATTTATGACTTTTCATGTTACATAGAAACATAGCAGACAGGAGCAGGAGTAGGCCATTCGGCCCCTCGAGCCTGTTCCGCCATTTAATGAGATCATGGCTGCTCTCACCTCTTCTCCAACAGTCCTACAATAAATATTGTCGTATTGATTCTTTTTAGATATATTTAGCCTGTGCTGCTATGCTTTTTTCTAGGCTTCCCTTTGCCCCTCTGATCATGCTGTTAACTTGCTTCTATCTGCACTGTCTGTGTGGAGTTTGCACATTCTCCCCGTGTCTGCGTGGGTTTCCTCCGGGTGCTCCGGTTTCCTCCCACAGTCCAAAAATGTGCGGGTTAGGTTGATTTGGCTATGATAAATTGACCCTTAGTGTTCGGGGGGGATTAAATACGTGGGGTTACGGGGATAGGGTGGGATAGGTGCAGGTTCGATGTGGGGATTCTGTGTGAGAAAGCAGGGACAGGGTACTGGATTTGGATGATCAGCCATGATTGTATTGAATGGTGGAGCAGGCTCAACGGGCCGAATGGCCTACTCCTGCTCCTAGTTTCTATGTTTCTATGCATGTTCTTATATTCATTCCAGTGACTCCCTTCCCCTTTCTCCATGCAGGATTTTTAGAAGTAATTTTCTCCTTAATTTAACTTTTAATTTGTTTGTTGATCCAATTTGGGCTCACACTTGTTTAGCCTGAGCTTGCTGATCTTAGGTTTGTACTTGTTCTGCATTATTCCTTTGAAGGTGTTCAAGTTGTCTTCTACTGAAGTGTTAAAGAAAGACTTGCATTTATATAGCGCCTTTCACAACCTCAGGACGTCCCAAAGCGCTTTACAGCCAATGAAGTACTTTTGAAGTGTAGTCACTGTTAATGTAGGAAACGCGGCAGCCAATTTGCGCACAGCAAGCTCCCGCAAACAGCAATGTGATAATGACCAGATAATCTGTTTTTTTAGTGATGTTAATTGAGGGATAAATATTGGCCAAAACACCGGGGATAACTCCCCTGCTCTTCTTCGAAATAGTGCCATGTGATCTTTTATGCCCAACTGAGAGGGCAGACGCGGCCTCGGTTTAATGTCTCATCCTAAAGACGGCACCTCCGACAGTACAGCACTCACTCAGCACTACACTGGAGTGTCAGCCTAGATTTTGTGCTCAAGTCTCTGGAGCGGGGCTTGAACCCACAAACATTCCGACTCAGGTGAGAGTGCTACCCACTCTTCTTCTTAGGCAGTCCTTCGGAACCGAGGATGACTTGCTTCCACATTAAAAATGAGTTCTCAGGTGACTGATGAGTCTCTGTCACAGGTGGGGCAGACGGTAGTTGAAGGGGTGGGTGGGTGGGGTGCTTGGGTTGACGTGCGCTCCTTCCGCTGTTTGCGCTTGGCTTCCACTTGCTCCCGGTGAAGAGACTCGAGGTGTTCGGTGCCTTCCCGGATGCTTCTCCTCCACTTTGTGCGGTCTTGGGCCAGGGATTCCCAGGTGTCGGAGGGGATGTTGCACTTTTTCAAGGAGGCTTTGAGGGTGTCCTTGAAGCGTTTCCTCTGCCCACCTGGGGCTCTCTTGCCGTGTCGGAGCTCCGAGTAGAGCGCTTGTTTTGGGAGCCACGGCTGACAGTTAAACATCCCACGACAAATCTTCCCTCATCTTTTTTTGAATTTAGCCCTTTTAAAATGATACCTTGTTCCTGGTCTTAGGTTTAATTGGGTCGTATTTCATGTTGAGCTTGATCATCCTGTGGTCTTTGTTCCTCCTGCGGTATTACGATTTCCATTTCCTGTATGTTGTCTGAGTTATTAATGGATACCAGGTCAAGTTGGTAAATGTAATACACAACTTCAGGACTCAGTACATAAGGGAGTCCTGAAGTTGTGTATTACATTTACCAACTCTGACTCTGGACCACTTGGGACTTGCAATATATTGGGTTGATTGAAATGGAAGTGAAAAGGGAAATAAGAGGGGCAAAGAGAGAGTATGAGAATAGACTGGCAGCTAACATAAACATAAAAGGGAATCCAAAAGTCTTCTATAGGCATATAAATAATAAACGGGTAGTAAGAGGAGGGGTGGGGCCGATTAGGGACCAAAAAGGAGACGTATGCATGGAGGCAGAGAGCATGGTTGAGGTACTAAATGAGTACTTTGCATCTGTCTTTACCAAGGAAGAAGATGCTGCCGAAGTCATTGTGAAAGAGGAGGTAGTGGAGATAGTGGATGGGATAAAAATTGATAAAAAGGAGGTACCAGAAAGGCTGGCTGTACTTAAAGTAGATAAGTCACCAGGACTGGATGGGATGCATCCGAGGATACTGAGGGAGGTAAGGGTGGAAATTGAGGAGGTACTGGCCATAATCTTCCAATCCTTCTTAGATGGGGCGGTGGTGCCAGAAGACTGGAGAATTGCAAGTGTTACACCCTTGTTCAATAAAGGGTGTAAGAATAAACCCAGCAACTACAGACCAGTCAGTTTAACCTTGGCAGTGGGGGAACTTTTAGAAACGATAATCTGGGACAAAACTAACAGTCACTTGGATAAGTGTGGATTAATTAAGAAAAGCCAGCACGGATTTGTTAAAGGCAAATCATGTTTAACTAACTTGTTTGAGTTTTTTGATGAGGTAAAGGAGAGGGTTGATGAGGGCAATGCAGTTGATGTGGTGTACATGGACTTCCAAAAGGCGTTTGATAAAGTGCCACATAATAGGCTTGCCAGCAAAGTTGAAGCCCATGGAATAAAAGGGACAGTGGCAGCGTGGATCTGAAGGCTAGCATTTATTGCCCATCCCTAATTGCCCTTGAGAAGGTGGTTTGAGCTACCTTCTTGAACTACTGCAGTCTGTGTGGTGAAGGTACTCCCACAGTGGTGTTAGGTAGGGAGTTCCATGATTTTGACCCAGCGACGATGAAGGATCAGCAATATACTTCCAAGTCAGGATGGTGTGTGACTTGGAGGGGAACTTGGAGGTAGTGGTGTTCCCATGCACCTGCTGCCCTTGTCCTTCTAGGTGGAAGAGGTCGCAGGTTTGGGAGGTGCTGCCAAAGAAGCCTTGGCGAGTTGCTGCACTGCATCTTGTAGATGGTACACACTGCAGCCACGGTACGCCGGTGGTGGAGGGAGTGAATGTTTAAGGTGGTGGCTGGGGTGCCAATCAAGCGGGCTGCTTTGTCCTGGATGGTGTCAAGCTTCTTTGTCCTGGATGGTGTCAAGCTTCTTGAGTGTTGTTGGGGCTGCACTCATCCAGGCACGTGGAGAGTATTCCATCACACTCCTTACTTGTGCTTTGTAGATGGTGGAAAGGCTTTGGGGAGTCAGGAGGTGAGACACTCGCTGCAAAATACCCAGCTTCTGACCTGCTCTTGTTGCCACAGTATTTATGTGGCTGGTCCAGTTAAGTTTCTGGTCAATGGTGACCCCCAGGATGTTGTTGGTGGGAGATTCGGCGATGGTAATGCCGTTGAATGTCAAGGGGAGGTGGTTAGACTCTCGCTTGTTGGAGATAGTCATTGCCTGGCACTTGTGTGGCGCGAATGTTACCTGCCACTTATCAGCCCAAGCCTGAACGTTGTCCAGGTCTTGTTGCATGTGGGCATGGACTGCTTCATTATCTGAGGAGTTGTGAATGGCGCTGAACACTGCGCAGTCATCAGCGAACATCTCCATTTCTGACCTTATGTTGGAGGGAAGGTCATTGATGAAGGAGCTGAAGATGGTTGGGCCTAGGACACTGCTTTGAGGAACTCTTGCAGCGATGTCCTGGGGCTGTGATGATTGACCTTCAACCACCACAACCATCTTCCTTTGTGCTAGGTATGACTCCAGCCAGTGGAGCGTTTTCCCCCCGGATTCCCATTGACTTCAGTTTTACTAGGGCCCCTTGATGCCACACTCGGTCAAATGCTGCCTTGATGTCAAGGGCAGTCACACTCACCTCACCTCTGGAATTCAACTCTTTTGTCCATGTTTGGACCAAGGCTGTAATGAGTTGGGAGCCGAGTGGTCTTGGCGGAACCCAAACTGGGCATCAGTGAGCATGTTTTTGGTGAGTAAGTGCGGCTTGATAGCATTGTCGATGACACCTTCCATCACTTTGCTGCTGATTGAGAGTAGACTGATGTGGCGGTAATTGGCCCGGTTGGATTTGTCCTGCTTTTTGTGGACAGGACATACCTGGGTGGTTTTTCCACAATGTCAGATAGATGCCAGTGTTGCAGCTGTACTGGAACAGCTTGGCTGGAGGCGCGGCTAGTTCTGGAGCACAGGTCTTCAGCACAATAGTTAGGATGTTGTTGGGGCCCAAAGAATTTGCTGTATCCAGTGCGCTCAGCCATTTCTTGATATCACATGGAGTGAATCGAATTGGCTGAAGACTGGCTTCTGTGGTGGTAGGGACCTCAGTAGTAGGCCGATATGGATCATCCACTCGACACTTCTGGCTGAAGATGGTTGCAAGCGCTGGGCACCACCATTATTGAGGATGGGGATATTCATAGAGTCTCCTCCTCCCGTTAGTTGTTTAATGGTCCAGCACCATTCACGACTGGATGTGGCAGGACTGCAGAGCTTTGATCTGATCTGTTGATTGTGCGATCGCTTAGCCCTGTCTATAGCATGCTGCTTCCACTTGTTAGCATGCATGTAGTCCTGTGTTGCAGCTTCCCCAGGTTGGCACCTCATTTTTAGGTATGCCTGGTGCTGCTTCTAGCATTCTCTTCTACATTCCTTATTGAACCAGGTGCTACCGAGCCACCCCTGGTGATGGACATTGAAGTCACCCACCCAGAGTACATTCTGTGCCCTTGCTACTCTCAGTGCTTCTTCCAAGTGGTGTTCAACATGGAGGAGTACTGATTCATTAGCTGAGGGAGGGCAGTAGGTGGTAATCAACAGAAATTCATTTTCTTGATCTATATTAATGACTTGGAGTTGGGTGTACAGGGCACAAGTTCAAAATCTGCAGATGACACAAAACTTGGAAGTATAGTGAACAGTGAGGAGGATAGTGATAGACTTCACGAGGATATAGACAGGCTGGTGGAATGGGCGGACACGTGGCAGATGAAATTTAACGCAGAAAAGTGCGAAGTGATACATTTTGGTCGGAAGAACGAGGAGAGGCAATATAAACTAAAGGGTACAATTCTAAAGGGGGTGCAGGAACAGGGAGACCTGGGGGTATATGTGCACAAATCGTTGAAGGTGGCAGGGCAGGTTGAGAAAGCAGTTAAAAAAGCATATGGGAGTATTATGTCCATTTTTGGGGTTAGAGAGGATGCAGAAAAGATTTACAAGAATGGTTCCAGGGATGAGGGACTTCAGTTATGTGGATAGACTGGAGAAGCTGGGATTGTTCTCCTTACAGCAGAGAAGTTTGAGAGGAGATTTGAGAGAGGTGTTCAAAATCATGAGGAGTCTAGACAGAGTAGATAGAGAGAAACTGTTCCGATTAGAAGAAGGGTCGAGAACCAGAGGACACAGATTTGAGGTGATTGGCAGAAGAACCAAAGGCACGTGAGGAAAAACTTTTTTACGCAGTGAGTGGTTAGGATCTGGAATGCACTGCCTGAAAGGGTGGTGGAGGCTGATTCAATCGTGGCTTTCAAAAGGGAATTAGATAAGTACCTGAAGGAAAAAATGTTGCAGGGCTACGCGGAAAGGGCAGTGGATCTAGCTGAGGGCATTTTAATTGCTAGCGGGTTTCGGGCAAAATGTCGAGAGGTGGCCGGCCGATTTCCCGCCCGGAACGGGTGGGAAGTAGCTGCCGGTCTACGGAAAACTGGGCTGTCAGCCTGCAAGTGTGGGGACCGGGGTTCCTTCGGGGTTGGAGGAAATCTCTTGTGATGCGCAATGTGGTGGGCCTGGGGCATCAGAGGCCAAAACATTCCCAGTGTGGACCGCAGGGGCACTTACCCTCCTCCAGCTCCACAAAGGAAACTGAAATACTTACTTTGAATGGCGTTTTTGAGGTCTTTAAAAAGAATGAATGTCTGTGTCACTGAGTGTCTGTGTCACTGAGGGTCTGTGTCACTGAGGGTCTCTCACTGAGGGTCTCTCACTGAGGGTCTCTCACTGAGGGTCTCTCACTGAGGGTCTCTGTCAGTGAGGATCTGTCACTGAGGGTCAGTGTCACTGAGGGTCTGTCACTAAGGGTCTGTGTCACTGAGGGTCTCTCTTTGATGTTCCTTCACTGAGGGTCTCTCAGTGAGGGTCTGTCACTGAGGGTCTCTGTCACTCAAGGTCTTTGTCACTGAGGGTCTGTGTCACTGAGGGTCTGACACTGAGGGTCTGTGTCACTGAGGGTCTGTCACTGAGGGTCTGTCACTGAGGGTCTGAGTCACTGAGGGTCTGTCACTGAGGGTCCGTGTCACTGAGAGTCCGTGTCACTGAGGGTCTGTGTCACTGGGGGTCTCTGACACTGAGGGTCTGTGTCACTGAGGGTCTCTCTCTGAGGGTCTCTGTCAGTGAGGATATGTCACTGAGGGTCGGTGTCACTGAGGGTCTCTCAATGAGGGTTTCTCACTGAGGTTCTGTGTCACTGAGGTTCCGTCACTGAGGGTCTGTCTCACTGAGGGTCTGTCTCACTGAGGGTCTGTCACACTGAGGGTCTGTCACACTGAGGATCTGTCACTGAGGGTCTCTGTCACTGAGGGTCTCTGTCACTGAGGGTCTCTCACTGAGGGTCTGTCTCACTGAGGGTCTGTCACTGAGGGTCTGTCTCACTGAGGGTCTGTCACTGAGTGTCTCACTGAGCTTTAATCACTAAGGGTCTGTGTCACTGAAGGTCTGTGTCACTGAGGGTCTGTGTCACTGAGGGTCTGTCTCACTGAGGGTCTGTGTCACTGAGGGTCTGTCTCACTGAGGGTCTGTCACTGAGTGTCTCACTGAGCTTTAATCACTAAGGGTCTTTGTCACTGAAGGTCTGTGTCACTGAGGGTCTGTGTCACTGAGGGTCTGTGTCACTGAGGGTCTGTGACTGGGGGTCTGTCACTGAGGGTCTCTCACTGGGAGTCTCTCACTGGGGGTCTCTCACTGAGGGTCTCTCACTGAGGGTCGGTGTCACTGAGGGTCGGTGTCACTGAGGGTCGGTGTCACTGAGGGTCTCTCAATGAGGGTCTATCTCACTGAAGGTTTCTCACTGAGGGTCAGTCACTGAGGGTCTCTGTCTCTCAGTGTCTGTCACTCAGGGTCTGTCACTGAGATATCTGAGACACCCACGAGATATCTGCGCTCCTCTAATTCTGCTCTCTTGAGGATCCCTGATTATAAATGCTCCACCATTGGTGGCCGTGCCTTCAGCTGCCTAGGCCCTAAGCTCTGGAATTCCCTGCCTAAACCTCTCCGCCTCGCTACCTCTCGCTCCTCCTTTAAGACGCTCCTTAAAACCTACCTCTTTGACCAAGCTTTTGGTCACCTGCCCTAATTTATCATTATGTGGATCGGTGTCAAATTTTTTGTCTTAAAATACTCCTGTGCAGCGCCTTGGGATGATTTACTACGTTAAAGGCGCTATATAAATACAAGTTGTTGTTGTTGAGGGTCTGTCACTGAGGATCTGTCTCACTGAGGGTCTGTCTCACTGAGGGTCTGTCTCACTGAGGGTGCTTAGAACATGGACTTGTCATAACCAACACCTTGTTCCATCAGAGAGACAAGTACAAGGCTTCATGGCAACACCCTCGCTCCAAGCACTGGCATCTGCTGGACTACGTCATCGTCCGAGCGAGGGACCGCAAGGACGTCTGCATCACCCGCGCCATGACAGGAGCTGATGACAGCTGGACAGACCACTGCCTCATCCGTTCTGTCATCTCCATCAACGTAGCCCCAAAACAACGGTGGCAACAGAAGCAATGCCGCAGAAAATCAACGCTGGAGCACTCCAAGACCCTGCTAAGAAAGCCCTATTCAGCCTGTGCCTCACAACCAACCTGACGACTCCCAGTGATTCAGAGACACAGAGTGTCCACAGCGCCTGGTCTGCACTCAAGGCCTCCATAATCAGCACCTGTGAAGAGACGCTCGGTCACTCGACCAGGAAACACCAAGACTGGTTCGACGAGAACGACCAGGAAATCCAGGAGCTAATAAGCCGCAAGCGCATGGCATTCCTGATCTGGAAACAGCAACAGAACTCGAGAGCAAGAAAGCAGCTCTACAGACGCCTGAAGGGCGAGGTCCAACAAAAAACTCACGACCTAAAGAACAGGTGGTGGGCGGAGAAAGCGCAGGAGATCCAGCAGCTAGCCGACAACCACAACGTGCGTGGATTCTTTAGCGCAGTCAAGATCACCTATGGCCCAAGCACCCAAGCTCCTACCCCACTGCGGGCCAAGAACGGAGAGGTACTCATTAAGGACAGAGAGGCAGTCAGTGCCCGCTGGAAGGAGCACTTCGAAGATCTCCTTAACCGAGACTCTGTCTTCGACGCGAGTGTCCTCAACTCCATCCCGCATCATGCTACCCGCCACCACCTCAGCACAACCACAGCCCGGCATGAGGTTGAAAAGGCAATCCGACAACTGAAGAACAAGAAGGCCTCAGGAGCAGATGGAATCCCTGCCGAGGCGCTAAAACATGGCGGAGAAGCACTATTGGCCCGAATACATGAGCTCATTTCTCTTATTTGGAATGAGTAGAGCATGCCAGGGGATCTCAGAGACGCCGTAATCGTGACCATCTTCAAGAAAGGTGACAAGTCCGATTGCGGTAATTACAGAGGAGTCTCCCTGCTGTCTGCCACAGGGTCTGTCACACTGAGGGTCTGTCACACTGAGGGTCTGTCTCACTGAGGGTCTGTCTCACTGAGGGTCTGTCTCACTGAGGGTCTGTCTCACTGAGGGTCTCTCTCACTGAGGGTCTGTCACACTGAGGGACTGTCTCACTGAGGGACTGTCACACTGAGGGACTGTCACACTGAGGGACTGTCTCACTGAGGGTCTGTCACTGAGGGTCTGTCACACTGAGGGTCTGTCACGGAGAGTCTGTCACTGAGGGTCTGTCTCACTGAGGGTCTGTCTCACTGAGGGTCTGTCACACTGAGGGTCTGTCATGGAGAGTCTGTCTCACTGAGGTTTTGTCACTGAGAGTCTGTCACACTGAGGGTCTGTCACACTGAGGGTCTGTCACGGAGAGTCTGTCTCACTGAGGTTTTGTCACTGAGGGACTGTCTCACTGAGGGTCTGTCACACTGAGGGTCTGTCACACTGAGGGTCTGTCACGGAGAGTCTGTCACACTGAGGGTCTGTCACACTGAGGGTCTGTCACGGAGAGTCTGTCTCACTGAGGTTTTGTCACTGAGAGTCTGTCACACTGAGGGTCTGTCACACTGAGGGTCTGTCACGGAGAGTCTGTCTCACTGAGGTTTTGTCACTGAGAGTCTGTCACACTGAGGGACTGTCTCACTGAGGGTCTGTCTCACTGAGGTTTTGTCACTGAGAGTCTGTCACACTGAGGGACTGTCTCACTGAGGGTCTGTCTCACTGAGGGTCTCTGGCGCGTGATTTGAATGAGAAGCTCGCGAGCTCGACCAACGGTCGATGGATCATGGAGAGCGCGCGCCCCCTCCCCTCCTCCGCGCGCGCCCCCTCCCTCCTCCGCGCGCCCCCTCCCCTCCTCCGCGCGCTGCCCAGTACAGACAGGCGGGCGGGCGTGCCGCGCGCGGGAGCGAGCCTGTGTCCCGCACAGTGTGAAGACCTACGTACGTACGTGCTCGCTCCCGCCCCCGCCCCCGCCCCCGCTCCGGGTCGCGGTGTCAGTGTGTGTGCGGCAGACGGTGAAAGAGAGAGCGAGTGGGCTGGGTGTCCAGGACAGGTGGCGGCCACATCTCCGCCCTTCTCCTTCCAGCGGCTGAAGATAAAGAGAAGAAAAGCGGGGCGTTGGCTGCTGTCAGGATGTTTTATTACATGATGTAAAAGTCGGCCGGCGGATGTCTGAGCTGCCCCTTCCCTACGGAGCGGCGGCAGTGCGGGAATGTAAGTGAGCTGCAATGGGATTAAAACAAACATTTAATCCCACTTTAACAAGCCGCGTCTTCACTCATTGGATTTTGTTTGTCGAAACCATCATCAGTCGTGGGCAAGTTTTCCTTCTTCCACCAGAGTCACCTCTGTTGGATTTGTGCCAAATTCTGGAGTTGGATTTTGCGGGGGCTAATTTTATATTGTTTTCATCCATTATAATTCTCCCCTCAACAGGAAAAATCGTTTGCAAATTAAATGTTCCCTGTTTGAGAAAGGAGCTTATTTGAAGGGGAACTTTATATATTAACTTGAGAGTGGATTATAAGCATAGAAGTCGCGGGAGTTAATTTAAAGTATGTTTAATAACAGTTGAGTTCAGTATAATTAAGTTTTTTTTATCACAGAGAGGGGAGAACAGGACTATGTTTCCCAAAATGTCAGGAATACGTTGATTACAGTCATGGTGAGTAATTGTGGGATGTATTCCTTAATTTGGAATAACCTCTGAACTGTCGGCACCACTCCTGTCAAATTGAGAATTTCTCTCAAGGTATTGACTTGGATAGAGAACTGGTTGGCAGACAGAAAGCAAAGAGTTGCAATAAACGGGTCTTTTTCCGTGTGGCAGGCAGTGACTAGTGGGGTACCGCAGGGATCGGTCCTTGGACCCCAGCTATTCACAATATATATTAATGATCTCGACAAGGGAACTAGATGTAATATCTCCAAGTTTGCAGACGACACAAAACTGGGTGGGCGTGTGTGCTGCGAGGAGGATGCAGAGAAACTCCAGGATGATTTGGACAGGTTGGGTGATTGGGCAGAAGCGTGGCAGATGCAATATAACGTGGATAAATGCGAGGTTATCCACTTTGGTGTCAAAAACAGAAAGGCAGATTATTATCTGAATGGCAATAGATTGGGAGAAGGGGAAGTGCAACTAGACCTGGGTGTCCTTGTGCACCAGTCGCTGAAGGTAAGCATGCAGGTGCAGCAGGCGGTGAAGAAGGCAAATGGTATGTTGGCCTTCATAGCGAGAGGGTTTGAGTACAGGAACAAGGATGTCTTGCTGCAGTTGTACAGGGCCTTGGTGAGACCACACCTTGAGTACTGTGTGCAGTTTTGGTCGCCTTATCTGAGGAAGGATGTTCTTGCCATGGAAGGAGTTCAGCGAAGATTCACAAGGCTGATACCTGGGATGGCAGGAATGACTTATGAAGAGAGATTGGGTCGATTGGGCTTGTACTCGCTGGAGTTTAGAAGAATGAGAGGGGATCTCATCGAAACTTATAAAATTCTGACAGGACAGACTAGATGCAGGAAGGATGTTCCCGATGGTCGGGGAGTCCAGAACCAGGGGTCACAGTCTAAGGATAAGGGGTAAGCCATTTAGGACAGAAATGAGGAGGAATTTCTTCACCCTGAGAGTGGTGAACCTGTGGAATTCTCTACCACAGAAGGCAGTAGAGGCCAATTCATTAAATAGATTCAAGAAGGAGTTGGATATATTTCTGAAGGCTAAAGGGATATGGGGAGAAAGCAGGGGCAGGGTACTGAATTTGGATGATCAGCCATGGTCGCGTTGATTGGCGGAGCAGGCTAGAGAGGCCGAATGGCCTACTCCTGCTCCTATCTTCTATGATTCTATGATTCTCTCTCTCCCCACCTCCTCACTACACTCTCATTTCACACCAAATCCTACCGTTGGTTTTGTATTTAATTATTTATCCATCCTTTGGTTGCGATGTTAACCTGGCGTTATCACCATGGCAGACTGTTTTTAAAAAAAAACCGGGCGTTATCCTGCTTTTTATAAATAATAATCAGGTTTGCTTTTTGTGGGATCGTGTGTGAAATCGCTGTCATATTTACCCACATAACAGTCTCTACACTTCAAAGTAATTCGGTGTATTTAACGTGCTTTTACGTAGAATTTACAGCGCAGTAACTGGCCATTTGGCCCAACAGGTCTGCGCCGGTGATTACGTGCCACACGAGCCTCTTCCCACTCTACTTTATCTAACCCTATCAGCATTTACTTCTATTCTTTTCTCCCTCGTGTACTTATCTGACTACCCCTTAAATGCACCTGTGCTATTCGCCTCAACTGTGTACAGTTCTGGTCACCACATTACAGGAAAGATGTGATTGCAGGAGAGAGGGTACAGAGGAGATTTACGAGGATGTTGCCAGGACTGGAGAATTTTAACTATGAGGAAAGATTGGAAAGGGTGAGGTTGTTTTCTCTAGAACACAGGAGGCTGAGGGGAGATTTAATTCTGGTGTAAAAATTATGAGGGGCCTAGATAGAGTGGATAGGAAGGACCTATATCCTTTAGCAGAGAGGTCAACAACTTGATTTAAAGTAATTGGTTAAACAATTAGGGGGAAGGTGAGGAGAACTTTTTTTTCACCCAGAGGGTGGTGGGGGTCTGGAACTTACTGCGTGAAAGGGTGGTAGAGGCAGAAACCCTCATCACATTTAAAAAGTACTTGGATGTGCACTTGAAGTGCCGTAACCTGCAATGCTAAGGACCAAGTGCTGGAAAGTGGGATTAGGCTGGATAGCACTTTTTTCAGACACTGGGCCGAATGGCCTCCTTATGTGCCTTAAATTTCTATGATTCTAACCACTCGATATGGTAGCAAGTTCCACATTCTAATCTCTCTCTCTGAGTAAAGAAGTTTCTACTGAATTCCCCATTGGATTTATTCGTGACTCTTATAATTATGACCCCTGGTTTTAGACGCCCCACAAATGGAAACGCCTTCTCTACCATATCAAACACCTTCATAATTTTAAAGACCATTATATTTGTTCACACTGCAAAAGTCTGCAATGTAGTTTTATGACTTTTAAATACATTGATTAAACAGAGAACATCAATATTCAGGAGCGCCCTACTCCTGTTCCTATTGGCAATGCGTGTCAAGGCTCCATAATGGCATCGTACTGCATGTTTATTGGAGAGACCATTGTCTCCATTCATTCCAAGGGATGAGCTGATGAGCAGAGCTTTAGTAAAGAAAGACTTGCTTTTATATCGTGTTTCTCACGACCACCGGAAGTCCCAAAGCGCTATTCAGCCAATGAAGTACTTTTTGAAGTGTAGTCACTGTTGTAATGCAGGAAACACAGCAGCCAATTTGCACACAGCAAGCTTCCACAAACAGCAAACTGATAATGAGCGGATGATTTTTTTTTTTAGTGATGTTATTTTTGAGAGATAACTCCCCTGCTCCTCTTCGATACAGTGCCATAGGATCTTTTATGTACACCTGAGAGGGCAGACTGGGGCCTCGGTTTACCGTCTCGTCCAAAAGACGGCACCTCCGACAGTGCAGCACTCGCTCAGCACTGCACCGGAGTGTCAGCCTAGATTTTTGTGCTCAAGTCTCTGGAGTGGGACTTGAACCCACAACCTTCTGACTCGGAGGCGAGAGTGCTACCCACTGAGCTGCGGCTGACACTGAGGTAATTGAGTCAACCACGTCGTGGGACTGGAGTCACGTAGGCCAGACCAGGTAGGGGTGGCAGTTTCCCTTTCCTGAAGGACATCAGGGAACCAGTTTTTTTTTTAACAATCACGCTGCTTTCATGGTCATGTTTTATGGTGCCAGCCCACAAATCAATTTCACAACGTGCCAAAGTGAGATTCGCTATGAGGTTTTTGAAGGTCTTGAGGGTGGAGGTGGATCTGAAGCAGAACCTCTGCCCGCTGTCCCTGACCCGGGTCAGCCTATTTTATATATTCGGAGTGACGAACCGGAAGCTGCTGCCAACGACCGGAAGCTGGGTAGAAGCGTTCTGCTCATAAATCTGTGGTGGTTTAAGAATGAATGTATAATAATAGTCATATCGCAAGCCTAAATCTGTGGAATCAGTGGAGCTATGGGTTGGTTTAATAATGTGTAATAATAGCGTGGGTTGGTTTTAATGTATGATATTTTCGCGGGGGGAGGGTTGTGGAGATTTATTTGTTTGGAGCGCAAGCTCCGTGTGAAGGGAAAGGAGAAGAAAATTAATAAAAAATGAACGTTTACTGTGTTTTGCTGGCGCGGATTTTCTTTTCTTGATGTGGCTGTGTTCGGCAGTAGCGATCTCTTTTCACCACCCCATCCTCTCCTTTCTCTCTGGAAGTTCCAAACTTGGGTTGTGTCTGGAGAGAACATTTTGTGCTTTGAAGTACTGGTGGATACAGGCCTGCCACTGGTGGTGGTAATGTTTGGAGAAGTTTGCGATGATTGGATTAAGGGTAGCACACACAAGAATAATATTCAAACACATTGGCTTAAGAATGATACGTTCCTTATAGTGTATCGGTACAAAAATACAAAATGGATCTCGTATTCCTTTTCATAATTGGGATTTCTCTTTGGAGTGGCCCAAGATCTGTCTGGACTTGAATCCTCTACCTGCAGTGAAGGAAGTTTTTCTTCCAGATTCCAGTCGCCTCGTTTTCAAATCCCTCCATTGCCTTGCTCCTCCCTATCTCTGTAACCTCCTCCAGCCCTACAACTCTCTAAGATCTCTGCGCTCCTCCAATTCTGGTCTCTTGAGCATCCCCGATTTTAATCGCTCCACCATTGGTGGCCGTGCCTTCAGCTGCCAAGGCCCTAAGCTCTGGAATTTCCTCACTAAACCTCTCCGCCTCTCTACCTCTTTTTCTTCCTTTTAAGATGCTCCTTAAAACCTATCTCTCAAACCAAGCTTTTGGTCACCTGCCCTAATATCTCCTTATGTGGCTCTGTGTCAATATTTTTTTGGTAACGGGCCTGTGAAGCACCTTGGGACGTTTTACTACGTTAAAGGCGCTATATTAATTCAAGTTGTTGTTGTTGTCATTAAGTTTAATCACAGTATGATGAGGTTTAAGATCGATCTAGAAAGGGGAAAAGTCAGTACAAAAACTAGAATACCAGATTGGATTAGGGCAGATTTTAGAAAGTTGAGGAGCGAGCTAGGTGAAGTGGAAGGAGAAATTGGCGCACAGGTTTATACAACAACAGTGGGACTTTAAAAAAAGATATTGCAGAAGTACAGATTAAGAATATTCTATTAAAAAAAGACAATTTCAGGATGACATGGATAAATAGAGTTTCAAAACCAATTATAATTTAAGAGGGCCATGAGGGCTATAAAATAATAATGAAAAAAACTAAAGAATATGATAAATGAAGATGTTATGGTCAGGGTAGGGAATGCTAAGAGGGAGTATGAGGAAACATTTTTCAAAAACAGCAAAAGGAGCTACAGGAAACTCTCTTTTAACCGGCACCCAAATAACCGGAAATCTCTCTTAACCGGCAAAATTCTTGAGTAGGTAACTGGGGTTTTCCTTCATCTCTCCTTTAAAAATAACTTTAAAAAAAACCCCGAGGCGTTTGCCTTGTATCGGAGCATGTAGATTGGGAGGGGAATGTGCAGCCCGGGTAGGCAGCGGACACGACAGATGGTCAGCTGGCGGTCCCCGGGGAGATGGAGCTCCGAATGCAGGCGCATGTCAGTGTGTACGGGGCTCTCGTACGTTAGGGAGATATAACTCTCCGTTATCCGGACTTTTTGATTAACCGGCACCACGCCGGTCCCATCGGTGCCGGTTAATAAAGAGTTTCCTGTATTTTACAAGTAGATCAGTAGACAGGCTAAGTAAGTGGGCAGAGATTTAGCAGATGGAATACAATACTGGAAAGTGTGACGTTATGCACTTTGGCAGGAAAAATAGTAGAGCAAGTTATTATCTTAATGGCAAGACTGGAAAGTACTGAAGTACAAAGGGATCTGGGGGTTCTGGTGCACAAAACTCAAAAGGTTAGTATGCAGGTGCAGCAAGTGATTAAGAAGGCCAATGGAATGTTGGCTTTCATTGCTAGGGGGATAGAATATAAAAATAGGGAGGTATTGCTTCAGTTGTACAAGGTATTGGTGAGACCGCACCTGGAATCCTGCATACAGTTTTGGTGTCCATACTTAAGAAAAGACATACTTGCTCTCGAGTCAGTACAAAGAAGGTTCACTCGGTTAATCCCGGGGATGAGGGGATGGACATATGAGGAGAGGTTGGGTAGATTGGGACTCTCTCATTCTTCTGAACTCCAATGAGTAGGCGATCTTATAGAAACATATAAGATTGTGAAGGGGTTGGATCGGGTGGATGCGGGGAGGATGTTCCCGATGATGGGTGAAACTAGAACTAGGGGCATAGTCTTAGAATAAGGGGCTGCTCTTTCAAAACTGAGATGAGAAGGAACTACTTCACTCAGAGGGTGGTAGGTCCATGGAATATGCTGCCCCAAAAAGCTGTAGAAGCTACATCATTACATAAATTTAAAACAGAAATAGACAGTTTCCTAGAAGTAAAGGGAATTAAGGGTTACGGGGAGCGGGCAGGAATTTGGACATGAGTCTAGGTTCGGATCGGTCATGGCCCTGTGGGTAGCGTAGCAGGCCCAGGGGCCGTGTAGCCTGATCCTGCTCCTATTTCGTGTGTCCAATTCTGTTAGGTTCAGGAGATGGTTCTGTGATGGTAGATTGGCGGTTAGGATCAGATCAGCCAAGATCTTATTGAATGGCGGAGCAGGCTCGAGGGGCCAATTGGCCTACTCCTGCTCCTATTTCTTATGTTCTTATGTTCTTAAAAAGAGAATTATTAAAAATAAGGTGGAACCCCCGGAGAGGATTGTCAATTTATAGATGGTGATTGAAAAATGGCAATGGTATTTAATAGGTACATTACATCGGTCTTAACTAAAGAGAAGGATATCAAAGTGGAGATGAATCCTAAAATGGTTAAGAGTGAGATGAATGATGATATGATAAACAAAAGGAACATTTTTGAGAAGTTAGTTAAGCTAAAGGAAGACTAAGTGCCAGGGCCTGTGGGATACATTCTAGGATCCTGAGGAAGATTAGGGAGGAAATTGCAGAGGCTTTAGAAATTATATTTCAGGGCTCTACTCAGTGTGGATGTGTGCAGAGGGTTGAAGGAGAAACTGTCAGCATTCAAGATTAGATTGGATTGGTGGTTGGAGGGATATTGGAACAGGGTGGGTAAATGTGATTAGAACTATCTGCTCGCGTGCAGGGTAAACAGAGACACGGACTGGTTGGGCTGAATGGCCTGTTTCCGTGTTGTAACTTCTATGGGCCAGAATTTACTTTAATCGGGGAACGAATGGTGCCCGCCGTTTGTTAGACTTGCTCGTGCCCATTTAATTTCCATGAGCTTTTGCGTGGCAAGTTTCTGCAAGTGGGATGTTGAAACAGTGCGGTGCCATCTACAGGGCATCAGGGACCTGTGCGAACAGGGCAAGCAACTGTCTATCTCCTTAACCAATCATATTGAAGAATTGTTAATGCACAATGCAGAATCTGATCCAGGAAGTGTAAGTTAGAATAGTGAATTCAATGTCAAATCTGGTAGAGAGAGAGAAAGAAGGATTGGATTAAGGGAGAGAGAAAAAAAGAGACAAAGAAAAAGTAATATTTTTTAAATTAAATTTATATACAAATCTCCAACAACAATTAAAAGCTGAAGCAATGAGACTCCACACTTGTAAAAGTTAATTTTCAGTGCCAGAGAGGTTGTTTGGCAGTAATTGAGACTTATAACGCCATTGAAAAGGGTACTTAGACTGAAATGGACAAGTTTAGTCCGTACCTACAGCGTAAGTACAGGAACTTCTCACCGTTCAAAACATTTGAATGGGGAGCCAGACGGTGAGATGGTGTTTTCATACAGCTTACGGCTGCAACTTCCGTATTTTTGCGTTTTATCTGCCCTCGCCTGAAGTTGCTGTCCGATTTGTGCATAAATAACTGAGCGCCATTAGCCTAACGGTTATTTTTCCGGTAAGTTCTGGCCCAATGTATTTCTGTGTAATTTCCTTTGTTTGCTATTTTAGTGTCCACACTTCACTAAAGAAAGCAGACAAAGGAATTCATATGAACGCATTAAATGTTATTGTTACATTGTGTAATTTCCGGGACAGTAAATGTAGGCAGGTAATTTAACAATGGAGGCTGTTACAGCTGAGTCTAATTCTGTCCTCAACCGAGGTCCACACACTTTCCAGAAGGAGTCACCAAACCGTGATCAGAAGCAGGAACCCCAACTTCTCTCTCTACCTCCCCACCTTGTAGTCCCAAGAATAGTTGCATTTAATAACGATTTTTCAGAGAACAATGTTATTTGTATTTATTTTTTTCAGAAGGTTATTAATTTTGTTTTGCTACTATTTTCCTAATTTTGTTTTGAAAATCACGCACAGCGAACACTAATTTTTTTTAATTCGTTTATGGGATGTGGGCGTTGCTGGCAAAGCCAACATTTATTGCCCATCCCTAATTGCCCTTGAGAAGGTGGTGGTGAGTCGCCTTCTCGAACCACTACAGTCCGTGTGGTGAAGGTACTCCCACAGTGTTGTTGGGTAGGGTGTTCCAGGATTTTGACCCAGCGACAATGAAGGATCGGCGATATACTTCTAAGTCAGGATGGTGTGTGACTTGGATGGGAACTTGGAAGTGGTGGTGTTCCCATGCACCTGCTGCCCTTGTCCTCCTAGGTGGAAGAGGTCGCGGGTTTGGGAGGTGCTGCCAAAGAAGTCTTGGCGAGTTGCTGCAGTGCATCTTGTAGATGGTACACACTGCAGCCACGGTACGCCGGTGGTGGAGGGGATGAATGTTTAAGGTGGTAGATGGGGTGCCAATGAAGCAGGCTGCTTTGTCCTGGATGGTGTCGAGCTTCTTGAGTGTTGGAGCTGTACTCATCCAGGCACGTGGAGAGTATTCCATCACACTCCTGACTTGTACCTTGTAGATGGTGGAAAGGCTTTGGGGAGTCAGGAGGTGAGACACTCGCTGCAGAATACCCAGCTTCTGACCTGCTCTTGTTGCCACAGTCTTTATGTGGCTGGTCCAGTTAAGTTTCTGGTCAATGGTGACCCCCAGGATGTTGATGGTGGGGGATTCGGCGATGGTAATGGCATTGAATGTCAAGGGGTGGTGGTTAGACTCTCGCTTGTTGGAGATAGTCATTGCCTGGCACTTGTGAATGTTACCTGCCACTTATCAGCCCAAGCCTGAATGTCATCCAGGTCTTGGTGCATGCGGGCGTGGACTGCTTCATGATCTGAGGAGTTGTGAATGGCACTGAACACTCTGCAGTCATCAGCGAACATCCCCATTTCTGACCTTATGTTGGAGGGAAGGTCATTAATGAAGCAGCTGAAGATGGTTGGACCTAGGACACTGCCCTGAGGAACTCCTGCAGCGACGTCCTGGGGCTGTGATGATTGACCTTCAATCACCACAACCATCTTCCTTTGTGCTAGGTATGACACCAGCCAGTGGAGAGTTTTCCCCCCCGATTCCCATTGACTTCAGTTTTACTAGGGCTTCTTCATGCCACACTCTGTCAAATGCTGCCTTGATGTCAAGGGCAGTGACTCTCACCTCACCTCTGGAATTTAGCTCTCTTGTCCATGTTTGGACCAAGGCTGTAATGAGGTCGGGAGCCGAGTAGTCTTGGCGGAACCCAAACTGGACATCAGTGAGCAGGTTATTGGTGAGTAAGTGCCACTTGATAGCACTGTCGATGACACCTTCCATCACTTTGCTGCTGATTGAGTGTAGACTGATGGGGTGGTAATTGGCCGGATTGGATTTGTCCTGCTTTTTGTGGACAGGACATACCTGGGCAGTTTTCCACATTGTCGGTTAGATGCCAGTGTTGTAGCTGTACTGGAACAACTTAGCTAGAGGCGCGGCTAGTTCTGGAGCACAAGTCTTCAGCACGATAGCCCGGATGTTGTCAGGGCCCATAGCCTTTGCTGTATCCAGTGCGCTGAGCCATTTCTTGATATCACGTGGAGTGAATCGAATTGGCTGAAGACTGGCTTCTGTGGTGGTGGGGACCTCGGGAGGAGGCCGATAGGGATCATCCACTCGGCACTTCTCGCTGAAGATTGTTGCAAACACTTCAGCCTTGTTTTTTGCACGCATGTGCTGGGCTCCACCATCATTAAGGATGTGGATATTCATGGAGTCTCCTCCTCCCGTTAGTTGTTTAATGGTCCACCACCATTCACAGCTGGATGTGGCAGGACTGCAGAGCTTTGATCTGATTCATTGAGTGTGGGATCGCTTAGCTCTGTCTATAGCATGCTGCTTCTGCTTTTTAGCATGCATGTAGTTCTGTGTTGCAGCTTCCCCAGGTTGGCACCTAATTTTTAGGTACACCTGGTGCTGCTGATGGCCCACATGGATGCCCAGTTTTGAGCTGCTAGATCTGTTCTGAATCTATCCCATTTAGCATGGTGATAGTGCCACACAACACGATGGAGGGTGTCCTCAGTGTGAAGATGGGACTTCATCTCCACAATGACTGTGCGGTGGTCACTGCTACCAATACTGTCATGGACAGATGCATCTGCGACAGGTAGATTGATGAGGACGAGGTCAAGTAGGTTTTTCCCTTGTGTTGGTTCTCTCACCACCTGTCGCAGTCCCAGACTGGCAGCTTTGTCCTTCAGGACTCGGCCAGCTCGGTCAGTAGTGGTGCTATAGAGCCACTCTTGGTGATGGAAATTGAAGTCCCCCACCCAGGGTACATTCTGTGCCCTTGCTACTCTCTGCTTCTTGCAAGTGGTGTTCAACATGGAGGAGTACTGATTCATCAGATGAAGGAGGGCGGTAGGTGGTAATCAGCAGGAGGTTTCCTTGACCTGAAGCCATGAGACTTCATGGGGTCCGGAGTCAATGTTGAGGACTCCCAGGGCCACTCCTTCCCGACTGTATACCACTGTGCCGCCACCCCTGGTGGGTCTGTCCTGCCGGTGGGACAGGACATACCCAGGGATGGTGATGGAGGAGTTTGGGACATTGGCTGAAAGGTATGATTCTGTGAGTATGACTATGTCAGGCTGTTGCTTGACTAGTCTGTGGGATAGCACTCCCAATTTTGACACAAGTCCCCAGATGTTGGTGAGGAGGACTTTGCAGGGTCGACTGGGCTGGGAGTGCCATTGCCGGTGCTGAGTTCTCCGTCCGGTTTCATTCTTATTATTTTGTTTTGTAGCGGTTTGTTACAACTGAGTGTCTCGCTAGGCCATTTCAGAGGGCTGTTCAGACTCAACCACATTGCTGTGGGTTTGGAGTCACATATAGGCCAGACCAGGTAAGGACGGCAGATTTCCTTCCCTAAAATGCATTAGTGAACCTGATGGGTTTTTACGACAATCCGATAGTTTCATGGTTACCATTACTGATACTAGCTTTTTATTCCAGATTTATTTAATTAACTGAATTTAAATTCCCCAGCTGCCTGGATCATTAGTCCAGGCCTCTGGATTACTAGCCCAGTGACATTACCACTACGCTACCGTACCTCATTTGAATACATTTTAAATCACTGATAGAGAGACGTACTGGCGATGAAATTCCTCAGGGGCATCCAGTGATCTCTCGCTTTGACTCTAGCAGGAGACTGGCGCAGGCCCCAGGGAAAAGGTAATTTGCGTCGTTTCCCTGAGGATTGTGCCTGTCTCCCACTGGAGCTACGATGGGAGACCCACGGAAATTGAACTCCACTGTATCAAGTGTCTAAGTGTTGAGGAAACATTGGAATTGCTGGACGAAAAAAGGCCAAGGTCTACCTAGTTCGCCTTTTACCATCCTGGTAATCTCATGATGCAACGATAATGGCGTTGTTGACTAATCGCAGCAATAAATCTCCATCAATGAATCTATAACAGATCCAGACATGGCATAAGAAAAAAACCCCAGTGGTGGAGAGCTTTGGGAGCCATAGGTTCAAAGTCGCCTGTTCCTCCCAAGCACGCTACACTCACCACACGTCACATCTCAAATTACTCATATACTTTATCCCAAATGTTATTTTCTGAAAGAAATCTATCTAAATTGTATTTGAATGAATCAATACTAACCGCTTCCACCGTCTCCCGAGGGAGCCTGTTCCATAGATTGGCCACTCGCTCACTGAAATATTATTTCTGCAGATTAGTTTTGAATTTACCCCCTTCAAGCGCAGGCCGTGCCCTCTGGTTCTACTGTTCTGGACACGGTGAGACAGCTTGTCACGGTCAACATTATCTACTCCCTTTAGAACCCTAAAACCACGAATCGTTGCACCCCTCAACCAACAACAACTTGCGTCTTTAACACAGTAAAATGTCCCAAGGTGCTTCACAGGAGCGTTATCAAACAAAATTTGACACCGAGCCACATGAGATATTAGGGCAGTAAGAGGTAGGTTTTACGGAAGGTGTTAAAGGAGGAAAGAGAGGCAGAGAAGCGGAGAAGTTTAAGGAGCTTAAGTCCTGGGCAGCTGAAGGCACGGCCACCAATGGTGGAGTGATTAAAATCGGGGATGCTCAAGAGGCCAGAATTGGAGGAGTGCAGATATCTCGGAGGGTTGTAGGGCAGGAGGAGATCCTTCTCTTTTCCGTGAGAAAATGCCCAATTTACATAATCGCTCCTTATAATCCAATCCTTCATCCCCATAGTCATTCTGGTTGCCCTCTTCTGCATCCAGAAAGAATGGAGAAAGTTGGGTTTTTCATCATGGCGAGGAGATGATCTTGGGGAGGTATATAACACAGTGAAGGGAACGATAAAAGGTTGATTCGGAATATTACTATAAATTAAATTGCAAGAGTAAATGTGGAATTGCCAGCGTCACCCACAGCCTGCGGGGGAAAAAAAAGTAGGACGAGTTCAAACTAGTTAAAGGTACATTTAGAATTGCTATAAGAAGCTCTTATTCACACACAGATTGATCAACTCAGGAAATACACTTCCAGATTGAGTGGTGGAGGTGAAAACCCTGGAATCATTTAAGAAACAATTAAATGCAGCATTGTTGGGGGGTTGTAGAATGGAGTTAAGATGGGCTGAATTGCCTTCCTCATCCGTATTTATCTTGTGATAGGCAGGGGACAATGAGATGATATCCATGTGCCATTGGTGTCAAGCCATCTGCTCTCTTTTTTGGCAAAAATATTATTTAGCAAAGTAGATGTAACATCTGTTGTGGCTGTGCATTGACGCAGATTTTGCAGGGTGGAACCGGAGGTTTGGGAAAGAGGAGTTCTTGGAACTGAGCCTGTCATTAAAATGTTCCTACTTGGCAACTCCGCTGCCATCCATTTCTGAAAGCTCAGTTGGTAAAGGCATTAAGCCATGCAGTTTCCAAGAATGCTTCTGGAGGCTAAGTTATGCCAGCAGAATATACAGATGTTTGTATTGGCTGCTGTCTTCCTGTCCATTAGCAGGCTGAGCTCCCCATCTGCCCGTACATGCCAGCAATGTGATCATCAAGAATAATCTGCAGTTAGAAATGGAGTTGCCAGCATGATTCCTGATGTCGGGAAGCCCGCAGCAACAGTGGAAAAATTGGGAAAAGCCTGTTAACAGGCAGTTAAGTGGCTATAATCCTCTTCCCGCCACTAGGAGTCGTGTCCCTGTGCAAATCGGGGACATGACTCCTGGGAAGATTGTATGGAGGCAGGTTCGGGACCCGCTCCCATTCTTTTTGACTTTCTCAGCAGTTCCGCCTCCTCAGGGCTGGTGAAATCCATCCCATGAGTTCAAATCCTACCACGCCAGCTGGGGAATTCAGTTTTCATCTGGAATAAAAAGCTAGTATCAGTAATGGTGACCATGAAACTACCGGATTGTTGTACCCATCTGGTTCACTGATGTCCTTTAGGGAAGGAAATCTGCCGTCCTTACCTGGTCTGGCCTATATGTGACTCCAGACCCACAGCAATGTGCTTGACTCTTACGAAATGGCCGAGCAAGCCACTCAGTTGTATTCAAGAAGGTGGCTCACCACCACCTTCTCGAGGTGGGGGAGTCCAAAGCTAGGGGTTATAATTATAAGAAAGTCAGTAATAAATCTAATAAGGAACCGGGAGAAATTTCTTTACCCAGAGAGTGGTTAGAATGTGGAACTTGCTACCACATGGAGTAGTAGGCGAATAGCATAGATGCATTTAAGGCGAAGCTAGGTAAGTACATGAGGGAGAAAGGAATAGAAGGGTATGCTGATAGGGTTAGATGAAGTAGGAGGCTCGTGTGGAGCATAAACACTGGCATAGACCAGTAGATTCTATGTAATATAGCGTGTGCTACTGCATCAACTTTCCTTTAAAGGGAAAAATTGCTGTGTTGTACTGGAATTTCTCCTCAAACACTAAATATCTGATCAATCCAATTACTTTAAAGACTGAGCAAGTGAGCAGGAGAGCGTTTTCAAGGTATTGAGAGAGGCTTAGATGGTTCAGTGAATGTAGCCCCCAATCGCCTATTCCTGATCAAAAAGACTGGTTGGAATTCACATCATCTCTTAAACCTTAAATGTAAAGCTAGAGTGGTTTATGGACATTATTTGAACTTCAAAATTAAATTGCAGCCATTTACTCCTTGAGCATCAATTTAGTAAATTGTGTTAAATAATTTATATTGTGGTGCCAATAAAATAGAAACTGCTCTGACAGTTGAAAGTATTATTCAGATTGGATTATCACTTTACCATTCTACTGTTACATGATTTAATGGAGGTTATAATTAGGATATTAGCTTGCAGTTCTAAAGCAAAATTATAGGGAAATTATATATTTCCAAGGAACTTTATAATTTAAAAAAAGCTTCTGTTGGAGAGGAATTTATATTTCCTTCCAACTTTCTCCCCTGCTACCCAGAAGTTGGGGGTACAATTTTATGGGAGTCTCCAGTGCCCATTTT
This sequence comes from Squalus acanthias, assembly GCA_030390025.1. Taxonomy (NCBI): domain Eukaryota; kingdom Metazoa; phylum Chordata; class Chondrichthyes; order Squaliformes; family Squalidae; genus Squalus; species Squalus acanthias. Next base: position 262,648,023 of record CM059425.1, read on the forward strand.
TCAAGTATGAGACCAGACAGCGAGTGTTTGTAAGCTATTTTACCATGGAATGCATCATAGCCAAACCCTGACGTTCACATATTTGAAATTTCCGATAGCGTTAAGGATTGGGAGACCATGGCGAAATCTTTCTTCCTCCCCCCCCCCCCCCCCCCCTCCCCCTTTAATCAGTAGAGCTAAGGCAAATGTTACATTTAGCTGTTAGGCCCATCATGGGAGTTAGAGCACAATATCAACAGCAGTTTTGGTTAGATTGTACTAGTTAAATTATTGTCCTAAATTTTCATCATTCGGAAAACAATTACGTATTCTCTTAATTGTAAGTGCTGATGACGACCGGGGGATCAGATAGGGGTTTCCTGCACGTGTGATAGTGATGCATTTCCATGTGTGACTCTAGGAAGGAAGGAACATGCATCTCTATAGCACTTTCCGCAACCTCGTGACATCCCAAGGAATTACCTTTTGAAGTGTATGCAGTGTTTTTTGTCGGCGAATGTGGCAGTCAGTTAGCAAGCACACGCTAAGGTCTCACAGCAACAAATTAGATGAATTATTAGTTGGTGGTGGTGGTTGAGGGATAAATGTTGCCAGGATACCAGTAGAGGGAGAACTCCCTTCTTCGAATAGTGTCACAGGATTTTATTTATGTCCACCTGAACAGGCAGATAAATTTAACGTCTTGTCCAAAAGCTGACACCTCTGACAATGCGGCACTCCTTCAGTACAGCACTGGAGTGTCAGCCTAGATTATATGCTAAGGTCCTGGAGTGGGGCTTGGACCCATAGAGGCAACTATGCTACTACTGAACAAAGCTGACAGTATATACTGGAAGTCCTTACCCCAGATGATGTATGTGTAGCTTCACAATGTAGCAGAGACCTTGAGGCTACAGTTACTAGCACACTTGGACTGTCAGTGAAACACTTGTATGTTGAAACCCTTGCACTGTAAGCCTGTTTTTTTTCTAGCGGACTTCCTAATTAGAACTTATCGACTGTCATGAATTATGTGTTCCTTAGAAGTAGCTGTAATTTTAAATTTTTTTGCAGGGTTGCATATAGTCCTGCTTCAGATAATAACTGATTTGTTTTTTCTACCGCCATTTTTTCTCGCAGTAACTAAAATTTCTAACATCCAAAATAAGGGTTTAAACAACATTAAAAAAAAATCAAAATGTGACATTTCACAATAACATGATTACATTTATCAATTTATACATTTTATTAATTGAATTATCTTTTAATATCTTAATTAAAGTTTTCACTTGGAGGTCTTGACCTGTTCCAAAAGCCTGGGCTTGGAGTTGATATCTTTGCCCAGATCTAGGGGAGAGGGAGAGAGAATACATATGAGATAGAGAGGAGGAATACCTAATTGCCTTATAATTGCTGGAAGACCTAATAACTCACTCAACAAATTTGTTTAAAGTAAAAGCTTTTTGGTGCCAGATTATTACATTCATGTTCCTGCTTGTCATCACAGAATGTTTACAGCACAGCAACAGGCCATTCAGCCCAACTGCTCTATGCCGGCGGTGTTTATGCTCCACATGAGCCTCCTCCCACCCTCCTTCTTCTAGCCCCATCAACATAGCCTTCTATTCCTTTCTCTCTCGTGTGCTTATCGAGCTTCCCCTTGAATGCATCTATGCTCGTCGCCTCAACTACTCCTTGTGGTAGCGAGTTCTACATTCTAACCACTCTCTGGGTGAAGAAGTTTCTCCTGAATTCCCTATTGGATTTATTAGTGACTATCTTATATTTATGGCTCTTAGTTCTGGTCTCCCCCACAAGTGGGAACATCATCTTTACGTCTACCCTATCAAACCCTTTCATAATCTTAAAGACCTCTATCAGATCACCCCTCTGCCTTCTCTTTTCTTGAGGAAAGAGCCCCAGCCTGTTCAATCTTTCCTGATAGTTATAACATCTTAGTTCTGGTATCATTCTAGTAAATGTAGTGTGGGTGGAGGATTTTACTGCAGTCCGTCTCAGTAGCCCTGTCTGGACAAGGGAAGGATTAATCTGGCATGGCTCCTCCCTCTGCTGGAAGGTGTAGAAAACGATTAAAAAGAACTCCAAATTTGAACCTAAGAAAATGCATAGAGCAGGCTTGTATTCCCTCGAGTGTAGAAGATTAAGGGGTGATCTAATTGAGGTGTTTAAGATGATTAAAGGAGTTAATCAGGTAGATAGAGAGAAACCATGTCCTTATGTGTGGGAGCCCAGAACAAGGGGGCATAACCTTAAAATTAGAGCTAGTGAACCAAGGCAGGTAAATGGAGTCAAGATATAGATCAGCCACAATCTAATTGAATGACGGAACAGGCTCGAGGGGCTGAATGGCCCTACTCCTGTTCCTATCAATACTTAAATTGACCTCTGTATGGAAGCACCAATTTTTGGGAATTTTCAGTTCAACATCCACTAAAACACCATAGTGTGAAAGTGACTGAATTCTGGTGGATCTGTGCGATATCCCTCCTCTTAGTATTTTTGAATTGCAAACAGGTGTATAATGTAAAAATAACTGAGTGGGTAGAGGCTTCGGTCGTCGGAATTCTGTTTCTCTGCCATGAGTTTAAAGTCACAGTTTCCCCCAATACTGATTCTGGGAATCCATAGTTCTGCCAATTACTGAAATAACTACTTATAAAGGGGGAGGTGTCAAGATTAGAACAGGGAGGGATCAAACAAAAAATGGGTTTGGTGGAAGAAGGGAGAGGCATGTCTGAGGAAAGGTTTGGACAACACATGTAACACTTCTGCTCGGTGAAGTTGGTAACTGAAAGGTAAAAATTTAAGATCATCACCAAAAGTATGAAGGGAGAGGTTAGATCTTGTAATAGAGTTGTTAAGACATAGAATACCCTACCAGAAATAGAATCCAAAAATAAAATTATCGGGAACATTGCCTAAGACCCTCCGAGCTCTCTGCGCTCTCCAATTCTGGCCTCTTGCGCATCCCCGATTTTAATCGCTCCACCGTTGGTGGCTGTGCCTTCAGCTGCCTGGGCCCTAAGCTCTGGAAATCCCTCCCAAAACCTCTCCGCCTCTCTCGCCTCCTTGAAGATGCTCCTTGAAACCTACCTCTTTGACCAAGCTTTTGGTCATCTGTCCTAATATCTCGGTTCGGTGTCACATTTTGTCTGATAACGCTCCTGTGACGCGCCTTGGGACATTTTACTGTGTTATAGGCACTGTGTAAATGCAAGTTGTTGTTCTGTTGTACTGATGAAGAATGAAACAAGTGCACATCAGCTATTTATAAAACTTCGAGGCAATTAATAAAAAAACTTTATTGAAACATTGTGAATTAATCAACAGTCCCTATTGATACTGGTTTCATTCCCTCTTACTAAGAAAGAGGGAGAGTTGGGATGCTATCTCACACCTCAACTTCTCTTGCCCTATTTGCATTAAATCCTGTTTCCCTCGTACTCCTGTCCTTGCCAACCTCCATTAATTCCCAGTTCTCCAAATCACTGAATTCAAATTCTCATCCTTGTTTACAAATCTCTCCAGGGCCTGGCCCTTCCGACTTCTACAGACTCCTCCAGGCTTGCAAAGCAGTGCACACCCTCCATTCTTCAGAATTTGGTCACTTTTGCATCCCTCCCTCACCCTGCTCCAACGCCACTGGCAGAGCCTTCAGCTGTCTTGGCCCCACACTCGAACTCTTCCTAAACCTTCCGCCTTGCTGCCTCTGTGAAGCACCTTGGGACATTTTATGACATCAGAGGCACTGCATAAATATAAATGTGTTGTTGGCTACCAAGCAGCATTGCCAGGTGTCTGGGATTAACAATAGCAATACTTTGCATTCACATAGCACACCTCATATAAAAGAATGTTGCTAAGCACTCCACAAGTTGTTGATCCTACCTTCTCTGCCTTCAAAGAAGGATAATAATGTGATGCATTGGAAACCCTAGGATAGAGAAAAATGCACAACATAGGGATTATTGAAAAGTCACGTACTAATACAAAAGCTTAATAAAGGCAGGCAGGCTGGTTTTCCAGAGCATTGCATTATCCTCTTTCTTAGAAGGCAGAGACATTCTTTGGCTCGGCGTACATTTTTTATTTGCGATTCTGTGAAGCACCTTGGGACTTTTCTTCTATATAAAAGCGTGTTGTTGTTGAAACCTTCAAGTTGTCAATTTAAAACAATCAAACCGTGAATTGATTTGAATGTGTGGTGTTACTTAAACTTGTATTTGATTGCATGGGTGAGAATTTCATGTGCTGGACAAACTGCTTTTGTCTGTCACAAGCTGTGCACTCTTTGAATAATTTTGCTTGCCAAAAGAAAGAAAGACTTGCATTTATATAGCGCCTTTACGACCACTGGAAGTCTCAAAGCGCTTTACAGTCAATGAAGTAATTTTGAAGTGGAGTCACTGTTGTAATGTGGGAAATGCAGCAGCCAATTTGCGCACAGCAAGCTCCCACAAACAGCAATGTACTGTGTAATGAGAAAGGGCTAATCAACAATCTTGTGGTAAAGGGGCCTTTAGGGACAAGTGACCATAATATGATTGAATTTTACATTAAGTTTGAGAGTGATGTAGTCCAATCTGAAACCAAGGTCTTCAATCTAAACAGAGGAAACTACAAGGGTATGAGGGACAAGTTGGCCATGGTAGATTGGGAGACTACACTAAAAGGTATGAAGGTGGACATACAATGGCTAACATTCAAGGAAATAATGCATAATTTGCAACAAACATATATTCCTGTAGGGCATAAAAATCCAAAAGGAAAAGTGATCCAACCATGGCTAACGAAAGAAATTAAAGCTAGTATTAAGTCAAAGGAGGAAGCTTATAAAGTTGCCAGAAAAAGCGGTCAGCCTGAGGATTGGGATCTTTTTAGAAATCAGCAAAGGGGGACCAAGAAATTGATAAAGAAAGGGAAAATGGAATATGAGCACAAACTAGCGAAAAATATAAACACGGATTGTAAAAGCTTCTATAGGTATGTGAAAAGGAAAAGACTGGCGAAGGTAAATGTAGGTCCTTTACAGTCAGAGACGGGAGAATTTATAATGGGGAATGAGGAAATGGCAGAGAAATTAAATAAATACTTTGTTTGTGTCTTCACGGAGGAAGACACAAAAAAACCTCCCAGAAATACAAGAAAACCAAGGGTGTGGCAATTATGAGGAACTTAAAGAAATTATTATTAGTAAAAAAAAAACACTACTAGCAAAATTAATGGGACTAAAAGTCGATAAATCCCAAGGACTGGATGACCAACATCCTAGGATTTTGAAAGAGGTGGCCGTTGGAATAGTGGACGCATTGGTTGTCGTCTTCCAAAATTCTATAGATTCTGGAACGGCAGATTGGAGGATAGCAAATGTAACCCTGCTATTTAAGAAAGGAGGGAGAAAGAAAACGGGGAACTACAGACCTGTAGCCTCATCAGTAGTTGGGAAAATGCTGGAATCTATTATAAAGGATGCAATAACTGGGCACTTAGAAAGTAATAGTAAGATTGGGCAGAGTCAACATGGATTTATGAAAGGGAAATCCTGTTTGACAAACCTATTGGAGTTCTTTGAGGATGTAACTAGTGGAGTAGACAAAGGGGAACTGGTAGATGTGGTATCTGGATTTTCAGAAGGCCTTCGATAAGGTCCCACACAAGAGTTTGGTGAACAAAATTAGGGCACATGGAATTGGCGGTAATATACTAGCATGGATTGAGAATTGGTTAACAGACAGAAAACAAAGAGTAGGGATAAACGGGTCTTTTTCAGGATGGCAGGTTGTGACTGGTGGGGTACCGCAAGGATCGGTGCTTGGGCCCCAGCTATTCACAATCTACATCAATGATTTGGATGAGGGGACTAAATGTAACATTTCCAAATTTGCTGATGATACAAAGCTAGGTGGCAGTGTCAGTTGCGAAGAGGATGTGAAGAGGCTTCAAGGGGATCTCGACAGGCTCAGTGAGTGGGCGAGAACATGGCAGATGGAATATAATGTGGATAAATGTGAAGTTATCCACTTTGGTAGAAAAAGCAGAAAGGCAGGTATTTAGGTATTTCCTAAATGTTGAAAGATTGGGGAATGCAGATGCTCAAAGGGATCTGGGTGTCCTTGTACATGAGTCACTGAAAGTGAATGTGCAGGTGCAGCAAGCCATTAGGAAGGCAAATGGTATGCTGGCCTTCATTGCAAGAGGATTTGAGTACAGGAGTAAAGAAGTCTTACTGCAATTATATAGGGCCTTGGTGAGACCACACCTGGAGTACTGTGTACAATTTTGGTCTCCTTACCTAAGGAAGGATATACTTGCCATAGAGGGAGTGCAACGAAGGTTCACAAGATTGATTCCTGGGATGGCGGGACTGTCTTATGAGAAGAGATTGAGTAAACGAGGCCTGTATTGTCTTGAATTCAGAAGAATGAGAGGGGATCTCATTGAAGCATACAAAATTATTACAGGGCTTGATAGGATGGATGCTGGGAGAATGTTTCTCTTGGCTGGGGAGTCTAGAACCAGGGGCCACAGCCTCAAGATAAAGGGTAGGCCATTCAGGACTGGGATGAGAAGAAATTTCTTCAGAGGGTGGTGAATCTTTGGAATTCTCTATCCCAGAGGGCTGTGGAGGCTCAGTCATTGGGTATATTCAAAACAGAAGTCAATAGATTTCTGACTAGTAAGGGCATCAAGGGAGATGGCGATAGGGCCGGTGAATGGAGTTGAGGCAGAAGATCAGCCATGATCTCATTGAATGGCGGAGCAGGCTCGAAGGGCTGAATGGCCTACTCCTGCTCCTAGTTCTTATGTGATGATGACCAGATAATCTGTTTTTGTTATGTTGGTTGAGGGATAAATATTGGCCAGGTCACTGGGGATAACTCCCCTACCCTTCTTCGAAATAGTGCCATGGGATCTTTCACATCCACCTGAGAGCGCAGACGGGGCCTCGGTTTAACATCTCATCCGAAGGACGGCACCTCCAACAGTGCAGTGCTCCCTCAGCACTGCACTGGAGCGTCAGCCTAGCTTTATGTGCTCAGGTCCCGGGAGTGAGACTTGAACCTCTCAACCTTCTGACTCGGAGGCGAGTGTGCTACCAACTGAGCCACAGCTGACACTTGATGATCAGTATGTAATTAACTGACACTGTAACCTGAAACAACAGCAAAGGGGAGTTCTCCTGTAATGCCTTGTCTTCTGTCTATGTGAAGCCACCTCACATCTTAACATTTTTTTTTTTGCCTATTTTTGTTTTTCTTTCCCTTCTGCAACCGCCCCCCCACCCACTCACTTCTAAGGGCATTCTCTGGGACATTACCCATGGGTGTCCGGCTGTCCTTTGTGGCCCAAACCCGCGACCTCTTCCACCTAGAAGGACAAGAGCAGCAGGTGCATGGGAACACCACCACCGACAATTTCCCCTCCAAGTCACACACCATCCTGACTTGGAAATATATCACCGATCCTTCATCGTCGCTGGGTCAAAATCCTGGAACTCCCTACCTAACAGCACTGTGGCAGTGCCTTCACCACATGGATTGCAGTGGTTCAAGAAGGTAGCTCACCACCACCTTCTCGAGGACAATTAGGGATGGGCAGTAAATGTTGGCCTTGCCAGCGATGCCCACATCCCGGGAACGAATTTAAAAAAAACATGCCGTTTAAACGAGGCAGGGTATCACAGCCGAACCCCATCCTGCCCTCATTCAGTGTCCAACAGAGACCAGTGGATAATGATCAGCAGTATGAAACCCAACTGATAGTTCCTCTCTCTAGATCGAGGTGCGCTGAAGCCAGTTGTAATATCCCTGGCTGCGATCAGCCAACTCAGCACAGCCCACAAATCAACAGGAAACTGTTAGTATTTTATTCTGAGTTACAGGTTACACTTACTAACTGGGCCGAAGCCCTTGCGATTCATCCCATTTTCTGACAAGATTCTACTCATACCCTGATTCATAAACTGTCAGAGAGGGTCGAGTGAAAACGTATGTGAACGAAAGCAGAATGTTTTGCCTCCGCATGCATCAGAGTTGATTCATGGCAGCACAAACGATCTTTGTTGCACAAAGTGACTCACTGCCACGTCAGTATTTTTCTTCCTTCTGATTTTGTTTTTTTGTTCAACATCTGTCTATTTGATCCTGCTGTATATAGATCTTAGGCACAAACGTAACTGTGTTTCAGATTTCGTGATCTGGGGCTAACTTTTTATATATGCAAAAATCAAATGTTGGGGGCCTCCCCTCTTTATTTCTAGGTTACGAGAGTGGCTCGATGATGTTTTAAAACAGCAACACTCACTGCCCCCCTCCCCCCATAATTTGTCTGGAGCGCCCGTGCAGTGTTCTAGCTGCACCCGCCGTCTTCAATTGGATGCTGAAGGGGGTGGGGGCTAATAAATAAATGAAATTCTCTTCTGCATGGCCCCCCGCACCCCCTGTGAAATACTACTTTGACGAGCTGCTGGAACTTCAAATTCTAGCCCAGCGCCCCGGTATATCTTGCACTGTGTTGCACTCCCTGGATCGCATAATGAGGCCCATAGTGCCCAGTTTCAGAGCAGTACTGATAAACGCTTGGGAGCTGGCCTGCCTGCCTTGTTTACTGCGATTATGGTGCATGTGAGATCGGAGAAAAAATATTTTTAAATATTAGGGAAAAGATCAATTATGATTTGGAGTTTGAAAGCAAGTCAGTTAGTATTAAACTGAATGGACTTGGGTGTATGTATTGGGGCCAGAGAATTTGTGAAAGCCTTGCTGAATTTATAAGTGCTCTACTGAGGAACAATTTGGGGAAGTGGCTGCACACATGCGGTTTGCGGTTTAGATCGCGTAGTACTCTGATTTATGTGTGTGGGTGTTTGGCCTATGTACTCTACTCATAACATTATTGAATATAACTGCAAGTAATTCACATTGCTGTCTTAACCATTTTGTTTATTTCTTGAAACCTATTGTAATATATGATTCAGTTCGCTTTTGTCACCCTCGCTGCCGATTGGGCTGAAATCGCGCTGGAAAATGTTTACATAAGATTTTAATTAAAATTGCTTTCAGTGGTGGCTGTAACATTTGCAAATTTGAGACATTACTCAGTATGTGACATTCCTTTTGGAAGAAAGTAGAATTGACAGATATATAGAATCATACAGCACAGAAGGAGGCCATTCAGCCCATTTACCTGTGCTGGGAAATTGATTTAATTTTAAATATGACTTAAAAAAATTAATAATTATGTTCATTAGAGTGAGGGGTGTGTATGTGTGGTGGAGAATGGGCCTTTATTTTAATCCAGTGTCAAAATCAAGCTCTCTGTTTTCCACTACCTCATTTCCCACCTCCACTAAAACTGCATCCATGGTTTTATCACCTCCCAAGCTTGGCTTCTCCAAAACTCCCCATGCCAGTCTCTCGAGCTTTACATATCCAACTCATTTACAGCTCTGTAATCTGATCCTGTCCCACGCAGTCTTCCTCCCCTATTACTGTTGTCCTGGGTCCCTCCACCTGCTCCCCATCACGCAACGCGCTGAATTCAAAATCCTCGTCCTCTTCTACAAATCCCTCCATGGCCTTGCCTCTCTCTTCTTGCATCTACAATCTCCTCCAGCTCTGTGTGCTATTCTGATTCTACTGATCTTTTCCATTCCTCTTTCCCTCTGCTCCTCCATTAATAGTAGACTGTGAGGTGCCTTCACCGTATATCCTGATGCTTTCTCTCTCCATAAACTCTCATCCATGCTGCCCATTCCCCTTCAAAAGCCTCCTCATAACCTACCTCTTTGACAACACTTTCAGTCATCTCCCAACTCCTCTTCTGTTAGTGCTTACCATGCACCTTTACATCTCTGAAGTGTCGTGTCTATTTACGAAGTTAAAGGTGCTAGGTAGATACAATTTGTACCTTCTATGGCACCAGTGTGAATCTTTCACATCTGCACTAACCATCCTTGATAACTGAGTGTCTAATAAAGACCAGTTGTGTGTTGACTTCAGATCCTTCGGAAGAGAGAGTAAACCCATCTGTGTGGGCTGTATTGAAACACCGGTCCCAGAAGTAGAGAGAGCTTCCGAGCTCAATGTGACATCCGGTACCCTCACTGTACAGTTTTAAATATTATAAAACAGATTTTAAAATCGGCTGTGGTGTGTAGTTGTGCATCAGGGAAATTAGAGAAGCATGCAGTAAGGGCACAGCAGTTATCATAGATACATAGATACATAGAAGATAGGAGCAGGAGTAGGCCATCCGGCCCTTCGAGCCTGCTCCGCCATTTAATGAGATCATGGCTGATCCTCCAATTCAGTATCCCGTCCCCGCCTTCTCTCCGTAACCCTTAACCCCTTTTGCCTGTAGAAATATATCTAATTCCCTCTTAAATATATTTAATGAGCTGGCGTACACTGCCCTCTGTGGCAATGAGTTCCACAGGTTCACCACTCTCTGAGTGAAGAAATTCCCCCTCATTTCTGTCCTAAATGGTTTAGCCCTTATCCTTAAATTATGTCCTCTAGTTCTGTTCTCACCCGCCAAGGGAAACATTCCTTCTGCATCTAATCTGTCTAGACCTGTCAGAATTTTATACACTTCTATGAGGTCCCCTCTCAATCTTCTAAACTCCAGTGTGTACATCCCTAAACTACATAGTCTCTCCTCATAGGTCAATCCCGCCATTCCTGGTATCAGCCTGGTGAATCGCCGCTGCACCCCCTCCATGGCAAGAACATCTTTCCTCAGATGAGGCGACCAAAACTGTACACAGTACTCGAGGTGTGGTCTCACCAGTGCCCTGTACAGCTGCAGCAAGGTATCCCTGTTCCTGTATTCCAACCCTTTTGCTATGAAGGCCAGCATACCGTTTGCCTTCTTGACCGCCTGTTGCACCTGCATGCTCGCCTTCAGTGACTGGTGTACAAGAACACCCAGGTCTCTCTGTACTTCCCCCTCTCCCAATTTATTGCCATTTAAATAATAATTTGCCCTCCCGTTCCTGCACCCAAGGTGGATAACTTCGCACTTGTCCACATTATAGTGCATCTGCCATTTATCCGCCCAATCACCCAGTCTGTCCAAATCGCTCTGGAGCTTCCTGGTCTCCTCCTCTGAGCCCACCCCCCCTCCTAGTTTAGTGTCGTCTGCAAATTTGGAAATGCTGCATTCGACTCCCTGATCCAGGTCATTAATATAAATTGTGAACAGCTGGGGACCCAGGACAGATCCCTGTGGTACCCCACTTGTTACTGCCTGCCATTCAGAAAATGAGCCGTTTATTCCAACTCTCTGTTTTCTATCTGACAGCCAGTTCTCTATCCACGTCAATACTTTCCCCTTTATCCCATGAGCTTCAATTTTCCATGCTAATCTTTTATGTGGGACCTTATCGAAGGCCTTTTGGAAGTCCAGGTACACCACATCTACTGGCTCTCCCCCATCTATTTTACCAGTTACTCCCTCAAAAAATTCCAATAGATTAGTCAAGCACGATTTACCCTTTGTAAATCCATGTTGACTCTGTCCTATCCTGTCCCCATTTGCTAAGTGCTCGGCTATTTCATCCTTAATGATGGACTCCAGCATTTTGCCCACAACTGATGTAAGGCTTACAGGTCTGTAATTACCTGCTTTTTCCCTACCCCCCTTTTTGAATAGTGGGGTAACGTTAGCTACCCTCCAATCCATGGGCACTGTTCCCGAGTCTAATGAATTCTGAAAAATCATGCTTAGTGCATCCGCTATCTCTAGGGCCACCTCCTTCAGTACCCTAGGATGCATGTTATCAGGCCCTGGGGATTTGTCCGCCTTCAATCCCTTTAGCTTCCTTAACACCATATCCTTAGAGATATTGATTTGCGTCAGTTCCTCCTTTGCCAATGTCCCTATTTTTCCCGATATCCCAGGGAGGTTTTTTGTGTCTTCCTTCGTAAAGACTGACCCAAAGTATGCATTTAGTTGGTCTGCCATTTCCTTATTTCCCATTATATATTCCCCCGTATCTGACTGCAATGGACCAACTTTGGTTTTCACCAGTCTTTTCCTCTTGATATACTTATAAAAGCTTTTGGAGTTAGTTTTTATATTTTCCGCCAGCTTGCTTTCGTAAGCTATTTTGCCCTTCTTGATTAAGCCCTTTGCCCTCCTTTGCTCTATCTTAAACTGTTCCCAATCTTCCGCTCTGGCGCGTTTTTTGGCTATTTTATACGCCCTATCTTTGGATTTTATGCTGTCTCTAATTTCCCCTGTTATCCACGGTTGAGTCACCTTTTTAGATTTCCTTTTATGCCAGATTGGTATAAACAATTTTTGCAATTTTGTCATTCTATCTTTAAATGCTTGCCATTGTTTATCTACCTCCAGTCCTCCCAGGAACGTTGTCCAATCAGACCTACTCAGTTCCCGTCTAATGGCATCATAATTCCCCTTGTTTAAATTCAGGACCTGAGTCTCTGAGTCAATTTCTTCGCTCTCCATTTCGAGTGAGAAATCGATCATGTTATGATCGCTCTGACCCAAGGGTCCCCGTACAACAAGATTACTAATTAGTCCCTTCTCATTGCACAGTACCCAGTCCAATATAGCCTGTTCCCGAGTTGGTTCCTCGACATATTGATCCAGATACCCATCCCTTAAACACTCAAGGAATTCCTCCTCCTCATTATTTTTACTGATTAGGCTAGTCCAATCTATATGTAAGTTAAAGTCACCTATGATGACAGCTGTGCTCTTATTGCACGCTTCTCTAATTTCCCTCGTGATGCCCTCCCCAACCTCTATTTTACTATTTGGAGGCCTATATACCACTCCTATTAATGTTTTTTGCCCCTCGCTATTTCTTAGCTCCACCCATATAGATTCTGTATTAACGGAGTTAATATCCTTCCTTTCAATTGCATTTATCCCCTCTTTTACCAGCAATGCTACCCCTCCTCCCTTTCTTTTTTGTCGATCCTTCCTAAATACTGAATACCCCTGTATGTTAAGCTCCCAGCCCTGCTCACCCTGCAACCATGTTTCCGTAATCCCAATTAGATCATAATTATTAACCTCTATTTCCACAGCTAATTCATCTACCTTGTTCCTGATGCTTCTCGCATTAAGGTATAAAACCCTCAGGCTTTTTTTATGCTCACATTTTTTATGAATTAGTTTGGCCCTTTGTTTTTTGTTCCTCTCCTTTTTACCATTTATTTCTGTCTGCCTTTCACTTTCCTCTATTTCACTACATGGGTTTCTAGCCCCCTGCCATACTAGTTTAAATGCTCCCGAACTGCTTTATCAAAATTTACCCCGAGAACCTCAGTTCCATCTTTGCACAGGTGTAGACCGTCCCTTTTGTATAGGTCACACCTACCACAAAACTGGTCCCAATGCCTCAAAAATTTAAAACCCTCCCTCTTACACCACTGCTCAAGCCACGTATTTAGCCTAACTATCCTGTTCTCTGTACTCTTACTAGCACGTGGCACTGGTAGTAATCCAGAGATTACTACCTTCGAGGTCCTACTTTTTAGCTTGGCTCCTAACTCCCTAAATTCTACTTGTAGGACCTCTTCCCTTTTTTTAGCTACGTCGTTGGTACCAACATGTATCACGACAACTGGCTGTTCCCCCTCCCCCTCCAGAATGTTCTGCACCCGCGCCGAGACATCCTTGACCCTTGCACCAGGGAGGCAAATTACCATCCTGGAGTCTCGGTCGCGACCACAGAAACTCCTATCTATTCCCCTTACAATCGAATCCCCTATTACTATAGCCCTGCCACTCTTTTTCCCTCCCTTCTTTGCAACAGAGCCAGTCATGGTGCCATGAGCCTGGGTGACTTTAATTTACATATAGATTGGGCTAACCAAATTAGTAAAAATACTGTGGAGGAGGAATTCCTAGAATGTTTACGGGATGGTTTTCTGGAACAATATGTCGAAGAACCAACCAGAGATCAGGCCATCTTAGACTGGGTATTATGTAACATAGAAACATAGAAACTAGGAGCAGGAGTAGGCCATTCGGCCCGTCGAGCCTGCTCCACCATTCAATACGATCATGGCTGATCATCCAAATCCAGTACCCTGTCCCTGCTTTCTCACACAGAATCCCCATCGAGCCTACACCGACACATATCCCACCCTATCCCCGTAACCCCACGTATTTAATTCCCCCTAACATATCCCATCCTATCCCCGTAACCCCACATATTTAATCCCCCCCCTAACACTAAGGGTCAATTTATCATAGCCAAATCAACCTAACCCGCACATTTTTGGACTGTGGGAGGAAACCGGAGCACCCGGAGAAAGGATTAATTAGCAATCTTGTTGTGCGAGGCCCCTTGGGTCAGAGTGATCATAATATGATAGAATTCTTCATTAGGATGGAGAGTGAAGTAGTTGAATCAGAGACTAGGGTCCTGAATTTAAATAAAGGAAACTACGACGGTATGAGGCGCGAATTGGGTAGGATTGATTGGGGAATGTCACTCAAGGGGTTGACGGTGGATAGGCAATGGCAAACATTCAAAGACTGCATGGATGAACTACAGAATTTGTTCATCCCAGTGTGGCATAAGAATAAAACAAAAAGGGTGACTCAACCGTGGCTAACAAGGGAAATTAGGGATAGCATAAGATCCAAGGAGAGGGCATATAAATTGGCCAGAAAAAGCAGTAACCCTGAGGATTGGGAGCAGTTTAGGATTCAACAAAGGAGGACAAAGGGATTAATTAAGAAGGGGAAAATAGAATATGAAAGTAAGCTTGCTGGGAACATAAAAACTGACTAAGAGCTTTTATAGATATGTGAAGAGAAAAAGATTAGTGAAATCAAGTGTAGGTCCCTTGCAGTCAGAAGCGGGGTAAGTTATAATGGGGAACAAAGAAATGGCAGACCAATTAAATGCATATTTTGGTTCTGTCTTCACAAAGGAGGACACAAATAACCTCCCAGAGATGTTGGAGAACATGGGGTCTGATGAAAGGGAGGAATTGAAAGAAATCCATATTTGCAGGGAAATGGTGTTAGGGAAATTGATGGGATTGAAGGCCGATAAATCCCCAGGGCCTGATAATCTACATCCTAGGGTACTTAAGGAAGTGGCCCTAGAAATAGTAGATGCATTGCTGATCATCATCCAATATTCGATGGAATCTGGAACAGTACCCATGGATTGGAGGGTAGCTAATGTTACCCCACTATTCAAAAAGGGTGGTAGAGAGAAAGTGGGGAATTACATCGTAGTGGGGAAAATGCTAGAGTCCATTATAAAGGATGTAATAGCTGAGCACTTGAAAAACAGTGACAGGATCGGACAAAGTCAACATGGATTTACAAAAGGTAAATCGTGCTTGACTAATCTACTGGAATTTTTTGAGGATGTAATTGGGAAAATAGATAAGGGAGAACCAGTAGATGTGGTGTATTTGGACTTTCAAAAGGCTTTCGATAAGGTCCTGCATAAGAGGTTAACGTGTAAAGTTAAGGCACATGGGATTGGGGGCAAGGTATTGACTTGGATAGAGAACTGGTTGGCGGACAGAAAGCAGAGAGTAGGAATTAATGGGTCTTTTTCTGAGTGGCAGGCAGTGACTAGTGGGGTACCGCAGGGATCGGTCCTTGGACCCCAGCTATTCACAATATACACTAATGATCTGGATAAGGGAACTAAATGTAATATCTCCAAGTTTGCAGATGACACAAAGCTGGGTGGGCGTGTGTGCTCCGAGGAGGATACTGAGAAACTCCAGGATGATTTGGACAGGTTAGGTAAGTGGGCAGAAGCATGACAGATGCAATATAACGTGGATAAATGCGAGGTTATCCACTTTGGTGTCAAAAACAGAAAGGCAGATTATTATCAGAGTGGCAATAGATTGGGAGAAGGGGAAATGCAACGAGACCTGGGTGTCCTTCTGCACCAGTCGCTGAAGGTAAGCATGCAGGTGCAGCAGGCGGTGAAGAAGGCAAATGGTATGTTGGCCTTCATAGCGAAAGGGTTTGAGTATAGGAACAGGGATGTCCTGCTGCAGTTGTACAGGGCCTTGGTGAGACCACACCTTGAGTACTGTGTGCAGTTTTGGTCGCCTTATCTGAGGAAGGATGTTCTTGCCATGGAAGGAGTTCAGCGAAGATTCACAAGGCTGATACCTGGGATGGCAGGAATGACATATGAGGAGAGATTGGGTCGATTGGGCTTATACTCGCTGGAGTATAGAAGAATGAGAGGGGATCTCATCGAAACATATAAAATTCTGATAGGTCTGGACAAACTAGATGCAGGAAGAATGTTCCCGATGGTCGGAGAGTCCAGAACCAGGGGTCATAATCTAAGGATAAGGGGTAAGCCATTTAGGACAGAAATGAGGAAGAATTTCTTCACCCAGAGAGTGGTGAACCTGTGGAATTCTCTACCACAGAAGGTAGTTGAGGCCAAGTCATTAAATATATTCAAGAATGAGTTAGATATATTTCTTAAAGCTAAAGGTATCAGGGATATGGGGAGAAGGCAGGTACAGGGTACTGAGTTTGGATGATCAGCCATGATCTCATCGAATGGCGGAGCAGGCTCGAGGGGCCGAATGGCCTACTCCTGCTCCTATCTTCTATGTTTCTATCATGAAACATGAATGAGACCAGCTGCCTATGTTACTGGGTGCATATTACCTTAATGTGGAGAGAGAAAGAAGAATATAGCACATTATCACACATCTCGGCAAAGTATTTCATATATAATTAATTACTTTCAAATGCATCAACTGTTATTAGGTAGGCAAATGCAACAGCAGTTTTGCATGCAGCAAGCTCCCTCAAAAATCAACCCCTGTACATAGTGCGGGCACTGGATGCCACTTTGAACGAGGAGGCTCAACAGGCACCCGTAGCTCGCCACAATTATTCAAATGAAGCCCGAGGCCCAATTTCGAACAAGCCTTGGGCCTCTGGCGTCTGGTGCATGCTGTGAGAACGCCGACCATTTCGGGTGTGAAAATGGGCCTAAATAGGCCCACTTTCATTAATGGCATGTCACTTCAAATGCCCTACTCTGTGCACTAAATCTAGCACACAACGGCGAAGAAGTATTTTGATGGGTTTTAGTTAATAATTAAAATATACCAGACATTTTGATTCTTTGAAATACATTGACTTGCGTCGTTATTATTCAGTCGAAGCGCTTGTGGCGAGAAAACTAGCATAAATCCAGGAAATTTGCAATTGCCATTGACTTGACAGGGTTGAGGAGTTCTGATCAATTTTGCACTGTTTCGATGATATTGGCAAAGCGGATCAAACATCCCAGGAAATTGCGGCGTGGTGTAAATAATGACACAACTCGGTTATGCCATAATTTCCAGGGACTTTTATGCTGTAAAAAGGATCTAACGCCATAGATGTGTCAATTCAATAGAGCAAGTCTCCAGGAAATTCTGGGCCATTCATTTGTATGTTCTCTTCACAGATGCTGACAGATCTGCAAGGTGTTTCTCGCATTTTCTGTGCTTTTGTTTCAGATTTCTAGCATTTTGGGATTGGGAGTCCCTATAGTTCATCGTTTTACAGAAAATAGTGTTAACTGCACAGCCTCAATGTTCTGCTAGACTGTGAGCTTACCTTTGTAATCTCAAATTGGATTATTTGTCAAGACTGTATTTTTCCTACCCTAGAACGTTGCCTGCTTGTGCCCCTACATCTCCTCCTCTACCCTTGACAAACTTGAGAGAGCTCACAACTGTGTGGCCCGAGTCTCAACCCCTTACATCTATAACCCAAGCGTTTGCCAAACTCCATTCCTCCTCCAGCATCAGATTCTTCACCATCATTTTCATATCATAGGAATGTAAGAATTGCTAGACGAAAAAAGACCAAGGTCCATCTCGTTTGTCTTCTACTATCCTGGTAGTCGCATGATACAACGATTAGTTGTTGACTAATCATGATGATCAATCTCTATCAATCAGTCTACAACACACTCGGATATGAGGCGAGGAAACGACCACTAGTGGAAGCTTTGGGAAACATCGGTCCAAAGTTACCTATTCCTTCCAAGCATGCTACACATACCAGGCAAGTGGAGTTGAGGTAGAAGTTGAATGGCGGAGGAGGCTCGAGGGGCCGCATGGCCTACTCCTGCTCCTTTTTCTTATGTTCTTATGTTCATGCCCTCCTTAACTTGAACCAAACAGATTCAGCTTTTTCATCGTCCCCAATATTGTGGTAAGTCGCACAACACCAGACGAAGGAGCAGCGCTCCGAAAGCTTGTGATTTCAAATAAAGCTGTTGGACTATAACCTGGTGTTGTGCGACTTCTCACATTTGTCCACCCCAGTCCAACACCGGCATCTCCACAATATTGTGGTATCCAGGCTTTTGTCTTTGTAAGCCACTTAGATTCCTCAAGGGTCACATATAAAGTTTAAATCAATGTCCCCATTATTTTATATAAAATCTCAAGCTGCTGATACCAACAGATCTTCGTGTTCTGATTTAGGATATATCACCCAATGAGACAACATCATTTTAACAGCCTTTTCCAAACCTCCAGACTCACAAAATGCAAACAGGACAAAGTAGCAGATTAAAAATAAGTGCAGACAGGACTGCACTGCCAGGACTTAGAGGTGCAATGCCAGTGTTTGGGCCAGGCGTTGGACACCGCTGTTATCATCCTTACATTCTAGAGAAAATGGAATCTTTTATTAATACTGCCTCTCCTTTTTTACCTACTCTATCCCTCCTGAATATTTTGCCACCAGGAATGTTTATCTCCATTATATCCTTTGTCCTGACACCTGGGATGCGCCGCGCCAATCGAGTCTCAGTCACAGCTATGGAAGTGTCTGTTTATTCCCCTATGGAAGCCTGCATTACTATTGTGTTTCTGCACCACACTTCCCCCTTTGGCCTATGCCACAAACTCCGCTCACTTGCCACCGATTCCATCCCCCCCCACCCTCCGTGGCCAGTGTCTCAGTCTGAACTCAGTGTTCTCAATCTCAGCATATTTGACCTTGAGCTGAGCTTCTGACCCCATATCCTTTCCATCACAAAGACCATTGATTCCCACCACCGTAACATCACCCATCTGCTCCTGAAATCCATGCATGTGTTACCTTCAGACTCGACTATTCCAATGCTCACTTGGCTAGCCTCCAATTTTCCTTCCTCCATAAACATGAACTCATCCAAAACTTTGCTGCCCACATCCTCATCTGCACCAAGTCCTGCTTACCCATCTCTTCTCTTATGCAGTCCTTCGGAACCGAGGATGACTTGCTTCCACACTAAAAATGAGTTCTCAGGTGACTGATGAGTCCAATGCGGGGCTCCGCATCACCCCTGTGCTCACTGACCTACACAGGCTCCCAGTCTACCAACAGCTCAAATTTAAAATTCTCATCCTAGTGTTCAAATTCCTTTATGGACTCGCACATCCCTATCTCTGTAACCTTCTCCAACCCTCTGAGCACTCTTCATTCCTCCAACTTGATCCTCTTGCGCATCCCCCACTCCCTTTGGCTCACCATTGGTGAGTGTTGAGGTCATAATCAGGCTTAGCTCTGATGGTCTCCAATCTGTCAATAACGTCGAGGCTCACATAGGAAGGATAGTCACTTGGTGAGGTGGTGGGGCGTGGGGGAAGGGCTGGCAGCACCCATGGAACCTACCCTGGCAATAATCAGCGTCACCAGGAAAAAAAATCAACCGAATAACTGGCACGTTAACCTTTCTACTCCTTAGAAATATTAATAAATTACACATCTAATGAGTGTTCACTTTTTTGCACAGTTCTGTTTAGTGGTTGAGCACGAGAATGAAGCTTTCATAAAGAGTCAATGCCAATTCTGTGGGCGTTACTGCATATTTTTCCAATGTTAGTTTAAGCAGAGAACTTTTCGTTGTAAATACAAAAATGTATTTCCTCCAAGTTTCAAAATATTATCTGTGGCATAAATATGTGAATGTGGGAAAACTTCATATTGAATCAACATTGAAGCACAGAAACCAACAGAAATAACATTCCCCTGGATGCAAAGCAAGCACTATCACAATAGACTATTTTGCTTTACCAAAAAGCACAAGAAAATATTTGAGTGTGCGGAGGTTAGCTTCCCCAGTAGATATGGTAAACATGAAGCTACAGCATCCAGCTTAGAAGATCTCAAATTCAACTTTAGGTCTGTGTTGAATTAACTGACCACAGTTAGGGTGTTGAAATTGGCTTCCAGAGTGGGGAATCAGCTAAAGTCTCGCTCCTGATCATTATTTAATGGAGGTACTGGTGAGTGCACATTTGTGAACAGTAGTCTAACAAGGAACCGGCACTTTTAGAAGAGGAGTTAAGAAAACCGGCAACTGGAGTTGAGGTCGAAAATCAGCCATGATCTTATTGAATGGCGGAGCAGGCTCGAGGGCCCGTATGGCCTACTCCTGTTCCTATTTCTTCTGTTATGTTCAAACAGGGAAACTGCATTCTGTTTTTTTTTTGAGTTATTGCTTTTGACTCATTCTCTGTATGTTTATATGTAGCAGCAATTCAATCAGCTCTTCTACATTGTGTGAGCAAGAGTTTATCTTAATTGCTCAAAATGATCATTAAAGGTCTAAACCATTTGCAGTACGCAACTAACACATTATCAACAGTATTTGAGTCTGTACAGCCAACAACCAAGACTAGATAGCAGGAAAACAACAATGCAATGACTGCACAGGTCAATGGCACTCTGTAGAATAGCCAAAAGGAAAACAAATCGGTTCCTCCCGATTTCCACCTCACTTCACAAATGTAACCACGGGTAAACAAGTTCACAGAGCTTCTAAACTCTGGCCCGGAATTTGAGGTCAGCGGCAAAGCGAAGGCGTTCACCGCTGGCCCCAAAGTACGCTTCACACAAGGAGCTCGCGATCCTAGTGTCGAGAACTTTGTGTTTTCTAATATTCAATTCAAATCAACGGAGGTTAGTGGGGACCCCCTTGTGTGAGCGGCTGTGATGTCAACAAGCTGTCTAAGCAGCCAATCAAAAGGCAGAATTCTCACAGACAAGGAAGCAAGTAAGCTCTTAAAAGTCTAACTTTTGAAAAATGTTAGCGGGAGCAAAACAAAGATTGAGGCTCTCACATGGGGGAAAAGGCAAACCTGAAATAAAGATGAACAAATTAAAAAAAAAAAAAAAAAAATTCTCAATTTTTATTTATTAAAATGGACAAATTTCACACTGCACAAAATGAGCTTGCCAGGCCCTTAACATTTGTTTAGCAGTCAAGACGCTGTTAAAACCCCAGTTACGCCTAATCCCTTTGGGTCTAACTTTTAGTGGAAAATTTAACAGCCTAATTACTGCGGAAGATCTGAAGTTTTCCTCAGTTTTCCTGATTTGGGTGATTATACAGATTGCCGGCTCTGTGGAGGGGGGCACAGCACAGCCTCGGAGCAGTGAATGATAGACTGCAACTTTGGCATGCGCCAAATCCCGAAGCTGCGATCAGTTTCAAAAGCGGAACGTTGCCAGTTCGCCATCATCCTGACTGCAAATTCCGGGCCTTTGTCTCTCTATTTGTGCGATACAACAAGCAGCACGGTTGTATTTGATCACATTTACAATGATGAAGCCTCCCAACTTGACCCAGTTTCAATTGACACCTATTTGCAGAGTACAAAGGACACTCTAAATTAATACAACACCAAATGGCTAATGGAAACCTATTCATTTGGCATTTTTACATTGCATGCTTGCTTTTTATCCATATACCCAAATATTTCATTTTAATTTAAAGAAGCTACCTGTGGAGTCAGGAAAGGACAGAATTTTTCTTGGCGGGGTTGTGGGAGAGAAAGAGAGAAACTGAACAATTTTTGTTGTGTGGAGAAAATGCCCTCAAGGACTTAATTCTCCTGGTAGCACCCTGCCCGTAAGGTTACATCAAAATCCTTTGTGTGCTATTCTAATGCAATTGTTCACCAGTTTTTTCTACACATTAAAATGTTGTGTGAATGCATTCAGTAATGTGCTATTAGAGAAACACCTCGGTGTTTTGTGCTACATTGTGCAAAGCCCTTTTTCAATTATTAATCCGCTTCTACCTCCATAACATCGTCCGACTCCACCCGTCTCAGCTCATCTGTTGCTGAAACCCTCATCCATGCCTTTGTTACCTCTAGACTTGACTATTCCAACACACTCCTGGTCGGGGTCTCACGTTCTACCCTCTGTAAACTTGAGGTCATCCAAAACTCTGCTGCACGTGTCCGAACTTGAACCAAGTCCCGTCCACCCATCACCCCTGTGCTCGCTGACCTAAGGCTCCTGGTTAAGCAAAACCTCGATTTTAAAATTCTCATCCTTGTTTTCTAATCCCTCCATGGCCTCGTCCCTCCCCATCTCCGTGATCTCCTCCTGCCGCACAACCCTCCAAGATATCTGCGCTCCTCAAATTCTGGTCTCTTGAGCATCCCTGATTTTAATCGCTCCACCATTGGCGGCCGTGCCTTCAGCTGCCAAGTCCCTAAGCTCTGGAATTCCCTCCCTAAACCTCTCCGCCACTCTACCTCTCTCCTCCTTTAAGATGCTCCTTAAAACCTGCCTCTTTGACCAAGCTGCCCTAATATCGCCTTGTGTGGCTCGGTGTCAAATTTTGTTTGATAACGCTCCTGTGAAGCATCTTGGGACATTTGACTAAATTAAAGGCACTACATAAATACTTGTTGTTGTTGAGTAAGAGCTTCTAAATGTTCCCTTAATGCCACCAAGTATTGTATTAATGGTTAGATTCCAAGTGGAAAAACTGATTCAATCTGCAAACCAGAGATCTTCAGATTTTCACCTGCCAAATGTGGTGTTGTTTCAAACGACAGAATAGTTATTCTTTCATCGTTCAATACTGGATTATTAGGAACCTTAAGGACAATATAAGATAAGAACGTATTCCTCTTAACATCCCTACAAATTCTGTTGTGTTGATATTAAAAGATGCCAGAAATGGAAGTTTATTTGGAGAAGTCACAAAACAATGTGCAAAAACACTTACTGAATTACTTGCAATTTAACAATTTCCTACACTTATACCTTGAATCAAGTGCCTGCCAAACATTCTGCAGCAGGATAGAAAATATCCCCCAGTAGCTGAAGTTAGCCAAGATAATCAGGATCCAACCCTTAGGGAAGCTGTGACTTAACCAAAAGCAAAGCTTGTCCTGACCAAACAAGTCTTGGCTAACAATGGTAAATGTAAACTAAACAAGTATAAACGTGTGAAGCAGACTGAAAGCTAAGAGACGTTATCTGGTCTGTATGTGTGCATTTCCTTTTTTTTTAAAGTACTGCCTACCCCTCAGGCCAGTACACTGCTAGTAATCAACTCATTTACTGGAAGCAATATGGTTTATTGTAGACAGCCAATATTAATCACATTCTTCCCCATTCATCTGCTCACACAGCTGCAGTAAAACAAAATTGGGAGGGGAGGGTAGGAGGAGATAGAAATAAAATTGGCAACCAACAGATTTCAATGTGGAACCTCATCCATATGTTAATAATCTTAATTTCAAATATATGCAGGCAAGGATAAGTATTTGTGTGAAGGCTCACATACATAGCGGAGTCATTAATGAGTAGCCCGATGATTAGAATTCCTGGACTAGCATGGAATTTACAAGAAATAGTGATACAAGGTTAGAGATCGTATTCGGGGCTGTTTCTCCATGAATGCTTAGCAAACATTATCAGGAACAGTAGCATAGTGGTTATGTTACGGGACTAGTAATCCAGACGCCTAGATTAATGATCTGGTGATGAGAGTTCAAATCCAACCACAGCAACTGGGGAATTTAAATTCAGTTAATAAAATGGAATCAAAAAGCTAGTATCAGTAATGTTGACCATGAAACTACCGGATTGTTGTAAAAACCCATCTGATTCACTAATGTCCTTTAGGGAAGGAAATCTGCCGTCCTACCAGTCTGGCCTATATGGGACTCCAGACCCACTCTTAGCTGCCCTCTGAAATGGCCTAGCAAGCCGTTCAGTTGTAAAAAACCGCTAGGAAAAAACTGCAGTGGTTCAAGATGGCTCACCACCACCTTCTCAAGGGCAGTTAGGGATGCCAGCAGTGCCCACATGCATCAAAAAGAACCTCGTATAAAGGTGTTAACTTTTGGGTAGTGCAGAGCAGAATCAAATACAACTCAATAAACATTTATACAAGAACACTGCTGATTGTAATTTCCAACCTATAATTACTTCAGAGGAATTATAAAAGATGTCTCTTAATCTCTCCTTTTGTTCTTTCATCCCCTCCCCCTTTTCCCAGCTTTATCCTTGCTTTAAATCTATTTCATTTCCTGCTTTTTTCCAGTTCTGACGAAAGGTCTTCGACCTGAAACGTTAACTCTGTTTCTCTCTCCACGGATGCTGCCTGGCCTGCTGAGTTTTTCCAGTGTTTTCTGTTGTTATTTCGGATTTCCAGCATCCGCAGTATTTTGCTATCGTATAAAAGAGGACAGTCTATGTCACTATGCTCTCTGACAGAACCACGATTATAAGCAGAATTTTTTTTGTTAAGTGTTGCAAAACACTCGGCATGCATGCCAAGACGGTGCCAAGCTATTTGCTGCCCACTGTATGTAATCTATGCAATAATTCCACTCTTAGTCATAGATGTCCTGGAGCTGCCAATGTACAGTGTCTATTAGATCTTGCGTAATTCTGAAGTTTGCAGGAAATCCAGCTGTAATATTGGGAAATGAGATTGTTTGATAGTAATGATGCATGCAATGTTTTGTTTATGTTATAGAATAGTACAGCACAGAAGGAGGCCATTCGGCCCATCGATTCTGGAATAAATTTCTTTGTGATTGATAGATGAAGTCCTGGAGTGTCATTCCCTCCTCTCTCCAGTCAGTCCCATTCCCCCGCTCTATCCCCGTAGCCCTGCAAATTTATTTCCCCTCAAGTCTCCCCTTGAAAACATTGAGTGTCTCCGCTTCCACCACTTCCGTCGACAGCAAGTGCCAGGTCCTTACCACTGGTAGCGTAAAAAAGGTTTTCCTCACATCCCCCCTGTATCTCTTGCCCAAAACCTTAAATCTGTGTCCCCTAGTCCTTGTACCATCAACTAGTGGGAACAGCCTTTCCCCGCCTAGCCTATCGAAACCCGTCATAATCTTGTACACCTCTATCAAATTACCCCGCAACCTCCTTTGCTCTAATGAAAATAAATCCAGCTTCTCCAACCTGTCCTTGCAGCTAAGATCCCCCATTCCCCAGAACCATTCTGCTAAATCTCCTCTGCACCCTCTCAAGTGCCTTCACATCCTTCCGAAAGTGTGGTGACCAGAACTGGACACAATACTCCAGTTGTGGCCTAACCAGCGCTTTATAAAGATTCAGCATAACTTCTCTACTTTTGTACTCAATACCTCTATTTATGAAGCCCAAGATCCCATATGCTTTGCTAACCGCTCTCTCAATATGTCCTGCCACCTTCAGGGACCTATGCACATTAACCCTCAGGTCCCTCTGTCCCTGCACACTCTTTAAAACTGTGCCATTAAGTGTATATTGCCTCTCCCTGTTCCTTCTGCCAAAATGCATCACCTCACACTTCTCTGTATTAAATTCCATCAGCCACTTGTCTGCCCCTTCTGCTAGCCTTTCTATGTTCTGTTGGTCGATTGGTATCATCATCACTGTTTGCCACACCCCCAAGTTTGGTGTCATCGGCAAATTTAGAAATTCTACTCTGTATTCCAATATCCAGGTCATTATATATCAAAAAAATCAGTGGCCCCAGCACTGACCCTTGGGGAACACCACTGTCTACCATCCTCCAGTCTGAAAAACAGCCATTTACCACAACTCGCTGTTTCCTGTCCTTAAGCCAATTCCTTATCCAAGCTGCCACTGACCCACCTATCCCATGAGCCTCAATTTTGTTAACCAGCCTTCTATGTGGTACTTTGTCAAACGTCTTCCGAAAATCCATGTAGACAACATCCATTGCATTCCCTTCATCCCTGTTACTTCATCAAAAAATTCAATTAGATTAGTCAAACACGATCTGCCTTTTACAAATCCGTGTTGGCTCTCCTTAATTAGCTTAAACCTCTCCAAGTGCCCGTTAATATTTTCCTTGATTATTGTTTCTAAAACTTTACACACCACTGATAGTAACTACAGGCCGGTCAGTTTAACAAGATTGTCCTTACACTCTTTGAACAATGGTGTCACATTTGCCACTTTCCAATCCTCAGGCACCTCCCCCGCATCTAGGGAAGATTGGAAAATTATGGCAAGCCCTTCCGTTATCTCCTCCCCCAATTCCCTTAGCAACCTGGGATGCAAGCCATCTGGACCAGGCAACTTATCCACTCTAAGCATACCCAGTCTTTCTAGTACATCCTGTCTATTAATTTTCACCCCTTCCATTGCTTCTACTTTTTCCACTTCTACTGATATTTTGTCAGCATCCACCTCCTTAGTAAACACCGATACAAAGTACTCATTGAGTATTCTAGCCTTGCTCTGCTCCTCTAAGCATATATCACCTTCTTTGTCCCTAATAGATCCCACCCCGCCTCTTACTACCTGCTTACTGTTTACATGCCGGTAGAACATTTTTGGGTTCCCTTTTATGTTAACCGCTACTCTACTCTCATATTCTCTCTTTGCCAATCTTATTTTCATCTTCACTTCCCCTCTCAACTTATTGTATTTGTTCTGGTTCTCCCTTGAAGAATTCACCTGACATTCATCATATACCCTCTTTTTATTTTGTTTCATCACCTTCTCAATCTCCCTCGTCATCCAAGGAGCCCTTGCTTTGGTTCCTTACCCTTCCCTCTTGTTGGAATGCACCTAGCCTGCACTTGGAACATCTCCTCCTTAAAGATCTCCCATTTTTCCGTTACAGTTTTTCCTGGCAGTCTTTGGTTCCATTTTACCCTCGCTAGATCCTTTTGCATCCCATTGAAGTTAGCCCTATTCCAGTTTAGAAGTTCCACTCTAGATTGTTCCTTGCTTCTCTCCATTGCTAATCTAAATCTTATGATACGATGATCACACGTGGCACCGGGAGTAATCCGGAGATTGCTCCCTTTGAGGTCCTGCTTTTTAAGCTCTTTCCTAGCTCCCTATAGTCTGCCTGCAGGACCTCATCCCTCTTTCTGCCTATGTCGTTGGTACCGATATTGACAACGACCTCTGGCTGTTCATCCTCCCCCCTCAGTGTTCTGCAGCCACTCAGTGACACCCTTCACCCTGGCACCAGGGAGGCAACATACCATCCTGGAGTCACGTCTGCTTCCACAGAAACACCTATCTGTTCACCTAACCAATTAATCCCCTATCACTATTGCTCTTCCACTCTTCTTCCTCCCCCCCCCCCCCCCCCTGTGCAGCTGAGCCTGCCGTGGCCTTGGCTGCTCTCCCCAGAGGAGCCATCACCCCCACCAGTTTCCAGAACCATGAACCAGTTTGCGAGCGAGATGCACTTTTGGGATTCCTGCCCTACCTGCCTGGTCCTCCTTCTCTGTCTAGCCCCAGAATCTAGGTTGATGTTTCAGTGCAGTATTTAAGGAGTGCTGCATTGTCAGAGGTGCTGCCCTCTGGATGAAACAAGATATTCTCCAGCTCTTGAAATTGTTTTTATTCATTCTTGGGATTTGGGCATTGCTGGCAAGGTCAGCTGGCAAATGCAGGCATTTATTGGCCATCCCTAGTTGCCCTGAGAAGCAGATGGTGGGCCGCCTTCTTGAAACGCTGCAGTCCATGCTGTGAAGGTATTTCCACAATGCTGTTAGTGAGTGAGTTTCAGATTTTGACCCTGTGAAAATGAAGGTATGGAGATATATGCCACGTTAAGATGGTGTGTGACTTGGAGGGGAACTTGAACTTGAAGGTGATGGTGTTCCCATGTACCTGCTGCCCTTGTCCTTCCAGGTGGTAGAGGCTGCAGGTTTGGGATGTGCTACCAAAGAAGCTTTGGTAAATTGCTGCATCCTGTCAATAGTGCACACTGCAGCCACTGTATGCCAGTGATGGAGTGGGTGGATGTTGAGGTTAGTGGATGAGGTACCAATCAAGAGGACTGCTTTGTTGTGGATGGTGTCAAGCTTCTTGAGTGTTGTTGCAGCTGCACCCATTCACGCAAGTAGAGAGTATTCAATTACACTCCTGACTTGTGCCTTTGTAGATGGTGGAGAGGCTTTGGGGAGTCAGAAACTAAGCCACTTGATGTAGAATAACCAGTCTCTGACCTGCTCCAGAAGCCACAGCATTTATGTGGCTGGTCCACTTGAGTTTCTGGTCAATGGTGACCCTCCAGGAAGTTGATAGTGGGGACTTGGTGATGGTAAAGCCATTGAATGTCAAGGATAGGTGGTTAAGATGTTAAATTCTACGGTACTGTTTGAAGAAGAACAAACCGTACCGTCTGCTGTCCTAATCAATGTTGCTTCCTCAACCACTACCATCAAAAACAGACCAATCATTCATTCATCTCATTCTTGGATGTACAATTGCTCATCTGTTTGCTTACATAACAAAAGAACATATTTCAAAATATTTTCTTGCACGTACAACATTGAGATGTATCCTACATGTAAGCAACGTCACACTTTACTGAAACTGTTGAAAGCCTGGAAATTGATATACAGATGTGGGTCCACTATTTGCATACTCTTGCTCTGATTTAAGTATATGGAGCAGATAGTTACTGAAGAGTTTGCACGACACCCAAAATCGGCAGAGCTCAGTCTTTTATTTCGGAACACAGGAACAGGAACTGGCCATTCAATCCCACAAGCCTATTCTGCCATTCAATTAGTGTCAGCTGTGGCTCAGTTGGTAGCACCCTCAACTCTGAGTCAGAAGGTTGTGGGCTCAGGGCCCACACCAGAGACTTGAGCACAAAAATCTAGGCTGACACTCCAGTGCAGTACTGAGGGAGTGCTGCACTGTCAGAGGTGCCGTCTTTCAGATGAGACATTAAACCGAGGCCACGTCTGCTCTCTCGGGTGCCCGTAAAAGATCCCATGGTACTATTTCGAAGAACAGCAAGGGAGTTATCCCTGTTGTCCTGGGCCAATATTTATCTCTCAATCAACATCACTAAAACAGATTATCTGGTCATTATCACATTGCTGTTTGTGGGAGCTTGCTGTGTGCAAATTGGCTGCCACGTTTCCTACAACAGTGACTACACTTCAAAAAGTACTTCACTGGCTGTAAAGTGCTTTGGGATGTCCGGTGGTCGTGAAAGATGCTATATAAATGCAAGTCTTTCTTTTTTCTTTTAGATCATGACTGATCTGTATCTTTCCTCCATCTACCCACCTTGGTTCCATAACCCTTAATACCCTTGCCTAACAAAATTCTATTAATCTCAGTTTAGACATTTTTAATTGACCTAGCCTCAATAGCTTTTTAGGGGAAGAGAGTTCCAGATTTCCACTATTTTCTGGCAGGATGTGGGTGACACTGGCAAGGTTGCACTTATTACCTACCCCCTAGTTGCCCTAAAAAGGTGCTGGTAAGCCTTCTAATTTAACTGAACGACTTGCTACTTCAGAGGGCATTAAAAGTAAATCATATAGTGTTGGACTATAATCACATGAAGACCTCTGGGGTTGCATGTTCGGTACGATAACCACTACAGTACTGTATCATGTCCTAAGTATTAATATGTTAAGCAAATACATAATGCACAGCTCAGCTACTCACGACCCTAACCAGCTTAGCGGGGGATCTAAGTGAGTGATCTAGGACACTGGACAGTCAAAAAAACACATTGATCATTTAAACAGTGAAATACAGATTAATGCCATTGTTCAAGTAATGAAAAAAAGGAATTTCATAACATTTTAAAGTGCGATTTCACCACGTGCATTATACAGCAATGGTTTTGCAACAGGAAACTGCTATGCTGGAAAATCCTGGTTATTTTGAGCCTCGTTTTAAACCATGTGCTGAATTTAGAACTTCCCAGTATGAGGGAAAGGCTTCCTTTAAGCATTCCAAGAAGCTGCTGCAAATGTTGAGCTCTTTGGGGGTTTAAACTAGCTTGGCAGGGGGATGGGAACCAAAGAATAGAGTTAGTAGGGAGGGAAGAAAAACAAAAACGTAGAAAGTAAATTGGAAGGACAGAGGAATCAAGGGCTAGATAGTAGTCAACAAGGAGGGTTGCCTGTACTAAATGGTATATACTTCAATGCAAGGAGCAGAGCGAACAAGGCAGATGAGCTGAGGGCACAGGTAGATACTTGGGACTATGATATTACAGCTATTACAGAGACGTGGCTGAAAGAGGGGCAGATATGGCAGCTCAACATTCCTGGTTAGAGGATTTTCAGAAGGGGTAGAGAGGGAGGTAAAAAGGGAGGGGGGGTCACGGTATTGATTAAAGAAACTATTACAGCTGTGAGAGGGATGATATGTTGGAGGGATCATCAAACGAGGCCATATGGGTCAAATTGGAAAAACAAAAAAGGGGCGCTCACAATGCTGGGAGTGTACTACAGACCCCCAAACAGTGAGAGGAGATAGAAGTGCAAATATGCAGACAAATTTCTGAGAAGTGCAAAAACTATAGGGCAGTAATAGTAGGGGATTTCAACTACCCCAATATTAACTGGGATAAAATTAGTGTGATGGGTATAGAGGGTGCAGAATTCCTAAAATGCATCCAGGAGAACTTTTTTAGCCAGTATGTAGCAAGCCCAATAAGAGAGGGGGCAGTTCTGGACTTAGTTTTAGGGAATGAAGCTGGGCAGGTAGAAGGCGTATCAGTGGGGGAGCATTTTGGTGCTAGTGAACATAATTCAGTTAGATTTAAGGTAGTTATGGAAAAGGACAAGGATAGACCAGGAATAAAAATTCTAAATTGGGAAAAAGCAAATTTTGCTAAGCTCAGAGGGGATTTAGCCATAGTGGACTGGAAACAGCTACTTGAAGGTAAATCAGTGTCAGGGCAGTGGGAGGCATTCAAGGAGGAGATGGTGAGGGTTCAGACCAAACATGTACCCTTAAAGAAAAAAGGTGGGACTAACAAATCGAGAGCCCCCTGGATGTCTCGGGACATACAGGGTAGGATAAAGAAAAAAAGGGAGACGTATGACAGATACCAAGGGCTAAATACTCCAGAATCTTTAGAGGAGTACAGAAAGTGCAGGGGTGCAATTAAAAAGGATGTTAGGAAAGCAAAGAGAGAGCATGAAAAATTCTTGGCAAGTAAAATCAAGGAAATCGCAAAGATGTTTTATAAATATATTAAGAGTAAGAGGATAACTAAAGAAAGGGTAGGGCCTATTAGAGATCATGAGGGTAATCTGTGTGTGGAGGCAGGAGATGTCAGCAGGGTTCTTAATGAATACTTTGTGTCTGTTTTCACAAAGGACAGAGGCGAAGCAGACTTTGCTATCGGGGAGGAGGAGTGTGAAATATTAGATGAAATAAACATAGTGAGAGAGGAAGTATTAAGGGGTTTAGCAGCTTTAAAAGTGGATAAATCCCCAGGCCCGGATGAAATGTATCCCAGGCTGTTAAGCGAAGCAAAAGAGGAAATTGCACAGGCCCTGACCATCATTTTCCAATCCTCTCTGGCTTCAGGTGTGGTGCCGGAGGACTGCTAATGTGGTACCTTTGTTTAAAAAGGGAGAAAAGGATAGACCGAGTAATTACAGGCCAGTCAGCCTAACCTCGGTGGTGGGAAAATTATTGGAAAGAATTCTGAAGGGCAGGATAAATCTTCATTTAGAAAGACACGGATTAATCAAGGATAGTCAGCACGGATTTGTTAAGGGAAGGTCGTGTCTGACAAACTTGATTGAATTTTTTCAGGAGGTAACAAGGAGTGTGGATGAGGGTAATGCGTTTGATGTAGTGTATATGGACTTTAGCAAGGCTTTTGATAAGGTTCCACATGGCAGACTGGTCACGAAGTTAAAAGCCCATGGGATCCAGGGCAAAGTGTCAAGTTGGATTCAAAACTGGCTCGGAGGCAGGAAGCAAAGGGTGGATGGGTGTTTTTGTGACTGGAAGGCTGTTTCCAGTGGGGTTCCGCAGGGCTCAGTACTAGGTCCCTTGCTTTTTGTGGTATATATCAATGATCTAGACTTGAATATAGGGGGTATGATTAAGAAATTTGCAGATGATACTAAAATCGGCTGTGTGGTTGATACTGAAGAAGGAAGCTGTAGACTGCAGGAAGATATCAATAAATTGGTCAGGTGGGCAAAACAGTGGCAAATGGAATTCAATCCGGAGAAGTGTGAGGTAATGCATTTGGGGAGGGCGAACAAGGAAAGGGAATACACATTAAATGGTAGGACACTGAGTAGTGTAGAGGAACAAAGGGACCTTGGAGTGCATGTCCACAGATCCCTGAAGGTAGCAGGCCAGGTAAATAAGGTGGTTAAGAAGGCATATGGAATGCTTGCCTTTATTAGCCGTGGCATAGCATACAAGAGCAGCGGGGTTATGCTTCAACTGTATAAAACACTAGTTAGGCCTCAGCTAGAGTACTGCGTGCAGTTCTGGTCACCACATTACAGGAAAGATGTGATTGCACTAGAGAGGGTACAGAGGAGATTTACAAGGATGTTGCCGGGAGTAGAGAATCTTAGCTATGAGGAAAGACTGGATAGGCTGGGTCTGTTTTCCTTGGAACAGAGGAGGCTGAGGGGAGATCTTTATTGAGGTGTATAAAATTATGAGGGGCTAGATAGAAAGGACCTATTTCCCTTAGCAGAGGGGTCAAAAACCAGGGGGCACAGATTTAAAGTAATTGGTGGAAGGTTTAGAGGGGATTTGAGGGGAATTTTCTTCACCCAGAGGGTTGTGGGGGTCTGGAACGCACTGCCTGAAAGGGTGGTAGAGGCAGGAACCCTAACCACATTAAAAAGTACTTGGATGTGCACTTGGGATGCTCTAACCTGCAGGGCTACGGACCAAGAGCTGGGAAGTGGGATTAGGCTGGATAGCTCTTTGTTGGCCGGCGCGGACATGATGGGCCGAAATGGCCTCCTTCCGTGCTGTAACTTTCTATGATTCATATTTTTTCCACCAAAAGTCTTATGTAGATTCAAATAGAACAGTTCAACGCTGAACCAGTCTATATTTGCATCTATATACGTCCCTCCTCCCACAAGCATTTTAAAACATGGGAACAGATCAACCGTGACTGACTTCAATGATGTGTCGATAAAAGGGTAAATTTACCAATCCTGCGCTCCTAGTAGAGTCTCGCTCCAAGGAAGAGTTGGTTGAAGATAGAGTTACAGAAGCGCCAATTCTCAGACGCTCGCTCCCTTTGAGTGCGGCTCCCCACAGGGAGTGTGGGATCGGTGAATTTATCCTAAAGCAACTGCCTATCAAAGTTTGCAAGGCAAAAAAAAATTAATTTTCTTGCAACTAAAGTTGGCCAGGGTCCAAACACTGCTGCAGCAGCACTAGCACCATTGTACATTAAGGTCCCTCATTTAATTGTTTTTGCTGGTGCAGCCTTATCAGTAGAAAACTAACACTCAGTGCCTGAAATGTGCATTTTATTTTTGCTTACACCGTGAAGCAGAATCCTATAAAACACACATGCAAGCAAGCAGCTACTGCGGCCTGTACCACTGCCATTATAGCCATCTTGATCTGTGTTCTGAGCATATGGTTGCAGCAGTAACTGCAACAACAACTTTAGAATAACGACAGTGAAGTAAGGGCCTCAGAATTCGGTAGCTAGGGGGAAGTGATTTTGGGAGAGACCTCCTCAAAGCAGGGTGGTGCGCCATCCAGGACAAAGCAGCCTGCTTGATTGGCCACCACCTTAAACATTCACTCCCTCCACCACCACCGGCGCACCATGGCTGCAGTGTGTACCATCTACAAGATGCACTGCAGCAACTTGCCAAGGCTTCTTCAACAGCACCTCCCAAAAACCGCAACCTCTACCACCTAGAAGGACAAGGGCATCAGGTGCATGGGAATACCATCACCTCCAAGCTCCCCTCCAAGTCACACACCATCCTGACTTGGAAATATATCGCCATTCCTTCATCGTCACTGGGTCACAATCCTGGAACTCCCTCCCTAACAGTACTCTGGGAGTACCTTCACCTCATGGACTGCAGCGGTTCAAGGCAGCAGCTCACCACCACCTTCTCAAGGGCAATTAGGGATGGGCAATAAATGCTGGCCTTGCCAGTGACGCCCACATTCCATGAACGAGTAAAAAAAAAATCGCCTCTGATGGTGAAATGGTTAGCAGTAATCTGGAATTGAAGGAGGGGCTTAATGGGTGCCACAACATAAAGCTGGAAATGGTCAATGGAGCCCTGGAAGGAAAAAATAATATTTTGGGATATAGTATATGAATAATTTGGGACATGATATATCCCCCCATCCCAGGAATCAGTCTGGTGAACCTTCGTTGCACTCCCTCTATGGCAAGTATATCCTTCCTTGGGTAAGGAGACCAAAACTGCACACAATACTCCAGGTGTGGTCTCACCAGGGCCCTATATAATTGCAGTAAGACTGAAGAAAGACTGGCAGGTAATGAAAAAGGGAAATTTCTCATCAACGATGAAGGTTTTATGGATATACCAGAGTACTTTGCCTCTGTTTTCACAGTGTCAAAGTGGAAATGAAAAGATGTAAGAGAAGGTGGAGCAATTAGATAGGATAATAATAGATAAGTAAATACTGATTAAAAAATGGTGGGATTCAGTGGAAAAGGCACAAGACCTGATGTAATGCATCCTAGCCTATTGAGGGAAGTCAGAGAGGGCCTGAATGCAATCTTTCAAACATCCTTGTATATGGAAGCTGTGCTTGAGGGCTGCCAATGTAACATCTCTGTTAAAAACATAATGACTTGGGAATTTAGGAACAGGAGTAGGTTGTTCCGCAATTTAATTAGATCATGGCTGATCTGTACCTCAACTCCATTTACCCGCATTTGCTCCATATCCCTTGATACCCTTACCGAACAACAAAAATCTGGCGCGCTCAGTCTTGAAAGCTCCAATTGACCCAGCATCCACAGCCTTTTGGGGGGAAAGAGTTCCAAATTTACACTACTCTGCGTGAAAGAAGAGCTTCCTGATTTCACTCCTAAATGGCCTAGCTCTAATTTTAAGGTTACATCCCCTCGTTCAGAATTTCTCTCACCAGAGGAAATAGTTTCTCTATCTATCCTACCGAATTGCTACCAGTGCCACGTACTAGTCAGAGTAGAAATAGAAGGATATTTCAGATGAATACGTGGCTAGAAGAATGGTGCAAAGGGGAGGGATTCAAATTCCTGGGAAATTGGAACCGGTTCTGGGGGAGGTGGGACCAGTACAAACTGGACGGTTTGCACCTGGGCAGGACCGGGACCGATGTCCTAGGGGGAGTGTTTGCCAGTGCTGTTGGGGAGGGTTTAAACTAAAATGGCAGGGGGTTGGGAACCTGTGCAGGGAGACGGAGGAAAGGGAAGCAAGGATAGAAACACAAAATAGGAAGGAGAAAAGCAAAAGTGGAAGGCAGAGAAATCAAGGGTGTAAGTCAAACATGGCCACAGTAAACAATAATTCTAAAAGGAGTAAGAGTGTTAAAAAAACAAGCCTGAAGGCTCTGTGTCTTAATGCGAGGAGCATTCGTAATAAGGTGGATGAATTAGCTGTGCAAATAGATGTAAACGGATATGATATAATTGGGATTACGGAGACATGGCTCCAGGGTGACCAAGGCTGGGAATTCAACATCCAGGGGTATTCAATATTCAGGAAGGACAGACAAAAAGGAAAAGGAGGTGGGGTAGCATTGCTGGTTAAAGAGGACATTAACACAATAATAAGGAAGGATATTAGCTCTGATGATGTGCAATCTGTATGGGTACAGCTGAGAAATACCAAGGGGCAGAAAACATTAGTGGGAGTTGTGTACAGACCCCCAAACAGTAATGCTGAGGTTGGGGATGGCATTAAACGGGAAATTAGAGACGCGTGCAATAAGGGCACAGCAGTTATCATGGGTGACTTTAATCTACATATAGATTGGGCTAACCAAATTAGTAACAATACTGTGGAGGAGGAATTCCTAGAGTGTATATGGGATGGTTTCCTGGACCAATATGTTGAGGAACCAACTAGAGATCAGGCCATCTTAAACTGGGTATTATGTAATGAGAAAGGATTAATTAGCAATCTTGTTGTGCGAGGCCCCTTGGGGAGGAGCGATCATAATATGATAGAATTCTTCATTAAAATGGAGAGTGAAGTAGTTGACTCAGAGACTAGGGTCCTGAATTTAAATAAAGGAAACTACGATGGTATGAGGCGCGAGTTGGCTAGGATGGATTGGGGAACGTTACTTAAAGGGTTGTTGGTGGATCGGCAATGGCAAACATTTAAAGATTGCATGGATGAACTACAGAATTTGTTCATCCCTGTTTGGCATAAAAATAAAACAAAAAAGGTGACTCAACCATGGCTAACAAGGGAAATTAGGGATAGCATAAGATCCAAGGAGAGGACATATAAATTGGCCAGAAAAAGCAGCAAACCTGTGGATTGGGAGCAGTTTAGGATTCAGCAAAGGAGGACAAAGGGATTAATTAAGAGGGGGGAAATAGAGTATGAGAGTAAGCTTGCAGGGAACATAAAAACTGACTGTAAAAGCTTCTATAGATATGTGAAGAGAAAAAGATTGGTGAAGTCAAGCGTAGGTCCCTTGCAGTCAGAATCAGGGGAATTTATACTGGGAAACAAAGAAATGGCAGACCAATTAAATACATACTTTGGTTCTGTCTTCACAAAGGAGGAAACAAATAACCTCCCAGAGATGTCGGGGAACATAGGGTCTAATGAGAGGGAGGAACTGAATGAAATCAGTATTTGTAGGGAAATGGTGTTAGGGAAATTGATGGGATTGAAGGCCGATAAATCCCCAGGGCCTGATAATCTACATCCTAGGGTACTTAAGAAAGTGGCCCTAGAAATAGTAGATGCATTGCTGGTCATCTTCCAAAATTCTATAGACTCTGGAACAGTTCCCATGGATTGGAGGGTAGCTAATGTAACCCCACTATTTAAAAAAGGTGGTAGAGAGAAAATGGGGAATTATAGACCGGTAAGCCTGACATCGGTAGTGGGCAAAATGCTAGAGTCCATTATAAAAGATGTAATAGCAGAGCACTTGGAAAACAGTGACAGGATCGGACAAAGTCAACATGGATTTACAAAAGGTAAATCATGCTTGACTAATCTACTGGAATTTTTTGAGGATGTAACTGGTAGAATAGATAAGGGAGAACCAGTGGATGTGGTGTATTTGGACTTTCAAAAGGCTTTCGATAAGGTCCCGCATAAGAGATTAGCGTGCAAAGTTAAAGCACACAGGATTGGGGGTAAGGTACTGTCTTGGATAGAAAACTGGTTGGCAGACAGGAAGCAAAGAGTTGGAATAAACGGGTCTTTTTCCGAGTGGCAGGCAGTGACTAGTGGGGTACCGCAGGGATCGGTGCTAGGACCCCAGTTATTCACAATATATATTAATGATCTAGACGAGGGAACTAGATGTAATATCTCCAAGTTTGCAGACGACACAAAGCTGGGTGAGGAGGATGCAGAGAAACTCCAGTATGATTTGGACAGGTTGGGTGATTGGGCAGATGCATGGCAGATGCAGTATAATGTGGATAAATGCGAGGTTATCCACTTTGGTGGCAAAAACAGGAAGACAGATTATTATCTGAACGCCAATAGATTGGGAAAAGGGGAAGTGCAACGAGACCTGGGTGTCCTTGTGCTCCAGTCGCTGAAGGTAAGCATGCAGGTGCAGCAGGCAGTTAAGAAGGCAAATGGTATGTTGGCCTTCATAGCGAGAGGATTCGAGTACAGGAGCAAGGATGTCTTGCTACAGTTGTACAGGGCCTTGGTGAGACCACACCTTGAGTATTGTGTGCAGTTTTGGTCGCCTTATCTGAGGAAGGATGTTTTTTCCATGGAGAGAGTGCAGCGAAGATTCACCAGACTGATACCTGGGATGGCAGGAATGACGTACGAAGAGAGACTGGGTCGATTGGGCTTGTATTCGCTAGAGTTTAGAAGAATGAGAGGGGATCTCATTGAAACTTATAAAATTCTAACAGGACTAGATGCAGGAAGGATGTTCCCGATGGTGGGGAAGTCCAGAACCAGGGGTCACAGTCTAAGGATAAGGGGTAAGCCATTTAGGACTGATGAGGAATTTCTTCACCCAGAGAGTGGTGAACCTGTGGAATTCTCTACCACAGAAGACAGTTGAGTCCAATTCATTAAATATATTCAAGAAGGAGTTAGATATATTTCTTAAGGCTAAGGGGATCAAGGGATATGGGGAGAAAGCAGGGACAGGGTACTGAATTTGGATGATCAGCCATGATCGCATTGAATAGCGGAGCAGGCTCGAGGGCCGAATGGCCTACTCCTGCTCCTATCTTCTATGTTTCTATGAATCCCTTCATCATTTTAAACACTTAATATTGCTTAAGTAGGTAGCATTAGTCCAGCAGCTCTTACCTTGCAGTATCCAGGATTTGGAAATACTCATAGCTGAGGTCACAAGAAACAAGGCCAAGCTGTTGTAAATTGGAAAAAATGTCTGAACTCCAGCCTACTCTCAAATTGTGGACAGAGCATGCCCACCACAGAACCTCGGCGCTCAATGCAAGATGGGAAAGTAGGAACTGGGGATATGTTGAAAATATTTCAAGAGGAAAGGAGAAATTGGCTATTGTAGAAAGTAGTTGGGCACAAACTGGAGAAGAGGGCTGCAGTCCCACACTCAAGCTATTGGGGAAGAGCCATCGTTAACAAGGTTGTTGGTGTTACGGGGAGGCTGGAACCGAAGTGGCAGTCTAAAAACTTACATTTGAGGTTTAACAGTAGAAATAAAACATTCTACTGATAAGATGTGTACACATTGTGTACTATCTTCATCTAGTGCTGATTTAAGCAATTTAAACTTAAAATTGTCTCGGACAGAAATAATGCCTAATACTGCCATTATGTAGAAAAGAAAACTAGACAGTAAATTTTAACAAGAATATACAAACAATATGTTTTTGCTCATCCTAACATTCCATCTGGTTTGTATACTCTGCTTATAAATACAAGCATATTTGTTTCTTCACCGGATATAATTTGTTGCTTGTTCGATCAGATTCAATTTTTCTGCCTGTTTGAGTACTTACTTTCGCTCATTCTTCATTCTGATCTCTACGGACTGGCTTCTTGTTCATTTTGCTGCATCTGTCTCGTTTTCCCTTTCCTTTGAGTGTTTTTGTGCGATATGTAATATGATCAAAACTGAGGTTTATTTTTATCAGGTAGCACATTGTGAATGAGTTTGCATAAAATTCCGCTGCGTGCCATTTTGATTTGACACGGCTGTGGTCACGATTGTGTTTAATTTGCACACGAAGAAATCAGGTCATAAAGTACAATATCGCTCTTCAATTAGTGTGTTTATTATAAATTGTGGAAAGAATCCCAAGTGCAGCACAACTCCACCCGACTTTATGCCTAGTTCCCAGTCTGACCCCAGGCAAGTACCAGCCTCAGACCGCTCTGCCTGCATCCTGCAAAAATTCCAGTTTCCCACATATGACGTGTACATCAAAAAAAAACATTTCGAACCCAAGGAATTATGCCAGATAACTGCAAATTCCAAGAGCTATACAAATCTGTGAGCAATACTATGAGAGGTCCATAGGATCTTCCTTTGCATCTCATAGCTGCTCAATTGATATTCACAGGCACTTCAGGGGGTGGTTCCAAGGGAATTCCTGGAGACTGACAGCAGGGGCCTACCGTGATTCTGATTGGGAGGCACTTGAGCCTGGAAACATTGGTACCACCTATGCGGGTCAATGCATTTAGTTGATGCTGACTTGGCGTCTTCCAAATTAGGGGTCACAACAACAGTGCAGGAGATTGCAGATGGACATAGACAGATTAGTGGAGTGGGATGCAACTAAATGTAAAATAATATCATTTGGGGGAAAAACACAGTGAACGGAAGTGAATCCTAAATGGTTAGATCCTTAACAGAGTGGAGGAACAAAGAGAGTCGTGTCAGCCGTGGCTCAGTTGGGAGCATCTCGCCTCTGAGTCAGATGTTTGTGCTCCAGTCCCGCTCCAGCTGAGGGAGCGCTGCACTGTTGGAGGTGCCGCTTTTGGATGAGGTGTTAAACCGATCCCATGGCACGTAAAAGATCCCATGGCACGATTCAAAGAAGAGCAGAAGAGTGCTCCCCAGTGTCCTGGCTAATATTTATCCCTCAACCATCATCACTAAAAACAAATGATCTGGTCATTTTCTCATTGCTATTTGTGGGATCTTGCTGTGCGCAAATTGGCTGCTGCGTTTCCTACATTACAAGCGTGACCACACGTCAAAAATACTTGATTGGCTGTAAAGCATCTTTGGGACGTTCTGAGGTCATGAAAGGCCCTATATAAATGCAACCTTTTTTTTGCAGTTACATAGATATCTGAAGGTGGGAGTCCAGGTAGATATGAAGTCCAATGGGATCCTAGGTTTTATACATAGGGCCATCGAATATAAAAGCAAGGCAGTGATGTTGAATTTATTGATGATGAAGACATTGGTTAGGCCATGTAGGAGTATCAGGTGCATTTCTGGCCACCATATTATAGGGAGGATATTTGAGCCATGGAAAGAGGACAGAGAAGATTCATTAGAATGACATAGGGAATGAGAGATTATAGTTATGAAGGAAGGCCCAGAAAATTGTTTTTTTTTACTTGAAAGGTTTTTAATGGGGTAAACAGTGAAAGATTGTTTCCACTTGTTGGTGAGTCGTTAACGGGAGATCTAGACTCAGTTATCACTGAAAGAATGAAGAGATCATATGAAGAAATATATTGCCGTTCCTCCATCGTGACTGGGTCAAAATCCTGGAACTCCCTACCTAACAGCACTATGGGAGTACCTTCACCACACGGACTGCAGCGGTTCAAGAAGGCGGCTCACCACCACCTTCTCAAGGGCAATCAGTGATGGGCAATAAATGCTGGCTTTGCCAGCGACGCCCACATCCCAGGAACTAATAAAAAAAACAATTTCACAGAGTTATTAGAATATGGAATGCATTATCACAAGTGGCTATTGAAGCAGAGACTTCATTTAAAAGGCAATTGGATAAGTATTTGACAGGGAAGAGGATAAAAGGATAGGGAAAGGGCAGGGAAGGGATTGGAGTAGATAGCTGCAACTCAAGAACTAGCACCAGCACAGGTGTGCTGGGCTGAATGTCCTGATCCTGTGCTGTAACTCCTGGCCTGATCCTTGGCATTCCCAACAGAGCCACTCTCTGACATTCCCATAACTGATGCCTGCAGAGCAGTCGTTATTCATGTGTGAACTCTGACTGTGTGTCTGCAAGCTGCTGGACCACAGGGATGACAGCAGCTGGGCTCAATCCTGTCCTTGCCCACATACCCACATACAGATGCTGCCATCAGTGGTCAATGAATAGTGATCAGGAGCAGGAACACTGGCAGATTTGAGCTCAGTTACAGTAACTCAGCATAGACTGAAGGCTAAACTCTGGTCTATATGACCCAACTACCCACTGGATAAAGCTATCATTTCAATAACATATTGTGATTCTGACTGAAAACGAATTCAGATAAATAGGTATGGTTTACTGCTTCAACTAGATTGATTCCTGGGATGAGAGGGTTGTCTTATGATGAGAGATTGAGTAGATTGGGCCTATACCCTCGAGTTTAGAAGAATGAGAGGTGATCTCATTGAAACATACAAGATTCTGAAGGGGATTCACAGGGTAGATGCTCCCCTGGCTGGAGTGTCTAGAACTAGGGGGCATAGTCTCAGGATAAGGGGAAGGCCATTTAAGATTGAGATGAGGAGGAATTTCTTCACTCAGAGGGTTGTGAATCTTTGGAATTCTCTACCTCAGAGGGCTGTGGATGCTGAGTCATTGAGTACATTTAAGGCTGAGATAGTTAGATTTTTGACCTCGAGGGGAATTAAGGGATCAGTTTGGGTTCCGCCAAGAACACTCGGCTCCAGATCTCATTATAGCCTTGGTCCAAACATGGACAAAAGAGCTGAATTCCAGAGGTGAGGTGAGAGTGATTGCCCTTGACATCAAGGCAGCATTTGACCGAGTGTGGCATCAAGGAGCCCCAGTAAAACTGAAGTCAATGGGAATCGGGGGGGGAAAACTCTCCACTGGCTGGAGTCATACTTAGCACAAAGGAAGATGGTTGTGGTGGTTGGAGGTCAATCATCACAGCCCCAGTACATCGCCGCAGGAGTTACTCAGGGCAGTGTCCTAGGCCCAACCATTTTCAGCTGCTTCATCAATGACCTTCCCTCCATCATAAGGTCAGAAGTGGGGATGTTCGCTGATGACTGCACAGTGTTCAGTGCCATTCGCAACTCCTCAGACAATGAAGCAGTCCATGCTTGCATGCAGTAAGACCTGGACGACATTCAGGCTTGGGCTGATAAGTGGCAGGTAACATTCGCGTCATACAAGTGTCAGGCAATGACTATCTCCAACAAGCGAGCGTCTAACCACCACCCCTTGACATTCAACGGCATTACCATCGCAGAATCTCCCACCATCAACATCCTGGGGGTCACCATTGACCAGAAACTTAACTGGACCAGCCACATAAATACTGTGGCAACAAGAGCAGATCAGAGGCTGGGTATTCTGTGGCGTGTGTCTCACCTCCTGACTCCCCAAAGCCTTTCCACCATCTACAAGGCACAAGTAAGCAGTGTGATGGAATATTCTCCACTTGCCTGGATGAGTACAGCTCCAACAACACTCCAGAAGCTCGACACCATCCAGGACAAAGCAGCCTGCTTGATTGGCATCCCATCCACCATCTTAAACATTCACTCCCTCCACCGTGTACCGTGGCTGCAGTGTGTACCATCTACAAGATGCACTGCAGCAACTCGCCAAGACTTCTTAGGCAGCACCTCCCAAACCCGCGACCTTTTCCACCTAGAAGGACAAGAGCAGCAGGCGCATGGGAACACCACCACCTCCAAGTTCCCCTCCAAGTCACACACCATCCTGACTTGGAAATATATCGCCGATCCTTCATCGTCGCTGGGTCAAAATCCTGGAACTCCCTCCCTAACAGCACCGTGGGAGTACCTTCACCACATGGACTGCAGCAGTTCAAGAAGGCGGATCACCACCACCTTCTCAAGGGCAACTATTAATGGGCAATAAATGCTAGCCTTGCCAGTGACGCCCACATCCCATGAATGAATTTTTAAAAAATGGAGATCGGGCATGAAAGTGGGGTTGAGGTTAAAGATCAGCCATGGTCTTATTGAATGGTGGAGCAGGCTCGAGGGGCCGTGTGGCCTACTCCTGCTCCTAATTCATGTGTTCTTATGTTCTTCAGTTTCCTTTTTAGTGTTTACCCATCACCAAGAAATGAAGTGACAGCTTTGGCAGAAAGTAACAGACGGAGTTTTTGTTGTGAGTTGCTGGTTGGTTTCCCTTTACTGTAAATGATTATTTCCATCAGTTTTTACTTATTACAATGTCAGCTTATTACTCGAGTTCCTGAATTTAAACACGCAATTGCTTGGCGGGAAAGCGTTGTGTTTTCAGGATTACTCATGATTCCTAGCATTTTGAGGGAAAATATACGACATGGTGGTCAAGTGGTTCATTGGGTGTTACCAACACTTAGAGGGGAATTTTACCCCCCGGCCCCCCCACCACCCCCCCCCCCCCCACACCGAACCACAAAGATGGGTGGGTTTGGGTCGGTGGGCTGTGAAAACCCAAACCTAACCCGCCCACTTCTGCTTTTACAGGAGGCGGGCAATCAACCTGCTCCCAGGAGGCGGGTTGGTCAATTAAATAGAATAATGAGGCTGTGTGCCTCATATTTTATCTGTCTTTCAGGTTGAAGCCTGGCTGGCCGGGTTTCCTGGGCCTCGGGAAACTCGGCAGCTAAAGGGAGGTGAGGACTGCTGCCTGGATGAGCTAAGTGCCTTTCCAGCACTGCTTGTGGGCCAGAGGAGCACAAGTGCGTCTTGCGGACACCCCCCCCAGGATCACGGACCACCCCCTCCCCACACACCCAGGACGAGGAACCTCTCGCTCCCTGCCCCTCACACTCCCACTAACCCAGCTGCAGGTTCCCTACCTGCTCTTGGCCTGTGGCCTCCTCCGGAGCGTTCTCTGCCCGACGGGGAGCAAAGCCTGTCAATCAGGCTGTCTTCCAGGTGGGGAACCTGATGGAAATAAAAGACGCCGTTGTGGAG
Source organism: Squalus acanthias (assembly GCA_030390025.1). Lineage (NCBI taxonomy): Eukaryota > Metazoa > Chordata > Chondrichthyes > Squaliformes > Squalidae > Squalus > Squalus acanthias. Next base: position 262,692,324 of record CM059425.1, read on the forward strand.
TCCAAGCGTGCAGGGAAATTCCTGAACATAACTCCCTCCCCACCACTCAGAAATCCTGCCCCAGTCAAGATCAGGGCCTTAATGTCAACCAGCAGTTGATTGCTACAATTCTCCGAATGGTGAATTCCAGATCTCGTCAAGGTCATTGCGGGGAAGGAAAGCGGCAAGATTTAGAGCATAATCAGCACGAGGGCTGCAACAGTTCAAGGACAAGGCCCACTGCCACCTTCTCAGGGCAACTCGGGATGGGCAGTAAATGCTGGTCTTGCCCAAGTCGCCCACATTGCCAAGAACAAATAATAAAGAAAATAGTTCCTTACAGAGATGGAGACAGAATCCACTTGCGCAGTCGTAGCAGCTGGTTTCACAGCATCTCTGGCTTAGGATCAGGTCACTGACTGACCCCCTTAGCTAAGGTGTGGTGTGTGTGGCACAGATGGATCTGAAGGAGCAGGCAAAAAGTTTCCTTTTTTAAACTTCCATCCAGTTTTGCAAAGTTTTTCAGATTTTCACAGGTGGTAGATGCAGAAACCCTCATCGCATTTAAAAATGTTTACTGTCTGGAATTTCTGAATCAGAAGTAAAAATAGCAAACCAGACGAGCTTTAGTGGGCAGAGGGAGGTATACAAAGCTAGACTGTATGTAAGCTACACTTTAAGTAAGACTGTGTGTGATGTTGTAACTATTCAAGTACTTTGTGCGTTCTGATCTCGTAACAACTCGATAGTCAAATGTGACATTGAATGAAATTTGTATTACCTTTAGCAAGTACATTGCAATCAGCCTGTGACCAGTACTTGCAACTGGTCACAGGCTGTTTGTAGAATTTTAGCTATGAGGAAAGATTGAATAGGCTGGGGTTGTTTTCTCTGCAACAGAGGAGACTGAGGGGATACTTAACTGAGGTGTATAAAATTGAGAGGCCGAGATAGAGTGCATAGGAAGCACCTATTTCCCTGAGCAGAGAGGTCAATAACCAGGGGGCATAGATTTAAAGTAATTGGTAGAAGGATTAGAGGGGAGTTGAGGAGAACTTTTTTTTCCACCCAGAGGGTGGTAGATGCAGAAACCCTCATCACATTTAAAAAGTACTTGGATATGCATTTGAAGTGCCATAACCTACAAGAGCTGGAAAGTGGGATTGGGCTGGATAGCTCTTTTTTGGCCGGCACAGACACAATGGGCCGAATGGCCTCCTTCTGTGCCATAAATTTCTATGACTATGATTCTAACTGCATGGTTCCCTCCCATATATGTAAAGCATATAGAACTCGACAATATGCTATAATTGTCTGATGCACTAGAGATTACATTTAGCAGTTTGTGTCAACAGAGAACGTTCCAGATTTAGACTTTTTTTGTGCCAGTTTTCTTTCTCCCCATCTCTCTCCAGACCCTGATTCTTAGTGGGGTGCAGTTTTGTGGATGCCAGCAGTCCATTAGTAATTTGTTCAAGTGGCCGTTCTTGTGGGAGCCGAGTCAGCAGTTTGACTATGGAGGGCATCAGAGCCAAACCCAACGTTTATAGACATGCGCTTTCCAGGAAGAATGACTGGATAGTAATCCTAAACAGGAAAGCTGTTCCACATTCAAGTGGAATTACAGTAATTGGATAGCTCTTTCAAATTTTTCTTTTTCAAGTATATATCCAGTTCCCTTCTGAAAGTTATTATTGAATCTGCTTCCACCACCCTTTCAGCCAATGCATTCCAGATCACAACAACTTACTGAGTAAAAAAATTTCTCCTCATCTGCCCCCTGCCTTTTTTTGCCAATTATCTTAATTCGGTGTCCTCTGGTTACAGACCCTCCCACCAGTGGAAACCTTATCTACTCTATCAAAACCCCTCATAATTTTGAACACTTCCATTAAATCTTTGCTCTAACGAGAACAATCCCAGCTTTTCCAGTCTCTCCACATAACTGAATTCCCTTATCTCTGGTACCATTCTGATAAATCTCCTCAGCACCCTCTCTAAGGCCTTGACATTCATTCTAAAGTGTGGTGTCCAAAATTGGACACACTATTCCAGCTGAGGTCTGACCAGTGATTTCTAACGATTTACTCTCACTTCCTTGCTTTTGAACTCTATGCCTCTGTTTATAAAGCCAAGGGTCCCATAGATAGAATCATAGAAATTAACAGCACGGAAGGAGGCCATTTCGGCCCATCGTGTCCGTGCCGGCCAACAAAGAGCTATCTGGCCTAATCCCACTTCCCAGCTCTTGGTCCGTAGCCCTGCAGGTTAGAGCATCCCAAGTGCACATCCAAGTACTTTTTTAATGTGGTTAGAGTTCCTGTCCCTACCACCCTTTCAGGCAGTGAGTTCCAGACCCCCACAACCCTCTGGGTGAAGAAATTTCCCCTCAAATCCCCTCTAAACCTTCCACCAATTATTTTAAATCTGTGCCCCCTGGTTTTTGACCCCTCTGCTAAGGGAAATAGGTCCTTTCTATCCACTTTATCTATGCCCCTCATAATTTTATACAGCTCAATAAGGTCTCCCCTCAGCCTCCTCTGTTCCAAGGAAAACAGACCCAGTCTTTCCTCATAGCTAAGATTCTCTACTCCCGGCAACATCCTTGTAAATCTCCTCTGTACTCTCTCTTGTGCAATCACATCTTTCCTGTAATGTGGTGACCAGAACTGCACGCAGTACTCTAGCTGAGGCCTAACTAGTGTTTTATACAGTTGAAGCATAACCTCCCTGCTCTTATATTCTATGCCACGGCTAATAAAGGTAAGCATTCCGTATGCCTTCTTAACCACCTTATCTACTTGGCCTGCTACCTTCAGGGATCTGAGGACATGCACTCCAAGGTCCCTTTGTTCCTCTACACTGCTCAGTGTCCTACCATTTAATGTGTATTCCCTTTCCTTGTTCGCCCTCCCCAAATGCATTACCTCACACTTCTCCGGATTGAATTCCATTTGCCACTGTACTGCCCACCTGACCAATTTATTGATATCTTCCTGCAGTCTACAGCTTCCTTCTTCAGTATCAACCACACAGCCGATTTTAGTATCATCTGCAAACTTCTTAATCATACCCCCTATATTCAAGTCTAGATCGTTGATATATACCACAAAAAGCAAGGGACCTAGTACTGAGCCCTGCGGAACCCCACTGGAAACAGCCTTCCAGTCACAAAAACACCCATCAACCATTACCCTCTGCTTCCTGTCTCCGAGCCAGTTTTGAATCCATATGCTTTCTTAACAGCTTTGTCAACTTGTCCTGCCACATTCAAAGATATGTGCGTATGAACTCCAGGTCTCTCTTCCTGCACCCCTTTTAAAAATTTTACCATTTAGTTTATACTGCCTATCCTCATTTTTCCTTCCAAAATGCACCATTTGTTCCAAAAAGTTATGGACGCAAGAAATATGCCCAACAATGTTACCTCTAATTTTTTTTGGGCCACGCAGCCCCTTTAACGGGCAGCGCGGCTCATTAAAAAATTTTGCACATGCGCGGTTGTTGCATTTAAAAGCTGTATCACCGGCTGCGCGGGACCACTTAAAGGGAACATTGATGCCCAGTACTCTATGATCCTCAATATTGGGTCCTGGAACCTGGGCATTGCCAGCTATGAAACGCAGTATTTCCCTTTAACCTACTTGGCTGATCTAACATCTGAAGTCTGTATTCTGGTGGATCTGCACTGAGTGCTCTGCTGTAATGTTTTTGTTCCTCTTTATTGATAAAGGGAGGAGAAAGAGCGTGTAGGAGTGCGCATTTACTGTTCAAGAGGCGCATTAGTATAGTTCACAGGAGCACTGATCATAGTATTGATAGAGATGATAAAAGTTATGATGGAGTATTTGAGAGCACATTAAATAAATTGCCACCTAATATGGTTAATGCAAAAACATACTAGCTGCATTTAAAAGGAAACTTGGACCAATTTTAATTTGTGTTGAAGGTTACAGTATGCTGCTGGAGCCGGATATGATTAAGAGAGCCACATTTAGAGTTTGGAGACCAGGAGCAGGAGAGGAATGTTTGTATCTGGCAACAGTTCTGAAGGATGTTATTTTCTAGTTGAATGAGCCAAATTCCCTTTTCTTCATTTTATTAAACTTGCCCACGGTTGCAGTAGTTGAAAGTTTAGACTAAGGTAAAGGGCAGAATCTGTCGGTTCCATGTAAAGTGCTGGCTTCAGATCCTGTTGTGGGTTTTCGCTGTTGAAGTTTTCGGCATCTTTTTTTAAAAACTGCCTATTCAGACCAGTATAGCTGAATTGAATAAATGTTAGGTGGCTAAATCCACAGACGACAGCTGTGCTTTTAAATTCTGAGAAGTCGCACAACACCAGGTTATAGTCCAACAGTTTTATTTGAAATCACAAGCTTTTGGAGCTGCTGCTCCTTCGTCAGGTGAAGTGAAGAAATACAAATCGGCACATCATATATAGACAGAGAACAATGTCTGTGCAGAGTACAATGTCAGACGACTACAGTTAATCTTTCTGAATCTTTTAATCTTTTAAATCTTTTTAATCTTTTAAATTCTGTGAGACAATTCTGTATTTTTGTCTTTACGATTTAGCTTTTGTGTTGGCTTCTTGAATTCTAATTTGCAGTTATGTCTCAGTGTGAAATTCAGATAGTCCAATTTACTGACTGACGTGGAGTTGGTGTTAGATGATAGAGGGAAGCAGGTACACAACTACTTTCAGTGAAGTATTCAGCATTGGTAGCACGAAACAGATCAGGTGAACTCCGGGCTCAATACTACAAGGACGAAGGGTCATCGACCTGAAACGTTAACTCTGTTTCTCTCTCCACAGATGCTGCCTGACCTGCTGAGTATTTCCAGCATTTTCTTCTTTTTTATTTTAGATTTCCAGCATCCGCAGTATTTTGCTTTTGTATCCTGAGTCTGTGTTGGCTTTGTGCTTGCTGTTTATTCCTTGACTCATTTCACGGGCTACAGAGAAAACACATGGACATGGCAGCAGTGCAGATTGCAGCTCTGAGATAAATGCATGACTTTGTATTTGGGAAGTCGGTGAACTGTTAAGAACATAAATAGGAGCAGGAGTAGGCCATATGGCCCCTCGAGCCTGCTCTGCCATTCAATAAGATCATGGCTGATCATCGACCTCAACTCCACTTTCCCGCCCGATCTCCATATCCCTTGATTCCCCTAGAGTCCAAAAATCTATCTACCTCAGCCTTGAATATAGTCAAAGACTCAGCATCCACAGCCCTCTGGGGCAGAGAATTCCAAAGATTCACAACCCTCTGAGTGAAGAAATTTCTCCTCATCTTAGTCTTAAATGGCCGACCCCTGAGACCATGCTCCCTAGTTAAACATAGAAACATAGAAAATAGGTGCAGGAGTAGACCATTCGGTCCTTCGAGCCTGCACCGCCATTTAATGCGTTCATGGCTGAACATGCTACCTCAGTATCCTATTCCTGCTTTCTCGCCATACCCCTTGATCCCCCTAGTTGTGAGTATTATATCTAACTCCCTTTTGAATATATTTAGCGAACTGGCCTCAACAACCTTCTGTGGTAGAGAATTCCACAGATTCACCACTCTCTGGGTGAAGAAATTCCTCCTCATCTCAGTCTTAAATGGCTTCCCCTTTATCCTTAGACTGTGACCCCTGGTTTTAGTTTTCCCTAACATTGGAAACATTCTGCCCGCATCTAATTTGTCTAAACCAGTCAGGATTTTAAACGTCTCTATAAGATCCCCCCTCATTCTTCTGAACTCCAGAGGATACAAGTTCAGTTGATCCAGTCTTTCTTGATATGTCAGTCTGGACATCCCAGGAATCAATCTAGTGAACCTTCGTTGCACTCTCTCAATAGCAAGAATGTCCTTCCTCAAGTTAGGAGACCAAAACTGCACACAATACTCCAGGTGTGGCCTCACCAAGGCCCTGTACAACTGTAGCATCACCTCCCTACTCCTGTACTCAAATCCCCTTGCTATGAAGGCCATCATGCCATTTGCTTTCTTGACTGCCTGCTGCACTTGCCTTCCCACCTTCAGTGACTGATGTACCATGATGCCCAGGTCTCGTTGCACCTCCCCTTTCCCTAATCTGCCACCATTCAGGTAATAGTCTGCCTCCCTATTTTTACCACCAAAGTGGATAACCTCACATTTATCCACATTGTACTTCATCTGCCATACATTTGCCCATTCACCCAACCTGTCCAAGTCACTCTGTAGCCTCCTAGCATCCTCCTCATTGTTCACACTGCCTCCCAATTTAGTGTCATCCGCAAATTTGGAGATATTACAATTAATCCCTTCGTCCAAATCATTAATATATAATGTAAACAGCTGGAGCCCCAGCACCGAACCCTGCGGTACCCCGCTGGTCACTGCCTGCCATTCTGAAAAGTACCCATTTACTCCTACTCTTTGTTTCCTGTGTGCCAACCAGTTCTCAATCCACGTCAACACATTACCCCCAATCCCATGTGCTTTAACTTTGCACACCAATCTCTTGTGTGGGACCTTGTCGAAGGCCTTCTGAAAGTCCAAATACACCACATCTACTGGTTCCCCCCCGTCCACCCTATTGGAAACATCCTCAAAAAATTCCAGAAGATTTGTCAAGCATGATTTCCCTATCACAAATCCATGCTGACTTGGACCTATCATGTCGCCACTTTCCAAATGGTCTGTTATGACATCTTTAATAATTGATTCCATCATTTTACCCACCACCGATGTCAGGCTGACCGGTCTATAATTCCCTGCTTTCTCCCTCCCTCCTTTTTTAGAAAGAGGGGTTACATTAGCCACCCTCCACTCCTTCGGAACTGATCCAGAGTCTAAGGAATGTTGGAAAATGATCGTCAATGCATCCACTATTTCCAAGGCCACCTCCTTAAGTACTCTGGGATGCAGACCATCAGGCCCTGGGGATTTATCAGCCTTCAGTCCCATCAATTTCCCCAACACCTTTTCCCGACTGATAAGGATTTCCCTCAGCTCCTCCCTCTTACCAGATCCTTTGATCTCTTTTATTTCCGGAAGGTTGTTTGTGTCCTCCACAGTAAACACCGAACCAAAGTACTTGTTCAATTGATCTGCCATTTCTTTGTTCCCCATTATGACTTCCCCTGTTTCTGACTGCAGGGGACCTACGTTTGTTTTTACTAACCTCTTTCTTTTTACATATTTATAGAAGCTTTTGCAGTCCGTTTTATTGTTCTCCGCAAGCTTCCTTTCATATTTTATTTTCCCTGCCCTAATCAAACCCTTCGTCCTCCTCTGCTGAGTTTTAAAGTTCTCCCAGTCCCCGGGTTTGCTGCTACTTCTGGCCAATTTGTATGCCACTTCCTTGCTTTTAATACTATCCCTGATTTCCCTTGTTAGCCATGGTTGAGCCACCTTCCCTTTTTTATTTTTACGCCAGACAGGGATGTACAATTGCTGTAGTTCATCCATGCGATCTCTAAATGTCTGCCATTGCCCTTCCACTGATAACCCCTTAAATATCGCTTGCCAATCTAACCTCGCCAATTCACGCCTCATACCCTCAAAGTTGCCCTTATTTAAGTTCTGGACCATGGTCTCTGAATTAACTGTTTCCTTCTCCATCCTAATGTAGAACTCCACCATACTATGGTCACTCTTCCCCAAGGGGCCTCGCACCACAAGATTGCTGATTAGTCCTTCCTCATTACACAACACCCAGTCCAGGATGGCCTCCCCTCTAGTTGGTTCCTCAACATACTTGTTTAGGAAACCATCCCTTAAACACTCCAGGAAATCCTCCTCCACCGTATTGCTTCCAGTTTGCGTAGCCCAATCTATATGCATATTAAAGTCACCCATGATAACTGCTGCGCCTTTTTTGCATGCACCTCTGATTTCCTGTTTCATACCCTCCCCCACCTCACTACTACTGTTTGGAGGTCTGTACACAACCCCCACTAACGTTTTCTGCCCTTTGGTGTTCTGCAGCTCAACCCATATTGATTCCACATCCTCCAAGCTAATGTCCTTCCTAGCTATTGCATTAATCTCCTTTTTAACCAGCAATGCTACCCCACCCCCTTTTCCTTTTATTCTATCCTTCCTGAATGTTGAATATCCCTGGATATTCAGTTCCCAGCCTTGATTGTTCTGGAGCCACGTCTCTGTAATCCCAATCACATCATATCCGTTAACATCAATTTGCACAGTCAATTCATCCACCTTATTACGGATACTCCTTGCATTAAGACACAGAGCCTTTAGGCTTGTTTTATTAACACCCTTTGTCCTTTTAGACTTATGATTTAGTATGGCCCTTTGTGTTTCTTGCCTTTGTTTACTCGGATTTCCCTTATTGTTTCTCACCCTTCTAACATTTGTTTCTGACTGCATATTACTTCCCCCTGTTTCGCTACATAGGTTCCCATTCCCCTGCCATATTAGTTTAAATCCTCCCGAACTGCCTTAGCAAATGTTACCCCGAGGACATCGGTTCCAGTCCTGCCCAAGTGCAGACCGTCCCTTTTGTACAGGTCCCACTTCCCCCAGAACTGGTTCCAATGCCTCAGGTATTTCAATCCCTCCCTCCTGCACCACTGCTCAAGCCACTTATTTAATCTCGCTATCCTGTTCATGCTACTCTGATTAGCACGTGGCACTGGTAGCAACCCAGAGATTACTACCTTTGAGGTCCTACTTTTCAATTTAGCTCCTAGCTCCCTAAATTCTGCTTGTAGGACCTCTTCCCGCTTTTTACCTATATCGTTGGTACCTACATGCACCACGACAGCTGGCTCTTCACCCTCCCTTTCCAGAATGTTCTGCAGCCGCTCCGAGACATCCTTGACCCTTGCACCAGGGAGGCAACATACCATCCTGGAATCTCGGTTGCGGCCACAGAAACTCCTGTCTATTCCCCTTACAATTGAGTCCCCTATCACTATAGCTCTACCACTCTTTTTCCCGCCCTGCTGTGCAGCAGAGCCAGCCATGGTGCCATGAACCTGGCTGCTGGTGCCTTCCCCTGGTAGGTCATTTCCCCCAACAGTATCCAAAACGGTATATCTGTTTTGGAGGGAGACGACCGCAGGGAACTCCTGCACTACCTTCCTGATATTGCCCTGCCTCTTGGTCACCCATTTACTGTCTGACCTAGCCTTTACCCACGGTGTGTTCAACTCACTAAATGAGTAATCCACAAAGTTCTCGTCATTGTTCTGGACACTCCAGCCAGGGGAAACAACCTCTCAGCATCTACCCTGTCAATCTCCTTCAGAATCTTGTATGTTTCAATCAGATCACCTCTCATTCTTCGAAACTCCAGAGAGTATAGGCCCATTCTACACAATCTCTCATCATAGGACAGCCCTCTCATCCCAGGAATCAATCTAGTGAACCTTCGTTGCACCGCCTCCAAGGCAAGTATATCCTTCCTTAGATAAGGAGACCAAAACTGTGCACAGTGCTCCAGGTGTGGTCTCACCAAGGTCCTGTACAATTGTAGCAAGACTTCCTTACTCTTATACTCCAACCCCTTTGCAATAAAGACCAACATGCCATTTGCCTTCCTTATTGCTTGCTGTACCTGCATGCTAGCTTTCAGTGTTTCTTGCACGATGACACCCAAATCTCTCTGAACACCAACATTTGAAAGATTCTCAGCATTTAAAAAAGATTCTGTTTTTCTATTCTTCCTACCAAAGTGAATAACCTCACATTTCCCTACATTATACTCCATCTGCCACCTTACTACCCACTCACTTAGTCTATCTATATCCCTTTGCAGACTCTTTGTATTCTCCTCACAGATTACTGTCCCACCTAGCTTTGTATCGTCAGCAAACTTGAATACATTACACTTGGTCCCTTCATACAAAAACAGATTATCTGGTCATTATCACATTGCTGTTTGTGGGAGTTTGCATTGCGCAATTTTGGCTGCCGCGTTTCCCATATTACAACAGTGACCTCCACTTCAAAAAAAAAGTACTTCATTGGCTGTAAAGAGCTTTGAGACGTCCGGTGGCCGTGAAAGGCGCTATATAAATGCAAGTCTGTCTTTCTTTCATCTAGGTCATTAATATAGTTTCTAAATAGCTGAGGCCCCAGCACTGATCCTTGTGGCTCCCCACTAGTTACAGCCTGCCAACCTGAATAAGACACGTTTATCCCTACTCTGTTTTCTGTCCGTTAACTAATCTTCTATCCATGCTACTTTTTTTTTACATTTGTTTTTATGGGATGTGGGCGTTGCTGGCAATGCCAGCATCTATTGCCCATCCTTAATTGCCCTTGAGAAGGTGGTGGTGAGTCGCCTTCTTGAACTGCTGCAGTCCGTGTGGTGAAGGTACTCCCACAGTGCTGTTAGGTAGGGAGTTCCAGGATTTTGACCCAGCGACGATGAAGGATCGGCGATATACTTCTAAGTCAGGATGGTGTGTGATTTGGAGGGGAGCTTGGAAGTGGTGGTGTTCCCATGCGCCTGCTACCCTTGTCCTTCTAGGTGGAAGAGGTTGCGGGTTTGGGAGGTGCTGCTGAAGAAGCCTTGGCGAGTTGCTGTAGTGCATCTTGTAGATGGTACACACTGCAGCCACTATATTATCCCCAACCCCATGAGCCTTTATCTTGTGTAATAACCTTTTGTGTGGCACCTTATCGAATGCCTTTTGGAAATCCAAATATACTACATCCACTGGTTCCCCTTTATCTACCCTACTCGTTACATCCTCAAAAAACTCTAATAAATTTGTCAAACACGATTTCCCTTTCATAAAACCATGTTGACTCTGCCTAATCATGTTATGATTTTCTAAGTGCCCTGATATCACTTCCTTAACAATGGATTCCAGCATTTTCCCGATGACTGATGTCAGGCTAACTGGCCTGTCGTTCCCTGTTTTCTCTCTTCCCTCCTTTCTTGAATAGCGGTGTTACAGCTCGAATGTGATGCATTTCCCTGCTTATAATGCTCTACCAAGCTTGTAGTGAAGTGCTGGTAAGATTTATGGTAAGGCAGAATTGTAAAATTGAGCAATGTGGGAGCGCACTTAGTTTGGCAACTTGTCCGAGACCAGCAAATTCCTTCCTTGTGTGCTGGCAGCCATCACCTTATCTGCTATCTTTGTGCAGGCTGAACCTGTCCTGCTCTTTAGAGTGTGAGCTATTCCCCTTTGTCAGTGTTTCCTGATACCTTTGACTCTCTCTGCTTTATTCCGGTGTTCCCCACCATTATAAATATTAAAAGCAGTGAGGACAATGCTTCTCTAAAATGAGATCACTGTTACAGCTTACAAAGAAAGCACATGAACTAAGCATTTCAAATGCTTGGCAGAAAATATGCATTGCTCATTATCAAGCTGTGGGGATTTCCAGCTTGACTACAAATTCATTTGCTAAAGTCAAATACAGAACTTCTAAACATTCAAACTCATAATGTCATGTTTGAAGTACTTTGTTTCCTTAACTTTGGATTCCAGTTAAATACTAACTGCTGGAGCTGGATCACAGCCTGAACTAGCTACATTTTCTTTGCAATATTAAAGAGACCTTCATGTAGAAAGAACTTGCATTTATATATAGCGTCTTACACATCCTCTGGACGTCCCAAAGTGCTTCACAGCCAATGAAATACTTTTTGAAGAGTAGTCACTGCTGTAATGTCGGGAAATGCGACAGCCAATCTGCACACAGCAAGGTCTCTCAAACAGCAATGAGATAAATGATCAAATAATCTTTTTAATGATTTGGTTGAGGGATAAGTGTTGGCCAAGACCCAGAAGGACTCCCTGTTCTTCTTTGAATAATGCCATGGGATCTTTTATGTTCAACTGAGGGGCAGATGGCCTCAATTTAACGCCTCATCCGAAAGACGGCATCTCCGACAGTGCGGCACTCCCGCAGCACTGCACTGAAGTGTCAGCCTGGATTATGTGCTCCAACAAAGAAACCATTTGTAGTTTTAGGAAGGGTGCAATAAAGTTCCTGCAGTGTGAAATAAAAAGCAACAGATCAGTGATGTGACATATACCTAACTAAAACAGAATAAAAATAATTGTGTTAGTGTTTGAAACTAGGTATGTGAAGCCATAAAGCCATTCGTTATAAATGAGTTCATGATTTTTCTATACTGTGCACAGAGGAAGTTTTCCCCCAATATTACTCTGCCACATTTCAACGGTAAGTCAGGTAGTGAAAGCTATGTTAGGTTTCTGCTTAAAGACAGGAAGTGGGGCTTGAACCCATGACCTTCTGACTCGAAGGTGAGTGTGCTACCACTGAGCCAACAGGTAACCAAAATCAGTACAAAGCCCTGGGAGACTCTTCATTCGTTATTAATGCTATTCCAAGTCTTGCTCCCTCTCCTTTTAAGACTTCTTAAAACCCACTTCTTAGACCAAGCTTTTAGTCACCCTTCACATTATCTTTTTCTTTGGCTTGACGTCCATTTTTGTTTGATATGCATCTGTGAAGCACCTTGGGACGTTTTTCTATGTTAAAGGCACTATATAAATGCAAGTTGTTATTGATGATGAAGAAAGTAGTCTCTCCGAAGCCGAGCAGCCAAAGTTTCAGAAACCAGAAAAGGTTGACCAAAAAAATTAATAAAAAGGGAAAAAATAGAATGAGAGAAAACTAGCAAGAAATATAAAAGCAGATTGTAAGAGCTTCTACAAGTATGCAAAAAGGAAGAGAGTAGCAAAAGTAAACGTTGGTCCCTTAGAGGCTGAGACAGGAGAAATTATTATGGGGAATAAGGAAATGGCAGAATCGTTAAACAAATATTTTGTTTCTGTCTTCACAGTAGAAGACACAAAAAGCATACCAAAAATGGTGGGGAACCAAGGGTCTAATGAGGGTGAGGAACTTAACGTAATTAATATAAGTAGAGAAAAAGTACTAGAGAAACTAATGGGACTAAAAGCCGACAAATCCCCTGGACTTGACGGCCTACATCCTAGGGTTCTAAAAGAGGTGGCTGAAGAGATAGTGGATGCATTGGTTTTGATCTTCCAAAATTCCCTAGATTCTAGAATGGTCCCAGCAGATTGGAAGGTTGCAAATGTAACACCGCTATTCAAGAAAGGAGGGAGAGAAAAAATAGGGAACTACAGGCCAGTTAGCTTGACATCAGTCGTCGGGAAAATGCTGGAATCCATTGTTAAGGAAGTGGTATCAGGGCACTTAGAAAATCATAAAACCATGTTGACTCTGCCTAATCATGTTATGAAAGGGAAATCGTGTTTGACAAATTTATTAAAGTTTTTTGAGGATGTAACTAGCAGGGTAGATAAAGGGGAACCAGTGGATGTAGTATGTTTGGATTTCCAAAAGGCATTCGATAAGGTGCCACATAAAAGGTTATTGCACAAGATAAGGGCTCATGGGGTTGGGGGTAATATAGTAGGATGGATAGAGGATTGGTTAATGGACAGAAAACAGAGAGTAGGGCTAAACGGATCTTTTTCAGGCTGGTGGGGTGCCGCAACGATCAGTGTTGGGGCCTCAGCTATTTACAATCTATATTAATGACCTAGATGAAGGGACCGAGTGTAATGTATCCAAGTTTGCTAACGATACAAAGCTTGGTGGGACAGTAAGCTGTGAGGAGCACACACACAGTCTGCCAAGGGATATAGATAGACTAAGTGAGTGGGCAGTAAGGTGGCAGATGGAGTATAATGTAGGGAAATGTGAGGTTATTCACTTTGGTAGGAAGAATAGGAAAACAGAATATTTTTTAAATGGTGAAAAACTTTCAAATGTTGTTTTTCAGAGAGATTTGGGTGTCCTCGTGCAAGAAACACTGAAAGCTAGCATGCAGGTACAGCAAGCAATAAGCAAGAAAATGGCATGTTGGCCTTTATTGCAAGGGGGTTGGAGTATAAAAGTAAGGAAGTCTTGCTACAATTGTACAGGGCCTTGGTGAGACCACACCTGGAGTACTGTGCACTGTTTTGGTCGTCTTATCTAAGGAAGGATACACTTGCCTTGGAGGCGGTGCAACGAAGGTTCACTAGATTGATTCCTGGGATGAGAGGGCTGTCCTATGATAAGAGATGGTGTAGAATGGGCCTATACTCTCTCGTGTTTAGAAGAATGAGAGATGATCTCATTGAAACATACAAGATTCTGAAGGGGATTGACAGGGTAGATGCTGAGAGGTTGTTTCCCCTGGCTGGAGTGTCTAGAACTAGGGGGCATAGTCTCAGGATAAGGGGTCGGCCATTTAAGACTGAGATGAGGAGGAATTTCTTCACTCAGAGGGTTGTGAATCTTTGGAATTCTCTGCCCCAGAGGGCTGTGGATGCTGAGTCTTTGACTATATTCAAGGCTGAGGTAGATAGATTTTTGGACTCTAGGGGAATCAAGGGGTATGGGGATCGGGCGGGAAAGTGGAGTTGAGGTCGATGATCAGCCATGATCTTATTGAATGGCGGAGCAGGCTTGAGGGGCTGTATGGTTTACTCCTGCTCTTATTTCTTATGTTGTTATGTTCTTATGTACCGTTAAAGCTGCGCAGTCTGGAGTTCCTTCGCAGGTTGCTTGCTGGCTTTACAATAGGAAAAACCGTGCATGCGTGGGAATTTGAATGGGCCGGGCAGCCCATTAAAGGGGCTGCGCGGCCCCCAAAAAATTGAAGGGAACATTGCTGGCAGCCACTTCAAAATTATACTGTTCATGTTTCAAGCTAGTTATGTGGATGAATCCGGCCACTTCTGCTGCAAGCTCCCCTACAGTTGCTAATGTAGGTAATGTTTAATCAATTATGTTAATTATTGAAGGATTAGGAATACAATCCTCCAAGGAAAGAGTAATGTTTGATACTGTTGGCTGTATTTTACATGCTTCAGTGCCTGTTCACTCATTACAATAAAAAAAACTTAAGGTGTCCAAGTGTGAAGGACCTGCCAAAGTAATTTGAAGGGTTGTGGGGCTGGAGGAGATTAGAGATAAGGAGGGGCGAGGCCATGGAGGGATTTGAAAACAAGGATGAGAATTTTAAAATTGAGGCGTTGCTTAACCGGGAGCCAATGTAGGTCAGCAAACACAGAGGTGATGCGAGCACAGGACCACCTAAAATGTTCTTAAATGTTGACATGGTCTTTGCTTCAATCACTAACTAATTGCACAGGCTCAAAACCCTCTGTTTTATTAAAAAAAAAATTCTCCTGCTCTCTGTCCTAAATCTGACATTTAATCTTATATCTATGTCCCAGTTGTCCTTGTGTTCAAATCCCTCCCTGTCCTCACCTCTCCAAAATAGGATGTGACTTGTACAGAGAAACAGCTTTTTAAATTTAAAAAAATGGCAATAATACCACAAAAAACACAAAAATAGTGGAATAATTTACACACACACAGTTTACTAATCTGTATATTACGGTAATCCAAATTTTAATGTATACAACTGGAATATTTGCACAGGGATTATTCCTAAATTATTCCTAACCCATAACTGGTGCAATTGAAAGAATGCTGTAACAAACATTTGATTAGTGGTATAAAAACAGAAAATGCTGGAAATACTCAGCAGGTCAGGCAGCATCTGTGAAGAGAGAAACAGAGTTAACGTTTCAGGTCGATGACCTTTCGTCGGAACTGGAAAGAAGCAGGAAATGGAACAGATTTTTAAGCAAGTGTAGTGGCTGGGAAATGGGGAAGGCCTGTGATAGGCTGGAAGGCAGGAGAGATTAAGCGACATTGTCTCTCAATGTCTCTTAATCTCTCCTGCCTTCCAGCCTATCACAGGCCTTCCCTTTTGTTCTTTCATCCCCTCCCCCATTTCCCAGCTCCCACACTTGCTTAAAAATCTGTTCCATTTCCTGCTTTTTTCCAGTTAACTCTGTTTCTCTCTTCACAGATGCTGCCTGACCTGAGTATTTCCAGCATTTTCTGTTTTTATTTCAGATTTCCAGCATCTGCAGTATTTTCTTTTTGTATTTGATTAGTGGTAATTGGTCCTGGGGCCAATATTTATCCCTCAATTAACATCACTAAAAAAAAATTATCTGGTCATTATCTGTTTGTGGGAGCTTGCTATGTGCAAATTGGCTGCCGCGTTTCCTATATTACAACAGCGACTACACTTCAAAAAGTACTGCAATGGTTGTAAAGCGCTTTGGAACGTCCGGTGGTCGTGAAAGGCACTATATAAATGCAAGTTTTTCTTTGTCTTCAAACTTTGCTCTTCACGTGTTACGACAGGTTTTTTTTTTAATTGGAATTTTCTGGTTCAACAGAATTACTCTACATTCTCGAGAGCTGTATCCACACACAGCAGGAAGAGTCCGTGCAAAGTTCAGATTACAAAAAGCTCCATTACGTGTTTTCCCAAGGAGTACATTTCACAAACCAAAAATTACTTATGCAAGCTTTCCAATGCTATGTAGCTAAGCCATTGCAGGACACGTTTCTGGTCCGATTGTTAGTTGATCTCAGCTTGGGTGGCAGTATCAGTGTCATTGGAATAGGAGATGGAGCATTATTCAGGGTTCCCACTCCTGATCACTATCGCACTTCACTCTCTCCTCACCCCCCACACCCTACCCCTGCTTACTCAATAGCACATGCCAAGTGTGGACGGGATCGGGCTCGGTTGTGATGACTGCCATGGTTGAATGGCCTGCCAGCAGTCATTGTTTAGGCTCAAACATGAAGAAGGGTCACTTGAACGAGGTTGCCCGCAGAAACATGCTACTCCTCCCCTTCTCTGTGCACCTCCTATGCGCAGTTGGATGACCCATGTCCAAGACTCTGCAAATTATCCACTGTTCAGTCAGTTGTTACAAAGTCATAGAATCATAGAATGGTTACAGCACAGAAGGAGGCCATTCGACCCGTCAAGCCCGTGCCGGCTCTCTGCAAGAGCACTTCAGCTAGTCCCACTCCCCCACCCTTACCCCGTAGCCCTTCAATTTTTTTTCCTTCAGGTACTTATCCAATTCCCTTTTGAAAGCCATAATTGAATCTGCCTCCACCACCCTTTCAGGCAGTGCATTCCAGATCCTAACCACTTGCTGCATTAAAAAGTTTTTTCTCATCTCGTCTTTGGTTCTTCTGCCTTAAATCTGTGTCCTCTGGTTCTCGACCCTTCCGCCAATGGGAACAGTTTCTCTCTATCTACTCTGTCCAGACCCCTCATGATTTTGAACACCTCTATTAAATGTAACGGTGTATTATAACGGATCTACGAAGTGCAGCAGACTGGGTGCGGGGACAGATTTGAACAGTCCCTGCCTCCCTTTACTGCAATAAGCCATTCATTAACAGCATTTACTGATCCTTACATAGAGAGATCATTTTATTGTAGTGCATCAGTGTTGACATGCCTACCAAGGCAAATTACTACTTATAAGAGCAGTGATTGCTATGCCCAGTGATTTTCTGCAACATGTCGACAATGCTTCATTTAGAGTGACGTTCACTAGGGCCAGCACAGGCACAATGGGCCGAATGGCCTGCTTCTGTGCTGTAAGTTTCTATGCTCCAAACATGTTTAAAGCTTCCAAAGAATAACCTTCAGACTGAGTTTTTTTCCCCTCCTCCACACTTCTACGGAATATAATCTTTGCTCATTTGTCTGTCGAATGCCTTGAGTTTTTCATTTTTCAAGACATTTTGGTACAAAAATATAAATTTAAATTTGCCACCATATCCTTTTAATTAAAAGTGAGTACTGTGCTTAAACAATTTGCTGTTATTCCTTCGCTTTATAAGGTAGAAATTGCAATTGGCATGTTCTCATGAAAATTTAACTTTTAATGCTGGCTTTCAGCTGTCCATGTTAATAGTTTAACCCCTGCATTGATCTAATGGAGAGAAGAATTTGGGATGAGCACATTAAACTGTTCTTCTGGAACAGAGCCAGTTGTAATTTCTACCCTTATGTTCTCAACACACCATTTTGCTACAGCACAGGCAATTCCAGGCATGGTTTATCTGGCTCAGTTGACTGTGGGACCATCTCACTCGGTGCAAGATTATGTAATAGTGACAAATAGCATTGTTTCTTTGGCCTTGTGTAACTCTCTTTCCTCTGGAACATAAGAAGAGTAGGAGTAGGCCATTCGGCCCCTCGAGCCTGCTCCGCCATTCAATAAGATCATGGCTGATCTTCTACCTCATCTCCACTTTCCTGCACTATCCCCATATCCCTTGATTCCCTTAATATCCAAAAATCTATCGATCTCTGTCTTGAATATACTCAATGACTGAGCATCCACAGCCCTCTGGGGTAGGGAATTCCAGAGATTCACAACCCTCTGAGTGAAGAAATTTCTCCTCATCTCATTCCTAAATGGCCGACCCCTTATTCTGAGACTGTAACCCCTAGGTCTAGACTCCCCAACCAGGGGAAACATCCTCCCTGCATCTACCTTGTCAAGCCTCTTAAGAATTTTATGTTTCAATGAGATCACCCCTCATTCTTCTAAACTCTAGGGAATATAGGCCTAGCCTCCTGTGCTATCAGTTCTGAATTGGTCCAGGCTTGAACATGTCTTTTTTTATAGCTGTGTTTGGGGCCTGTCATACATCTTGTTGGGTTGTTAATGTGCTGGATGATATAGTGAAGATGTTTACTTTAAAGCAGTCATGGGCTTTCTTAAGATAGTGGTGTTTTATTTAGATCCATTAACTCATTTGTTACTAATATCGCACGGTGTGATTTCACCCTGTGTGTGCTTTATGTTTGCATGTTTATATTCTGCTTTTCTGCCTGTTCCTTGTCTTCTCCCTGATTTTTATGTGGCTTTTTTGTTTTCATACCAGAAAGTAACATGTCCAATGCAGGAGAAAGTGTACATGCGAGTGATTATATCACTCTAGTCTAACGGAGGCAAGGGAAGGTGTTCGGGTGACATGATATGCAGTTCTGTTATATATCTCGGTTGTCTTCCTGCTGAACCTCCTGTTTATATCCAGGGGTGTATTTGTGAATATGTCTTTAAAGCAACTGCATGCACAATTACTGTAAAGTCACTGCTGATCTTCACTGGTGTGAGAGTGCATCGCTGGCCTATGAGGGCAATTGGTCTGTGAGCAAGCCAAAATGCCGGACCCAGCTGGAGTCCCGCCTACAGCAAGGGGCATTGAGTCAAACTCCCAAGCATGCTTTAGATGTATCCAGTGGCACTGGTGTCTGATTTACCTTCGAGAGTTGCCTTTGATGGTGCTAAATAGAGTAATAAGCCACAAGAGTGAAGTTGAGTATCTGTCAGATGAATGTTGAGTTGGGCTCCTGCCATACTTCCACTCCGGGGTGTATTTTTAAATATATAATTTGAATTTTGTGGGCTGCCTTTACTTATGTTTGGTGCTGTGAATGAGAATGCTGACAGCTAACTCCTTGTCATTAATCCATTAAGACAATAATGCAGATAGATTAGTGGTTTTGATGCTGTTACTGCAGGATCATCTGGAATTATTAGTAATTTAAGACCAGGAAATTCTGACATCCATTTTACAGCTTGCAGAGGAGAGGTGGAAAAATGATCAGTTTTGCAAATTGGGATTTATCTCATTTGTACAGTTGCGATCAATGTAAAAGTCACACATCTGAAACATAATTGCATACTAGGATGGCATAAATATTGACTTCTGCGTGCAAAAGCATTCAAATACATTTTAGGAACAGGACCACCATTCAGCTCCTCGAGCCTGTTCCGCCATTCATTTAGATCATGGCCGATCTGTATCTTAACTCTCTTTTTACCCGCCTTGGTTCCGTGACCCTTAATACCCTTACCCAACAAAAATCTATCTATCTAGCTCAAATTGTAAATTTTTAATTTACCCCCAGCCTCAACAGCTTTTTTTTTTGGGGGGTGGGGGGGAAAAGAGTTCCAGATTTCCACTACCCTTTGTGTGAAGAATTCTGTTATCTAATCTTCAAGTATCTATAACCCAGTTCAAATTATTTTACAAAATGGTGCGATCCACTTCTACTTTATACCAATCTATAATATATTAAAAATCTTGTATGCAGCACTTCCTGCCAACTTTTTCCTTTTATAAATGCAGGCATAGAAATTTATAATGGAAATATAAAAATAAGGACAGAATGTACAACTTCAAATTGAATCATAGAAATTTACGTCACAGAAGGAGGCCATTCGGCCCATCATGTCTGTAGCCTTGCAGGTTACCGCACTTCAAGGGCATATCCAAGTACGTTTTAATTCCAATGAGGGTTTCTGCCTCTACCACCCTTTCAGGCAGTGCGTCCCAGATTCCCCACTGCCCTCTGGGTGAAAAAATTTCTCCTCAACTCCCCTCTAATCCTTCTACCAATTACTTTAAATCTAGTTATTGACCTCTCTGCTAAGGGATTTTTTTTTTTGAGGACTGAGTTATATTCATGCTGCCCTGGTCCAACTATCTCTGCCCTCTAACCCAGCTTCACGTGAAGGCTACACTTGGTCTTGAATCTCGTGTGCAGTACCACGGGAGATCAGCTTGTTTGTATGAAAAAGGTTTGACACAATGTGAACGGTTTGTCCTGTAATGAAAATGGTGCAGCCTTCATTTGTACTTGCTGCTCCCCAGTGGTATATTGCGTAACACCTAGTGTAGTAATAGGTCATAGAGAACAGAATGTCCAACGTCAATTCCCAATCACAGCCAGGAGGAAACAATTGGCTTTAGTGCTGGGCTAGGGAGAGGGGAAATAAATCGACCAGTGTTCTTGTTCCTAATCATTTCCTCCTGGGAAGCGCTTGTGGTTGATGTTGGGCCAGGACAGGATTGGGCTCAGCTGTGATGCTGTCCACAGTTGAATTACCCACTGACGCTCAGTGTCTAGGCTCACACTTAGAATGGGCTCTTGGGCGAGGTACAGTAGGATTGCCTAACCTCTGGAGCTGTACCCCAATGAGAGTCCGCACCATCAGGAGAGGAGGGAGAAAATTGAGGGGGGGGCGGGGGAATGGTGCAACTTGTGTATCAGATTTTGTAGATACTTGGTGAAAGATTTTACTGAACTAGGATAATTTACCTTTTTTTCAATAGTACCCTTATGTATTTGGTTACAGTACCCCTATTGAGATACTTTATCACCTGTACTAAGGACCACATCCCCATCTCCCCAGTTCTCAACTCCGAGGCTCAGAGAAACCAATTTTAAGATTTTTGTCCTCATTTTCAGACCCCTTCATAGCCTAGCCTCGCCCCTCCTCCAGCTCACATGTCCCTGCAAACACCCTCCACTGGTCTATTTTCCATTCCCTCATTCTCTCTCCGCTTCACTATCATTCGTGGTTCTTCAGCCACTATCTCTGTGCCTGAAAGCATGTCAGCTGGATTTCCTACCTTCAAAAGCTTCCTAAAGACCCTTCTCGGAACCATGGTTTCACCCCTTCATGATAGACTAGAGAAGCTGGGCTTGTTCTTGGAGCAGAGAAGGTTAAGGGGAGATTTGCAAGGGGCTGTGATAGAATAAATAAGGAGTAACTTTTTCCACTGAAAGGAGGGTCGGTAATCAGAGGACACAGATTTCAGATAGAGAAGATGTTTCCACTTGTGGGTGAGACCAAAACTAGGGGTCATAATTATAAGATTGTCACTAATAAATCCAATTGGGAATTCAGAAGAAACTTTGTTACCCAGAGAGTGGTTAGAATGTGGAATGTGGCAGATACATTTAAGGGGAAGCTAGATAAGCACATGAAGAAAGGAATAGAAGGATATGCAGATAGGGTTACATGGAAAGAAGTGGAAGGAGGCTCCTGTGGCGCCTAAATGCTGGTATAGACAAGTTGTGTCGAATGGCCTGTTTCTGTGCTGTAGACTCTGCACCAGAGGGGAGATGAAGAGAATTTTTGTAACGTAGTGAGTTGTGATCTGGAAAGCACTGCCTGAAAGGGTGGTGGAAGCAAATTCAATAGTAACTTTGAAAAGGGAATTGAATAAATGCTTGAAAAGGAAATCCAGGGCTATGGGGAAAGAGCAGCTGAGTGGGACTAATTGGAGAACTCTTTCAAAGAGTCAGCACAGGCAGGATGGGCCGAATGGCCTCCTGTGCTGTGATTCTGTTCTGATACCTCTCCCCTCCCCTCCCCTGTCTGGTTTCCACTGTCCTGTTTGAGTAGCGCTACAGAACTGTAAATCCCTGTAATTGTTGAGCTATATTAAATGCAACACATTAAAAAAAAAAGCTCTCAACGTTATCTAAGGAATCAAATTAATGATTTATTTGGCTGTTACAATATTTAAAATATCTGTTTTCGGTTGCTTCCACGATAATTCAGCACATTTTAAATTGAACTCCCTCTTCCTCTTCAATGCGTTTGGATGTTTTCCCCCTTCAACTTTCTAGAAACTTTCACATAACCACATTGAGACTCTGTAGAGCTGAAGGTTATTTATTTTTAAATGGTACATATCTTTTTGCAATCGCATTTGGATTTGGTTCGTTCAACTTAAGTTAATAAATTTTGTAACATCTTGCGGCCAGTTCCCATCGGCTCATACTGGGGGCGGGGCCGGGAGCGTAGGGAAAGTAATTTAAAATCCTGTCTATCAATTTGCTGTGCTCCGATTGAGCAGATTAATAACTCCTACGCAACAGGGGGAAAAAAATGTGTGCACGGTGTCGTAGCTCTAGTCCTTTTAAATCGGAATGGCCAACCGAAGAATTGGTTCTTAAACCCTGCGAACTGAGGGGTTTGGAATAAACGCGTGGAATCACAGGGAATGAAGGTTTGTACTCCAGGAAATCTAGGTTTTGTACGTGCCCGTGTCCCAGCAAGGCTCATACGGAGGGTGACTGGATGACCGAGGTGTCGTGACCCCTGGTGCATCCACCCACGGCCGCTACATGAACCGCAAGTTTCACACTGGTTGCCGTGCCGGCTGGTCAGTCAGTCACCACTATCTCTGGTGTGGTTTTTCTCATTTTCTGCGCAACTCGTACAGCATTTGCTTTCAAAGTGAGAGGCACCGGCACTCAGGGTGTCGCGACATTGTACTCTTATCATGTGTCGTGCCTTTACGTTGTTCCTGGTAGTGGTGCTGAATGTTCTACAGCAGCGCAGAAGTAGTAGCAAGATTAAAGACGAGCAATTGTGTCTTCATTGGCCAAAAAACCCCTATCTGTTACTATTTTTTTTAAACATAGTGGAGTCATGTTGACCCTTTCCTATCGTGGAATTCATTTAAAGTGATTGCAGACTGCTCAGTCTTTACATTGCAGTTTTGTACTTAATGTTAATGGTTTGTCGCTTGTGTTGGAGTTAGAAGGAATAGCTCTCCAATGCGGGGTGCAAACGGGTCGAATTTAAACAAGAAAACTACTGGTTATGATGTAATATTTTAAAGGGCTGTTGCACTATCTGGAGTGACCGGCAGTGTTCTTAGAAAGCCAAGCACTCCTACCTTAGCAAGCTGCGCACACAGTTGGGAGATTCTGCTAAACAAAAGTGGCGACGGGAATTTGATGAGTGGAAATTCGGTGCAGAGGGGGGAAGGAGATGCTAAGTAATTTAAACCATGGGGCAACAGTAAATTTATTGTTAATATGATTGGCAAAGGAACCAAAGGGGGACATGAGGAAAAACTTTTTTATGCCATGAGTGGTTAGGATTTGGAATGCACTGGGGTGGTGGAAACAGATTCAGTAGTAGCTTTCAGAGGGAATTGGATAAATACTTGAAGGAAAACAAATTGCAGGGATATGGGGAAAGAGCGGGGGAGTGGGACTAACTGGATTGCTCTTCGAAAGAGCCGGCGCAGACTCGATGGGCAGAATGGCCTCCTGTGCTGTACATATAAATAATCAAAGTAATTAATTAGATCTAAGGGGATAAAATTTAAATTAAGTATGGGATACCAACATTGAAGGGATACGAATTGCATTAAATAAAAATCTGGTATAGATAAATAACTGAATAATAAATAGGAGTAACTAAACTAAACTAAAATGTGTATATATAACATAAGTAAGTTAGAGTTTTAGTCTGGTAACTCCAGGATACTCCATGTGTCCTGGATAACCACATGTGCAGGAAGTGCCTCTAGTTGCTCGAACTCAAACTCAGAGTTTCTGAGGTTGAGGAGTGGCTGGAGTCACTGCAGGGCTTACGGGAGGCTGAGAATTCAAGAGCGTGCGTTCCAACAGGTGGTCACCCCACAGCTAGAGAGAGCTTAGGAGGATAGTAAATCGGTGGCCATCCAGCAGGGTAGGAAGAGGCAGGCAGTGCAGAAATTGCCTGGGAGTGTGGCGCTCACATAACCGGTTTTCAGTGCTGAATACCGGTGAGGGTGACGAAACCCGGGGAGTGCAGTTTAGAGCACATCTCCAGCACCATGGGGTAAATAACTGCACAGGGGGAACAGCAAAATGTAGCTATACAGTGGTCATAGGGGATTCTATAGTCAGGGTGATAGATAGGCGTTTCTGCAACCGCTGCCGTGAGTCCTGCATGGTGTGTTGCCTCCCTGGTGCCAGGATAAAGGACATCACTGAGAGGATGCAGAACATTTTGAGGGGGTGGGCGGAGGGAAGAAGGAACTGCCAGAAGTTGTGGTCCATGTGAGAACCAATGACACAGGAAGGAAAAGGGTTGAGGTCCTGCAGTCAGAGTTTCAGGAGCTCAGGAGGAAATTAAAAAGAAGGACCTCAAAGGTAGTAATCTCTGGATCCTTCCAGTGCTACGCACTAGTGATTATAGGAATAGTCGGATAAAACAGGTTAACGTGGCTGGAGAAATGGTGCAGGAGGGAGGACTTCAGATTCCTGGGGCATTGGGACCAGTTATGTAGCAGGCAGGACCTGTTCAAGGTAGACGGGTTGCACCTCAGCGGGGAGGTTAACTAGTGCTGCGGGGAGGGTTTAAACTCATTTGGCAGGGAGATGGGCACCAGGATGAAACATTAGAGAGGAGAAACAAGATGCACAGAGGACTGGGAGAGGCAAATAGTACTAGAGTAAGGAATAGTTCAGAAATAGGAGGGATCAGACAGCGGACAAATGTGAGACAGTCTAAGATGGGTTTGGAGTGCATGAACGTCGCATGGTAAATAAGGTTGACGAGCTGCCGGTCCAAGTCGCCATATGGAACTGTGATATAGTGCCAATAACAGAGACCTGGCTCAAAGAAGGGATGCATTGGGAATTTAATATTCCTGGCTTCAAGGTATTCAGGAATATAGGGAAGGAAAAAGGAGGGGCGGTGGGGTGGCAGTATTGATCAAAAAAACTATTATAGCACTGGAAAGGAATGATGTACTTGAGTATTCAAAGACAGAGTCTATTTGGTTAGAATTAAGGAACAATAGAGGCGCTGTTATGTTGCTGGGTGTATGCTATAGGCCACTAAATAGTGGGAAGGACATAGAGGAGCAAATTTGTAGGCAAATTACAGAAAGATGCAATAACTACAATTATCATAATATAGACTGGGATAGTAACAGTGTAAAGGGCAAAGAAGGGGAGGAATTCCTGAAATGTATACAAGAGAACTTTCTTAATCAGTGTGTTTCCAGCCCAATGAAGAAGGAAGCAGTGCTGGATGTAGTTCTGGCGAATGAAGTGGGGCAAGTGGCGCATTCTTCACTGGGGCAACACTTGGGGAACAGTGAGCATAATATCATCAGGTTTAGACTGATTATGGAAAAGGACAAGGAACAAACAAGCGTAAAAATACTTAACTGGAGGAGGGCTAACTACAGTGGGTTGAGAAGGGATCTGGCCCAGGTGGATTGGAATCAAAGATTGGTAGGCAAAACAGTAAATGAGATGGTTTGGGTACAGAATAGACACATTCCCATGAATGGTGAAGGAACGGCATCCAAA
The DNA here is from genome assembly GCA_030390025.1 of Squalus acanthias. Taxonomy (NCBI): domain Eukaryota; kingdom Metazoa; phylum Chordata; class Chondrichthyes; order Squaliformes; family Squalidae; genus Squalus; species Squalus acanthias. The sequence continues at coordinate 262,718,073 of CM059425.1, forward strand.
GCTAGAGCTCCCTGGATGACAAAAGATATATAGATTAAAATGAGACAGAAAAAGGAGGCTTCTAACAAATGTAAGGTTGATAATACAGTAGAGAACCAAGCTGAATATAGAAAGTACAGAGGATATCTAAAAAAAGGCAATCAGAGGGGAGAGTATGAGAATAGATTCGCAGATAACATAAAAGTCTTTTATAAACACAAATAGTAAAAGGGTAGTCAAAGGAAGGGTGGGGCTGATTCGGGACCAAAAAAGAGATCTTGTAGAGGCAGCGGGCATGACTGAGGTACTAACTGAGTACTTTGCATCTGTCTTCACTAGAGAAGAGGATGCTGCCACTAACAGTAAAGCAGGAGGTAGTAGCGATATTGGATAGGATAAAAATAGATAACAAGGAAGTACTTAAAAGGTTAACAGTACTCAAAATGGAAAAGTCACCCGGTCCAGATGGTAGAGCACAGAAGGTTAAGGGGAGATTTGATAGGTGTTCAAAATCATGACCCGTTATGATTGAGTAAATAAGGAGAAACAGTTTCCAGTGCAGTTTCGGTAACCAGAGGGCACAGATTTAAGGTGATTGGCAAAAGAACCAGGGGTGACATGAGTAAAATGTTGTGATCTGGAATGCAAGGGTGGTGGAAGCAGATTCAGTAGTAACTTTCAAAAGGGAATTGAATAAATACTTAAAGGGAAAAAATTGACCGGGCTATGGGGAAAGGACAGGGGAGTGGGACTAATTGGATATCTCTACCAAAGAGTCAACACAGGCACGATGGGCCAAATGGCTTCTTTCTGTGCTGTATCATTCTATGACTCAAGACTGTTGGTTAGTGCTTTTCATGGAAAAATTGGACAGAATAGTATAATGCAATCCCTAGGCCTTGGAATCCCATCTAATAGAAAGGGAGCTGTGACTTCTTCAGTCATGAATGACCTTGACCATTTTCGTCCTGAGTTTTTCAAATGTATGTAGCTTTTTTTAGGTTTAACAGTCTCTTTTTTACCACCATAACGGACAGTAATAAAGGGCACTTTTATTTTTTGACATGCAGTGAAGTATCCCCCCCACCAATGTTCCCTCTAAATTGTCTTTGTTGTGCACGACCTGTTTATTTCAATATGTGGTCCTTTTAAATTTCTGCGCCTACACAGTATTTCAAATGGAAAAGCTTGTGACAAAGATCGATAGATTTTTGGGTACTGAGGGAATCAAAGGATCTGGGGATAGTGTGGAAAGGTGGAGTTGAGGTAGATGATCAGCCATGATCTTATTGAATGGCGGAGCAGGCTCAAAGAGCTGAATGGCCTACTCCTGCTCCTATTTCTTATGTTCTTATCTTATGTAGAAATTGAAACAATCCAAGAGTTCAGATAATCCTGAAAACAAGTTCTCGCTACGTCAAATTTACTTGAAGGTGCAAACTCATGCTGGACTACAGCTGCATGAGCGCCAGTCATCCTCTGGTCCACCACGGCTGGCGCCATTCTTCAAGCATGTGCCTAGACAGCAAGTGTGGGTGGACTATTCGACTGTGGGAGCATCACAGTGGAGCCCAATAATATCCGTATCCAATGTCCACTGGCATGCACTGTTCAGCTCTTGGTAGATTTTTGCACCTAATTTGGAATCTACTTGCTTTTCTTGAATATACTCAATATTGACTGAGCATCCACAGCCCTCTGGGGTAGAGAATTCCAAAGATTCACCACCCTCTGAGTGAAGAAATTTCTCCTCATCTCAGTCCTAAATGACCGACCCCTTATTCTGAGACTGTGACCCCCCCCCCCCCCCACCAGCAGTTCTAGATTCCCAGCATCCACCTCTTGAGCCCTGCAAGAATTTTATATATTTCAATGAGATCACCTCTCATTCTTCTACACTCTAGGGAATATAGACCTAGTGTCCTCAATCTCTCCTCATAGGACAATCCCACCATCTCAGGAATCAGTCAGAAAAACTGCATTCAAATTCACAAACCGCCATGGTGGGATTTGAACTCTCGTTTTTTGGATCACTAATCCAGTAACATAACCACACCACCGCCGTCCCCTCTACGTTCAACCTGGGGTTATAAAATTCAGTATGAATGTATTGCATGAAAACAAGAGTTTTTAGTGAGATAACACAGTGAGAGGATCAGTTCCATGTGGTGTGACAGATAGTGACCTTTCACACGCTTATGTAAATAAAACTAGTCCCTCTGTTTCAGATTGTTCGTCCCAGATCAAACTTGTGTTCCTTCCAGAGCTGTGCCAACTAAAGCACAGCATATCAATATCACCAACAATGTTATTAATTTAAAGACAATTCTATTAGATACCCTTCCCTTTAAATATGGGAAGTAATGTCATTTGCAGTTTGTGGAGGTTAGTTTCCTGTATTTGAGGAAATCTAAGACATACGCTGTGACTCAGCTGTGTCTGGAGGTTCTTGCAAAACCATCTGCATGACTGTGGGATTATTCCTATTGGTTATAGTTGTAAAATGATAGATGTATAAATCCCTCAGTGTACTCTAAGGGATTCTTGTGAAAATGATAATTACAAGTATCCAGGGAATGTAATATGCTGAATTAAAATGCTTCTAGTCCAGTAGTTCCCCTGATAGAAAGAAAGACTTGCATTTCTGTAGCACCTTTCACGACCACCAAATGTCCCAAAGCGCTTTACAGCCAATGAAGTATTTTTTGAAGTGTGGTCACCGTTGCAATGTAGAAAACGCAGGGATAAATATTGGCCCCAGGGCACCAGCTCTTCTTTGAAATAGTGTCGTGGGATCTTCTACATCCACCTGAGAGCAGACGGGGCCTCGGTTTAATGTCTCACCCGAAAGACGGCACCTCCGACAGTGCAGCATTCCCTCAGTACTGCATTGCAGTGTCAGCCTAGATTTAATGTGCTCAAGTCTCTGGAGTGGGTCTTGAACCCACGACCTTCTGACTCAGGCGAAGGTGCTACCAACTGAGCCACTGACTGACACTGACACTGGCTGATAGCTTTGTGAGAAAAGGCATAGTGCCTGGCATTGTGCTTTCATAGGGACATAGGAACAGGAGTAGGCCATTCAGCCCCTCGAGCCTGTTCTGCCTTTCAATGAGATCATGGCTGATCTGTACGTTAACTCCATCCACCTACCAGAAGGTGAATTATTCCAGTAACTCCCTTGATAGCAGATCAGAAGGTTCCAGATTCAATTCCATGAGCTTGCAGATCTTGAATGGATTATCCTCTGTGCCCCTGGACCAAGGAGTGCAAAACATCTGGGTTCCTGATCCAATTAGCCCCATCTCCAGAGCATTCTCTGACTGGAGAGATTTTATGCCACTTGGCTGTGCCCAGCGGCCCATTCTGATGACTGCAGTTTGCCCCTTTCGGCCCTGTTTGCTTTTTTGGCGTGATGCAATATTTACATCTTCCACAAATGGCAATTGATGCTAGATCAATGTTAATTTAAAATCTGAGATTGATAGATTTTTGTTAACCAAAGGTATTGAGGGATATGGGGCAAAAACGGGTATATGGAGTTAGGTCGCAGATCAGCCATGATCTCATTGAATGGCGGAACAGGCTCGAGGGGCTGAATGGCCTACTTTATGTTCCTACATACACTCCAACCATCGGCGTTTCTGCAGTACCACCCAACGATCGTGCTTACCAATGGGAGTCAGCAGCTTTATGGTGTCTGGTAGTTCTCAACAAAAGCCTCCCAAGAATACCATAAAAATCTGTGTGTGCACATGCGTGGAGTTCAAACTCTTGTGGTTGTGCTCAAAGTTCCAACCATTGTGTGGAGGTTGCGCATTAATGCGCATGTGAGGAAGTTGCGGTAGCACATGGGTCCCACCCTGGCTTGCCACGGCATATGGTGTAAGAAAATAAGTTTTTTTTTCTGGAGTAGAAAATGTACCCCACTAGGTGTAGTTTGTTCTGAACTTGAAGCAATGCGATTATCAGTTAAACGGTGCTCTTTTCGATCTCGCAAGATTCAGTACAAGCTCGTGTAGGAGTGGGAGTTCCAAGGAAAATACATTACCCCTTGATTTCCTTGTATTCTGTTTTTGCAGAATGCTTACTAATGGCTATTTTTTTTCCTCCATAATGTAAAGTGCACTGAGACATCTTCCTGCACTCGAGCACTACAAAAATACAAGTTGCGTTATGTTCTTTACATCAGTTATTTTCATTGAAATAGATATAAATAATATTTTAATTTTTTTTGATTCATTCATGGGATGTGGGCGTCGCTGACGAGGCCGGCATTTATTGCGCATCCCTAATTTCCCTGGAGAAGGTGGTGGTGAGCCGCCTTCTTGAACCGCTGCAGTCCGTGTGGTGAAGGTACTCCCACAGTGCTGTTAGGGAGGGAGTTCCAGGATTTTGACCCAACCACGATGAAGGAACAGTGATATATTTCCAAGTCAGGATGTTGTGTGACTTGGAGGGGAACTTGGAGGTGATGGTGTTCCCATGTGCCTGCTGCTCTTGTCCTTCTAGGTGGTAGAGGTCGTGGGTTTGGGAGGTGCTGTCGAAGAAGCCTTGGCGAGTTGCTGCAGTGCATCTTGTAGATGGTACACTGCAGCCACGGTACGCCGGTGGGTGGAGGGAATGAATGTTTAAGGTGGTGGATGGGGTGCCAATCAAGTGGGCTGCTTTGTCCTGGATGGTGTTGAGCTTCTTAAGTGTTGTTGGAGCTGCACTCATCTCGGCAAGTGGAGAGTATTCCATCACATTCCTGACTTGTGCCTTGTAGATGGTGGAAAGGCTTTGGGGAGTCAGGAGGTGAGACACTTGCTGCAGCATACCTAGCCTCTGACCTGCTTTTATGATATGAGTAAACCTACAGCTCATTATTTATTACATTGTCACCTCATCCAGCTGTGGTAAATGCATAGTTATGCTCATAGTTTTAATATTTAAAATATCTGGAACCCTTTCAGAATAAATTATTTTTGGCTTCAAATGTTGAATCGCAGTGCACTCAAATTTACCTGTCATCCTTGAGCAATTTAAATAAGTTATGTAGAGATGCTGACAATGCAGGTTGGAAGGAGTAGGCTCAGTGGGCTAACCAGTCTTTCCTCAATCCACAATTTGTGTCTTATGATCATTGAGAGGTGCTTGGGAAGAGTGTCCAGCAGTGATTTCCCCCCCAACCTCCCTAGTAATTGATGTAACATGGCAGTAATTTCAAGTCCTATGCCAACCTAGAGCTGTGAGCTCGAACAATGGCCTTGTGGGTAAAGGCATCACCTAGTACAGGCCTGTAGGTCCCAGATTCAATTTCATGGTTGGTGTTGAGTTACTGGATCTCAGGCAGGCAGCAATTGAGAAGCTGCAATTGGTTTTAGCCCCCCTCGGCCAGGGGCGGGGGGGGGGGGGGCGGGGGGGGTGGTGTGTGTGTGTGTAACGCAAGTTGTTGTTGTAGTTTTATTCGTTCATGGGATGTGGGCGTCGCTGACGAGGCCAGCATTTATTGCCCATTCCTAATTGCCCTTGAGAAGGTGGTGGTGAGCCGCCGCCTTGAACCGCTGCAGTCCTTCGACTTTGTAGCAGTTTGGTACAACTGAGTGGCTTGCTAGGCCATTTCAGAAGGCAGTTAAGAGTCAACCACATTGCTGTGGGTCTGGAGTCACATATATAGGCCTGACCGGGTAAGGACTGAAAACGTGCAGGAGCATGTTTGTCGATGGCACGTGTGGACAGGATTGGGCTCAGCTGTGATGCCCACTCTGTGATTCAATAGCTCACCAAAACTCACTGTCTAGGCTCCTGTCCAAAACTGTAACTTTGGGCGAGGGGCTGATACTGGATGGCTGCCGGCAGCTGGAGCCTTACCCTGTCAGAAGGAGAAGGTGAAATTATCCAGAAATAAAGACGCAAATAAAGCTGACTGTGAATATGCCTGCGTTTTAGCTCAGGCTTAGGACTTAAGCTGCAGTATTGAGGGTCTCCCCTTCCAGCCAACTCGGAACATCTCGCCACTTCTGAGGCCGAATCGAGTGCGATGCACTTGAGTCATAAAAGGAGTGGGCAGAGTTTAATTGAATGTCAGTAAAGTAGCTCTTTGCACATTTGTGGTCTGTGCAATATTATTTCAAGGCTCCAACTAAAGCACTGATTTACAGGTCAATCAATCATTTGCATTTTGACGATAAATTGAATTGGAGATGTTGACTTCTGGTCCCAGCGGATCACTAATTCTCATTTACTGTCGACAATTCTGTGAAATGCAGTCTCCAAAGCTGTTGTGATGGGTTATTCAGTGTCCGCTTGGATTACTGTCAGCGAAATTTAGTTTTCTGTTTTATTTTAGTCTTGCATTGTGTTTGCGTTTTTTTTAAACCAACTGGAGAAATAACGTTAAAAAAAACTACTTGCAAGAGCTTCTCCTGGTGGCTCAATTGATGATCGAACCATGTCGCGGAGCCTTTCGAGTCTGTGCGGAGTTAGCTGATCTCGGCCCGGACAGCAGTCGCCTCAGCACCTCTGAGGTAGGGAACGGACGATTGGCTGGGCTTATTGCTCCTGTTTGCTATTCAGCGACCCCCCCTCCATGTGAAAATCCAAGTGCGGGTATTCGGGGAGAAAAGAATTGGGCTCGCCCGTGATTACCCACATGATTGAATTGCCCCTCCCCGCTATTGGGGCTCACACATGATAAGTAGCCATTTAGGTGTGAGGTACTGGAATTGTACCCCAAAAGTCAGAGCTGTCAGGAGACTTGCCAATGAGAAACTGATCTTCACAACAACTTTTGGAGCACTGCGTTGATCTTGCAGTAAACATTGCTGTGCACAGGATGCAGTGCTAGCCAGAATGTAAGTGTTATCAGCGCGTTACAGCACTGTTTACAGTCTGTAGGTCTGAGGCATCCGGCATGAGCTCGACTTGTTCCTGCAGGGTGTACTTAATTAGTACAAAAGGACAAAATCCTAAGTGTCACATACTGGAGTGCTCTGCGTGCGCCTGGCTTTTATTCTGCTGTTGAATCTAACCGAGGCATTGCTCTTGTTGCAGGGAAGCTGAACTCTCTGGATGACTTTGCTCGTTTTCTGTGGATCCAATCGAGGCTGTTAGAATGAAGCTGTGGGTGTCACTTGAGTTCGTTGTTTTAGTACTTTTGTTATCTGGTTCTTGCCTGGCTATTGCCCAGAATGAAGGTGAGTTCACACCCACTTCTGATACTCTGCTTGGGGCTTGTACAGTTTTAACCATCTCTTTACCTGACACCTGTTTAATAAAATGTTACTAATTTCCTTACGGTTGTTTTTTTTTGGTTAACCTAGTTCTGCAGTTTTCCTGGTTGGTAATATTGAGAGGTACCTTGTTCTTCCCCTGCCTCCTCCCCCACCATCGTTACTCTGTAATTCACCATTCGGAGGTTCGTAAGAGCAAACCAAATGACTTGCCTTTGCTTGAGATTTCGTTACTATGACATGAAACTATTTATACGTCAGGTTATTACTGTGATAGTGTTAAAGAGCATCCTTTTCCTGCTTCCTTTACATTAAAGGAGTGTCTCTGCTGGCAAGAGCACAGCGCTGGAATATAAACAACTGGATAATCCTGCCGTCGGAAGCAGTGCAACCGTTCTGGAGCTGGGGTGTTAACTCCCAGCAACGGCAAATCGCAGCACGGAGAAACTCTGGGTGGGGGGTGGGGGCTGGAAGGAGAGAGGAATTTAAAAGAGAGGTGAGAGGGCTGGAACGTAAGGTGCTCGAAGGAGAAGTTACCAGAGGGGTAGTGCGAGAGACCGAGGTGAGATGCGGTGATAAGTCCGTACATAATCGCCTTTCAGATCAGTTCTTAATAATCTGTGTTATTCTGAATGATTGCCGTTATCCCTATCCTGTCTTCTTTTATTAAAACCAGGGACTCTCCTTGTTCTGATATAACATGCCCTGTCTGCCTACTAATTCCTTTAAGTAATCCCTCTAATTGCTGATACAATGTTCCCATTGTCTCTGTGAGTTGACCTAAATATCATCTTGAATTATGCTTGGTAAAAGTGTACAGGTTTTCTATGCACTGTATGATAAAACTCTGCATAGATTCAATTACATAATTCAGATGACGAAAGATACAGAAGGAAAAATTTAACACCGTGGGAATAATTTCTAATAAAAAATCGTAGTAAAATGCTTCATGTTTTCGCGTCATTAAGTTCGTTCAGGGGTCCTTCATCCTTTCCTTTCCTGGTTTGCATCCTTTCCTGCGCCTCCCATTTTAAAGTATTCATTACATTATTGTCCGTTTTTAGATCAAGTCTGCACTCACAGGCGTGCAGGGAATCATCCATCGTACCCTCATGTCTGTGCAGAAAAATGGAAAGTTCTTGTACTCCATTGTTCTTTAAGTGCATCTGCATACGCAATCCCCATTTTGACAATGTTTTGCCATCCGTGGTGTCAGTAGTACTGTTTCCTACTGTTTTTTCATAGCCTTTCTTTATAGAAACTTCTTTACCCAAAGAGTGGTGAGAATGTGGAACTCGCTACCACAGGGAGTGGTTGAAGTGAATAGTATAGATGCATTTAAGGGGAGGCTGGACAAGCATATGAGGGTGAAGGGAATAGAGGGTTATGCTGATAGATTTAGATGAGGAACGATGGGAGGAGGCTCGAGTGGAGCATAAATGCTGGCACGGACTGGTTGGGCTGAATGGCCTGTTTCTGTGCCAGATATCCTATGTAATCGTATGAATGCCGCATCCAGATATGCCTGCAGGGCTTGACCAGAATTGACACTAGAACCAACAGGTCTCCACTCGTTACATTGTGAACGCTGCTCATTCTTAATACCTGCACCCACTGCTAGGCTTAGAAGTATCACAACTGTGCAAAACAGAACAACACCTTTGGTGTTGCTAGGAGCCCGTGATGAATTTAGTCAAGAATACCTTTAAATACTGTTGATCACTAAGGGATATTTATTAAACTCGTGACCTCTACCACCTTGAAGGACAAGGGCAGCAGGCACATGGGAACAACACCACCTCCAAGTTTCCCTCCAAGTCACACACCATCCTGTCTTGGAAATATATCGCCGATCCTTCATTGTCGTTGGGTCAAAATCCTAGAACTCCCTACCCAACAGCACTATGGGAGTACCTTCACCACACGGATTGCAGTGGCTCAAGAAGGCAGCTCACCACCACCTTCTCGAGGGCAATTAGGGATGGGCAATAAGTGCTGGCCTTGCCAGCGACGCCCACATGCACCGAATTAATAAAAAAATAAAATTAGCACCCGACTTGCCATTGTCTAATAATATGATGGGCTGTCTGAATTAGTTCACGACACAGGACTGTAGGAACTAGAAAAATCAGAGGGCCGTTATGAATGCCATTGTTTTTATGAAGGGGCAATGGAACTGTTTGTACAGTGACTGTTGGTTCCAATCAGATAGCTGTGACTCAGCAGATTGAAGTGCTGGAACCTCAAAAGGTGTGAGACCAACTTTTAAAAAAAACTAATTCAGCAATGCAATTTGGCAACCGGAAGTAAGGATTAATGACTTCTTGCTTGTGAAAACCGTAGGTGGTGGGGGTAGAGTCAATCACACAATTCTCCAGAACTGTTGTTTAATTTTTTTTCCTCTTTGTATTTAACAGTGGTATTTCAGTCGAAATAAATAAGTCTTTAACTTAAAATGTATGAAGTCATTTTTCCTATCATCGCATCCTTAACTCTCCCATTCCTGTACGCACAGTCTTAAATTGAAATGAACACTCAACAACCATTCACACTTGCATGCACCTTAAAAATATTGATTCCTGTAATGGGTTATGAATTCTGAAAATACCAAATTTTTCGTGGTACTCCCAAATTGCGCACCCAGTGACTATTCACATAATTTGCATTACTAGCTGTCTGTTGTGGCCATCCACAGGAGACCAGTTTCATAATTTGATAATTTAATCAAAAACTCAGTCTGTCAATTACTCAATCAGTTCAAAACCAAAACCAGAAATCAGCAGCAGTTTCAGCTAAACAGGTTATCAGTTGATAACATTATTGTTAACTTTCAAGATCATGTAGCCAGCAGCAAACTTTCACACGTCAGCACATACTTTCAGAGACTGAAAACAAAATCCAGCGGCCTTTTCCTTTTAAAATAAAACAGAAAATGCTGAAAATACTTATCCTATTTTCTAATTCACCAACCCCTCTACATGGGTCATTGCCATCGCATACGGCTCATCTGTTTTTTGTCATTACAGTGACCAATGCCTCACTACTGGCTACATCAGTTAACTTCTTTTGAAGAGCTTCCTTGACAGTCACCCTGGTTACGTACTACTGGAGTGATAACCCATGCACCCGCCGGAATGGTTTCCTGCCTTTTACGGACTGGGTTTAGCTCCTTGTCTGTCTTAGGCACTCAATCTCCAAGTCAGATTATTGCTTGTCAAGTCCCTTTGTTGTTGCCACTATGTGAGGTTCTTGGACTTGACACAACTTGCTTGCAAATAATCATTATTGACTTCAACCGAGTCTTGACACACTCAATGTCTTAAGCAATAACCTTACAGAGAAGTAAGTGATACTACCCACTTTCGCTCTGGATAGAGAACGTATCCTTTGTTGATTCTTTTGTTCTTGTTTCTCTCTCTACGAATTGTGAAGGCCTCTAGTCACGCACAACCATCCCTTTTAAAAGGAGTTGTTTTTCAGTCCAAACGAATCGGTTGATCATTGTCTTGTTTGCGATAAGGCTACCCTCCTATCTTGGAGACCTTTGGCTCTTTATTCAGCAGTCCTTGCTAACAAAAGTCCACTCCTCGTTGACAAAGCTTTTTCTTGCTAAATGTCATCTATACCCTGCAGAATTCTGGGAATGAGCAACTTTGACCATTTTATTATTTCCAGCTACAGCCCAAGTCCACGATCTATTTATAAGTGAAAAGAAAGCAAAAGTGTTAATCACATGAGATTAAACCAAATACTAACCCTATGTATATATGAATAGGGCATCTTATAATAGGCATGTCTGAGATTAAAAGAGACCTGTCCTGGTTGTAAACCGAGTTGGTCCAAGGAACAGCTGTAGGGAGGTGAGGAGCACACAAGATGGGGAGCAGCTTGAAGAGCCTGTCCAATCCAGTCCAGTGAAGAATTATAGAGGAGTTCTGAAGGATGAGTGGAGTTAATGGCCACAGAATCTTTGGAATCTTTGGAATTCTCTGCCCCAAAGGGCTGTTGATGCTCAGTTGTTGAGTATATTCAAGGCTGAGTTAGATAGATTTTTGGATTCATGGGGAATCAAGGGATATGGAGATCGGGCGGGAAAGTGGAGTTGAGGTTGAAGATCAGCCATGATCTCATTAAATGGCGGAGCAGGCTCGAGGGGCTGTATGGCCTACTCCTGCTCCTACTTCTTATGTTCTTAAGGCAAATGGACAGGAGCAGAGATTATTCAGCAGTGAAGGAGAAGAATCCAGAGTAGGATGGGAACCAGCAGGAACAGATCAAAGCTAGCTCAGCACAGTGAAAAATGATTGTGACTGAGCCTGCAGAAGCAGATCTGGTACTGGAATAGAGGCGATCCAACAGGGAACACTCTCAGTAGAAAGCGGTGCTGAAGGTGGAGGTCACAGTAGAGCCCAAAAGCCAACTAATTCCTGTCAACCTTCAGACAACGACAGTAGAGTTTTTTGTTTACTGCAAGCAAGTGAAATTTCTCTGTTCCACATGTACGCTGACGACACCCAGCTCTACCTCACTACCTCTTCTCTCGACCCCTCCACGGTGTCTAAATTGTCAGACTGCTTGTCTGACATACAGTTCTGGATGAGCAAAAACTTTCTCCAATTAAAGATTGGGAAGACCGAAGCCATTGTTTTCGGACCCTGCCACAAACTCCGTTCCCTAGCCACTGACTCCATCCCTCTCCCTAACATCTGTCTGAGGCTGAACCACACTGTTCACAACCTTGGTGTCATATTTGACCCTGAAATGAGCTTCCGACTGCATATCTGCAGCATAACAAAGACTGCCTACTTGCACCTCCGTAACATCGCCTGACTCCATCCTTGCCTCAGCTCATCCGCTGCTGAAACCCTCATCCATGCCTTTGTTACCTCTAGATTTGACTATTCCAAAAGCACTCCTGGCTGGCCTCCCACATTCCACCCTACGTAAACTTGAGGTCATCCAAAACTTGGCTGCCCATGTCTTAACCCGCACCAAGTCCCGTTCGCCCATCACCCCTGTGCTCGCTGACCTACATTGGCTCCCGGTTAAGCAGTGCCTCGATTTCAAAATTCTCATCCTTGTTTTCAAATCCCTCCATGGCCTCGCCCCTTCCTATCTCTGTAATCTCCTCCAGCCCCACAACCCCCTGAGATATCTGCGCTCCTCTAATTTTGTCCTCTTGAGCATCCCTGATTATAATCGCTCAACCTTTGGTGGCTGTGCCTTCTGTTGCCTGGGCCCTAAGCTCTGGAATTCCCTCCCTAAACCGCTCCACCTCTCTACCTCTCTTTCCTCCTTTAAGACGCTCCTTAAAACCTACCTGTTCGACCAAGCTTTTGGTCACCTGCCCTAATTTATCTTTATGTGGATCGGTGTCAAATTTGTTGTCTTAAATACTCCTGTGCAGCGCCTTGGAGCGTTTCACTACGTTAAAGGCGCTATATAAATACATGTAGTTGTTGTTCCTGAGTCAAAACAGACATTTGAAGTTATGCTCCAGCAAATAAGGAAGATGTTGTATACTTTGATTTTTGTGTATTTCCCTTTCCCTGTGGTCCACCATTGGTGGCAGAGCCTTCAGCCACCTCAGCCCTACTCTTGGGAATTGCCTCTCTGTTTCTCTCCACATTTAAAAAGCTTTGCAAAATCATTTCAACCAAGTTTAAAAACTGCAGGGCATTCTGTGCTGGGTTTCCTGACCTCGCAACAGCCCCTCTGCACGGAACTTGCCGCCGGGCTAAAATCCAGGCCAAAGTTTAAGTTTGGAGATTAATGACTAAAGTAAGACCCGTGGACTAGGGACTGGATAGTAGATTGGAGCATAGGAATAGGAGGAGGCCATTCAGCTCCTCAAGCCCGTTCCGCTATTCAATTAGATCATGGCTGATTTGTATCTTAACTCCATTTACCTGCCTTGGTTCCGTAACCCTCAATTCCCTTGCCTAACAAAAATTATTAATCTTAGTTTTGAAATTTTCAGTTGACCCCCTCAGCAGCTCTTCGGGGCAGAGAGTTCCAGATTTCCACTACCTTTTGTGTGAAGAAGTGCTTCTTGACAGCACCCCTGAACGGCCTAGCTCTAATTTCAAGGTTATGCCCCCTTGTTCTGGAGTCCCCAACCAGAGTAAATAGTGTGTCTCTATCTACCATGTCAGTTCCTTTAATTGAGGTGTTTAAGATGATTAAATCACCCCTTAATCTTCTCTACTCAAGGGAATAAAAGCCTAGTCTATGCAGCCTGTCGTCTTAATTTAATCCTTTTTCCCAGGTATCATTCTGGTGAATCTGCCCTGCAACCCCTCCAAGGTTTATATATCCTTCCTGAGGTGCGGAGCCCTGAACTGAACACAGTACTCTAAATGGAGTCTAGCTGGAGCTTTACATAACACGAATCTAACTTCCACTCCCCTATTCCAGCCCCCTTGAGATAGAGGCCAACATTCCATTAGGCTTTGTAATTGCTTTTTGTACCTGTCCAAATATAAAGAAAGACTTGGAGCAGAGGCCTAACCAGTGTTTTATTAAGATTTAGCATAACTTCCTTGCTTTTGTACTCTATTCCTCTATTAATGAAGCCAAGATTCCCATATGCTTTTTTAACAGGCTTCTCAACTTGTCCTGCCACCTTCAAAGATTTGTGTGCATACACCCCCAGACCTCTCTGTTCCTGCACCCCTTTTAAAATTGTACCATTTAGTTCATACTGCCTCTCTTCATTCTTCCTACCAAAATGTATCACTTCACACTTCTCTGCATTAAATTTCAGCCGCCACGTTTCTGCCCATTTTACCAGTCTGTCTGTGTCCTTCAGATTCTGTTGCTATCCTCCTCACTGTTTACTACATTTCCGAGTTTCGTATCATCTGCAAACTTTGAAATTCTGCCCTGTATACCCAAGTCCAGTTCATTAATATATATCAGAAAGAGCAGTGGTCCTAATACCGACCTCTGGGGAACACCGCTGTAGACTTCCTTCCAGTCTGAAAAGCAACCGTTCAGCACTACTCTCTGCTTCCTGACTCGTAGCCAATTTTGTATCCATGCTGCCACTGTCCCTTTCATACCATGGGTTTTAATTTTGCTAACAAGCCTATTATGTGGTACTTTATCAAACGCCTTTTGAAAGTCCATATACACGACATCAACCGCATTACCCTCATCAACTGTAGTTGCTGGGTTTATTCCCTCTCCCCTTTTTTGAACAGGGGTGTAACATTTGCAATCCTCCAGTCCTCTGGCACCACCCCCATATCCAATGAGGATAGAAGATTGTGGCCTGAGCCTCCACAATTTCCACCCTTCCTTCCTTCAGTAACCTAGGATAGATCCCATCCGGACAGGGTGACTTTTCGACTTTGAGGACTGCCAACCTTTTAAGTACCTCTTTATTTTTATCATATCTAATATCACGACTGCCACCTCCTTTACTGCTACATTGGCAGCATCCTTCTCTTTCGTGAAACAGATGCAAAGCACTCATTTAGTACCTCTGCCTCCACAAGAAGATCTCCTTTTTGGTCCCAAATTGACCCCATCTTCCTTTGACTACCCTTTTTACTATTTATATGTTTATACAAAACTTTTGGGTTCCCTTTTATATTAGCCACTAATCTATTTTCATACTCTCTCTTTGCCCGCCTTATTCCCTTTTTTAGATCTCCTCTGTACTCTCTATATTCAGCTATGTTCTCTACGGTATTATGAACCTTATAATTGTCATAGGCCTTTTTTCTGCTCATTTTAACCTCTGTATCTTTCATCATCCAGGGAGCTCCAGCTTTCGATGTCCTTCCTTCCCCCCCCCCCCTCATAGGAATGAGTCTACTCTGTACCCGAATCATAGAATGGTTACAGCATAGAAGGAGGCCATTCGGCCCGAAGAGCCCATGCCGGCTCTCTTCAAGAGCACTTCAGCTAGTCCCATTCCCCAGCCTTTTCCCCGTAGCCCTCCAAAATGTTTTCCTTCAGATACTTATCCAATTCCCTTTTGAAAGCCACGATTGAGTTTGCCTCCACCACCCTTTCAGGCAGTGTATTCCGTATCCTAACCACTCGCTGTGTAAAAAGGTTTTTCCTCTTGTCGCCTTCGGTTCTTTTGCTAATCACCTTAAATCTGTCTCCTCTGGTTCTCGACCCTTCTGCCGATAGGAAGTGTCTCTCTATCTACTCTGTCTAGACCCCTCATGATTTTGAACACCTCTATCAAATCTACTCTCAACCTTCTCTGCTCTAATGAGAACATCCCCAGCTTCTCCAGTCTATCCACGTAACTGAAATCTCTCATCCCTGGAACCATTCTTCTAAATCTTTTCTGCACCCTCTCGAAGGCATTCACATCCTTTCTAAAGTGCGGTGCCCAGAATTGAACACAATACTCCAGTTGAGGCCGAACCAGTGTTTTATAAAGGTGGTTCATAACTTCCTTGCTTTTGTACTCTATGCCTCTATTTATAAAGCCCAAGATCCCATATGCTTTTTTAACCGCTTTCTCAACCTGCCCTGCCACTTTCAACGATTTGTGCACAAATACCCCCAGGTCTCTCTGTTCCTGCACCCCCTTTAGAATTGTACCCTTTAGTTTATACTGCCTCGTCTCGTTCTTCCTACCAAAATGTATCACTTCGCACTTTTCTGCGTTAAATTTCATCTGCCACGTGTCCGCCCATTCCATCAGCCTGTCTATGGGCTGGAAACACTGATCAAAGAAGTTCCTTTGTACACATTTCAGGAATTCCTCCCCCTCTTTGTCCTTTACATAGTTACTATCCCAGTCTATATTAGGATTATTGAAGTCCCCCATTAGCACTGCTCTGTAGTTATTGCATCATTCTGTAATTTACCTGCAAATTTGCTCCTCCGTCTCCTTCCTACTATTTGGTGGCTTATAGTATACATCCAGTAGCATAATAGCTCCTCTATTGCTCCTTAATTCTAAACAAATAGACTCTGCCGTTGGCCTCTCAACTACAACAACAACAACTTGTATTTATATAGCACCTTTAATGTAGTAAAACGTCCCAAGGCGCTCCACAGGAGTATTAAAAGACAAAAAATTTGACACTGAGCCACATAAGGAGAAATTAGGGCAGGTGGCCAAAAGCTTGGTCAAAGAGGTAGGTTTTAAGGAGTGTCTTAAAGGAGGAAAGAGAGGTAGCGAGGCGGAGAGGTTTAGGGAGGGAATTCCAGAGTTTAGGGCCGAGACAACAGAAGGCACGGCCACCAAAGGTTGAGCGATTTTCATCAGGGATGCTCAAGTAGGCAGATTTAAAGGAGCGTAGATATCCCGGGGGGTGGAGTTGTGAGGCTGGAGGAGATGAGAGAGATAGGAAGGGGCGAGGCCATGGAAGGATTTGAAAACAACAATGAGAATTTTGAAATTGAGGCGCTGCTTAACCGGGAGTCATTGTAGGTCCGCGAGCACAGGGGTGATGGGTGAACGGGACTTGGTGCGAGTTAGGACACGGGGCAGCCAAGTTTTGGCTGACCTCAAGTTTATGTAGGGTAGAAGGTGGGAGGCCAGCCAGGAGTGCGTTGGAATAGTCAAGTCTAGAGGTAACAAAGGCATGGATGAGGGTTTCAGCAGCGGATGAGCTGAGGCAGGGGCGGAGATGGGCGATGTTACGGAGGTGGAAATAGGCGGTCTTAGTTATGCTGCAGATATGTGGTCGGAAGCTCATTTCAGGGTCATATATGACACCAAGGTTGCGAACTACATCATCCCTCTCCAGTGCTATAATAGTTTATTTGATCAATACTGCCAAAATCCCCCTCCTTTTTTTCCTTCCCTATCTTTCCTGAATCCTTTGTAACCAGGAATATTAAGTTCCCAATCCGCCCCTTCTTTGAGCCAGGTCTCTGTATTGTCACTATATCATATTCCCACATGGTGACTTGTGCCTGCAGCTGACCAACCTTATTTACCACGCTACGTGCATTTACGCACTTGCAGTCTCAGAGGGTTTGGAGTGCCTCGCATTTGCCCCCTATCTGATCTCTCCTATTTCTGAACGATTCTTTACTCTAGTGCTATTAGCCTCTCCCAGTCCTCTGTGCATCTTGTTTCTCCACTCTAATGTTTCATCCTGGTGCCCATCTCCCTTCCAAATTAGTTTAAACCCTCCCCCACAGTTTGTAGATAAGCTGAAAATTGGAGGTACAGCAACTCGTGAAGACCTGCAGAAATACTTGTTTTTTAGTGCTTGTCTCTGAGTCACAGCCAAGTTGGTACATATAGAAGTGTGTTTCCTGCTCACCTGATTGCTCAGATGGTGTGTGTGTAACCAGGAGGTCCTAGTTTTGACCCCAAGGCTGATGTGAGCTAGGATGTTGATACAGTTAGCTGCAGCCTTCTGACTCAGGAGGGGGATAAATTGGCCAGAGTTTTGGCTCCTGATCACTCCTTAAGACCTCTGCTGGAAGTGCATTCAATAGCAAAATACTGCGGATGCTGGAAAACTGAAATAACAACAGAAAACGCTGGAAAAACTCAGCAGGCCAGGCAACATCCGTGGAGAGAGAAACAGAGTTAACGTTTCAGGCCGAAGACCCTTTGTCAGAACTGAGAAGAAAGCAGGAAATGAAACAGATAAAAAAGCATCTGGAAGTGCATGTTGGGTGAGGTTCAGGAGTAAGTTCCAATGTGGTGTTCACACCCTCCCTCTCAGTCTGAATAGCTAGCTGGCATTCGCTGTGCAGGTTAACACATGAAGAATAGACACTTGGCCAAGGTACCTTGTGCCTGTAGAATTATACTGCAGCGAAGGGAAGCAAATTGGCTGTAAAAGGAGTGGAATGAAAATAAAGCCAAACATCTCTGCCTGGCTGTGAGTCATAAAGATAAAAATACATATTTGTGTCTGTATAGCTATGAAAAATATCTGATGTCATTTAGTACTTGATATACAAGTTCCTGGGGCAGTTTGCAAGTCACATTTTCCCTCTGTCGAGGGCTGGATAAGCCCTTGGTCCAACTATTCCTGTTCCCAGATGTAGCAGATGTGGACAGATGCACAGGAACAATTTCTCAATTCGGATGAGATGTTAAATCGAGGCCCTGTCTGCCCTTTCAGGTGGACCGTAAAAGATCCTATAGTACTGTTTCGAAGAAAAGCAGGGGAGTTTTCTCCGGTGTCCTGGGCCAATATTTATCCCTCAACCAACACCTAAAGACAGATTATCTGGTCATTATCACTTTGCTATTTGTGGGACCTTGCTGTGCGCAAATTGGGACTGATGCTCATGCGGAGAATAAACATCAAGACAGACCAGGGCCTAACATCCTGTTTGTGTTATTTTCACGTAATCTCTCTGTCAGAAGCATTATTTAAGTGTAATTAGCAATTAAAATTCAGTATAGGTAAGTGTGAAGTGGTGCATTTTGGTAGGAAGATTAAGGAGGCAATATGCTCCTTGGAAAAAGAGTCTAAATGGGTAGAGAAGCAGAGGGATCTGGGGTACAGATACACAAATCACTAAATGTAGTAATGCAGGTTAATAAGGCCATAAAAAAGCACACCAAGCACTGGGGTTCATTTCTAGAATAGAATTGAGAAGCAGAGAAGTTATGTTAAACTTCTATAGAACCTTGGTTAGACCACATGGAGTACTGTGCACAGTTCTGGTCTCCATATTATAAAGAGAATATAGAGGCACTGGAGACGGTGCAAAAAAAAAGATTTACAAGGCTGATATCAGAACTGAGAGGTTAAACCTATCAGGAAAAGTTAAACAGGCTGGGGCTCTTTTCTCTAGAATAGAGAAGCTGAGTGGTAACCTGATAGAAGTTTTCAAAATTATGAAGGGGTTCGATAGGGTAGACATAAAGAAGATCTTTCCACTTGTTTCATAGGATAGACGTAGAGAAGATGTTTTCATTAGCGGGGGAGTCCAGAACTAGGGACCATAAATATAAGATAGTCACTAATAATCCACTGGGGAATTCAGGAGAATCTTCTTTACCCAGAGAATGGTTAGAATGTGGAACTTGTTACTATATGGAGTAGTTGAGGAGAATAGTATAGATGCATTTAAGGGGAAGCTAGATAAGTACATGAGGGAGAAATGATGGGGTGAGACGAAGTATGGTGAGAGGAGGCTCGTGTGGAGCATAAACAGCAGCATAGGCCAGTTTGGCTGAATGGCCTGTTTCTGTGCTGGGCATTCTATATAAGTGCAAATTGTTTTCATTGCTGTAGTTTATTATTACACAGTCTGGAAGCAAGTTATTATTTGTTTGGTTAGGAACGGGAAAATAAATAGTAGAATCTTTAGTTGAAGAGAAACAGCAGATCTCAGTCCTCTGCTTTCACAAATGTTGAAGTTGATTTTGTTTTTTTTTCCAGTCAGTGTACCAAATAGAAACACAAACCTTGCTACTTTGGAAAGCTGTAGAGGAAGTGTAGGTATGATGCCCCCTCTACTGACAGGTACAAATGCTGCAGCTTAAGTACATCAGGATTTCAGAAGATTTTGGGGTTTAGAAAAAGAAAGAAACATAGAAACATAGAAAATAGGAGCAGGAGTAAACCATTCGGCCCCTCGAGCCTGCTCTGCCATTTAATGAGATCATGGCTGATCATCCAAATTCAGTACCCTGTCCCTGCTTTCTCCCCATATCCCTTGATCCCCTTAGCCTTAAGAAATATATCGAACTCCTTCTTGCATATATTTAATGAATTGGCCTCAACTGCCTTCTGTGGTAGAGAATTCCACAGGTTCACCACTCTCTGGGTGAAGAAATTCCTCCTCATCTCAGTCCTAAATGGCTTACCCCTTATCCTTAGACTGTGACCCCTGGTTCTGGACTCCCCCACCATCGGGAACAGCCTTCCTGCATCTAGTCTGTCTAGTCCTGTTAGAATTTTATAAGTTTCAATGAGATCCCCTCTCATTCTTCTAAACTCTAGCGAATATAAGCCTAATCGACCCAATCTCTCTCCATATGTCATTCCTGCCATCCCAGGTATCAGTCTGGTGAATCTTCACTGCACTCCCTCCATGGCAAGAACATCCTTCCTCAGATAAGGCGACCAAAACTGTACACAGTACTCAAGGTGTGATCTCACCAAGGCCCTGTACAACTGCAGCAAGACATCCTTGCTCCTGTACTCGAATCCTCTCGCTACGAAGGCCAACATACCATTTGCCTTCTTAACCGCCTGCTGCACCTGCATGCTTACCTTCAGCGACTGGTGCACAAGGACACCCAGGTCTCGTTGCACTTCCCCTTTTCCGAGTCTATTGCCGTTCAGATAATAATCTGCCTTCCTGTTTTTGCCACCAAAGTGGATAACCTCTTGCATTTCTATAGCACTTTTCACGACCACCGGACATCCCAAAGCGCTTTTCAGCCAATGAAGTACATTTTGACATGTAGTCACTGCCTAAGAAGAATGTAGGAAATGCGGCAGTCAATTTGTGCACAGCAAGCTACCACAAACAGCAATGTGATAATGACCAGATAATCTGCTTTAGTGATGTTGATTGAGGGATAAATATTGGCCAGAACTCCCCTGCTCCTCTTCGAAATAGTGCCATAGGATCTTTTACATCCACCTGAGAGAGCAGACGGGGCCTTGGTTTAACGTCTCATCCAAAAGACGGCACCTCCGACAGTGCAGCGCTCCCTCAGCACTGCACTGCAGTGTCAGCCCAGATTTTTGTGCTCAAGTCCCTGGAAGGGCATAAGGTAGATTTTACAGATTCACGATCCCAGCGTGGAGCTTCACGCACTGGGAGCGCCTATCGGGATGCCTTATTGTTATACTAGGAAGCGCTTTTGCTCACGAGACCATCAGGGAGCTTGGTCTGGCATTTTAATTGTTGGTAGTAGGTTTCTGGTATTAATAACTAACACTAATGATGCCACCTAAGGAACAGTGGCTGTTCTGCCAAGCTCAAGGTGAGGCAAGGAAGCTAGATATGGAGAGCAGAACAAAACCTGTGTGCAAAAGAGGGAATCAACGTAATTGCTTTTCCGAATCTTTTTTCCTATTTAAAACAAAGGGATTTTGGTGGTTGACAATAGATCATTTATTCCAATCAGTATCGATGTTTCAACATCTAGGAACGATCACAACACATTTTAAATACGGGACAAAACTACTTTACACTTTTTTATTGAAACATCAATGCAAAGGGACAATGCCCATAGTGCAGGGCATCACCAAAATTAGAAAGAGAGGACAAGATACAAGAGGAGGCAGTGCCTGGGTGACACCAAACTTGAGTGTTGAAAGCTTGTAGATGGTAGGAGGACAGAAAGACTGACGAGAGGTAAGGAGACACTTAGTTTGAGGCCCTTCGAGTAGGAGGAAGCGCATATATAGCTTATTTGGGGCTTGGGAGGAAGACAAGAAAGTTCAGAGGAACAATGACTATAGTAGTATGAAAGACAAGAAAGGTTGCGATAGCGAGAGAAATTGAAATTACAAGCCTCAGTTTGAGTTGAGTTTACTGATGTGACACTTCCATTTCTCAGCCAACAATCCTTGTATCCTTGTCCTCGTGTAAAAGTCACTCCATAGCCTTGTCAATTCTTAGCACTGCAGCCACCTCCAGTGGTACACACTCTGCTCCTCTGTCTCTGGCCTCCTTTATATCTCTCCTCTCTGCACCCACCTTCAGTCGTAGAAACTTCAGCTGTCTCAGCCCCACAGTCCAGTGCTTTTTTTTCCTAAACTCCTCTGCTTTGCTGCCTCCTCTCCTTCAAAAGCATCCTTATACCTACCTCTTTGGTGCCTTTGATAACCTCCCCAAACCCTCCTACCTTTGCTCAATGTATTTTCTGCTCCGTGAAGTGATTTGTCATGTTGAGATGCTAACATTGTTGATGTTGTCATTGCTGTCGCCCGAGTGAGAATTGGTGTCAGTGACAATTTATAGGCAGTTTTGGGCCATGAACTCAACCTCTGCAAACTGAGGTGAGACTACCCACAAGCTCATTTCTTTTAGGACTCTAGCAGCTGTCAAAGAGGAGACTCTCATCTCATCACACTTTAATTTAGATTAGAGCCCAGGTTCTGGAGTCTTCCAACCTATTGCACTACCCAACCACATGCCGATTAACTGACCAACATGTTTAAAGTAGGATTAGAATAAGTGTGTCTGACTCTTTACCCCTGATCTTCAGGAAAAGAGCTGTGGTCAGCTGGAAACAGAGGTCAAAGACACAAAGCCTGCTGACATTCACTGTCGAGGCATGCACATGAATAACGACGACCAAAAGAACAAACTTGGATTACTACAGCGCCTTTCAAGATCTCAGGACATCCCAAAGCGCTTTACACTCAATTAAATACTTTTGAAATGCCAATTTGCGCACAGCAAGCTCCCACTAACAACAATGAGATAATGACCAAGTACTCTGTTTTAATGATGCTGGTTGAGGGATAAATATTGGCCAGGACTCCCCTATTCTTTGAATAGTGCCATGCGATCTTTAACGTCCACCTGAGTGAGCAGATGAGGCTTCGGTTTAATGTCCCATCCGAAAGATGGCACCTCCGACAGTGCAGTTCTCACTCAGCACTGCATTGATAGTGTCAGCCTAGATTTTGTGCTCAAGTCTCTGGAGTGGAACTTGAGCACACAACCTTCTGACTCAGGTGAAACCCACTAATGGTCAAGGTACTGGAGAATGCACAGTTCATGGAGTCATAGTTATACAGCACAGAAAGAGGCCCTTCGGCCCATTGTGTCCGCGCCGGCCATCAAGCCCTATCCTAATCTCATTTTCCAGCACTTGGTCCGTAGCCTTGTCTGCTATGGCGTTTCAAGTGCTCATCTAAATGCTTCTTGAATGTTGTGAGGGTTCCTGCCTCTACCACCCTTTCAGGCAGTGAGTTCCAGATTCCAACCACCCTCTGGGTGAAAAAGTTTTTCCTCAAATCCCCTCTAAACCTCCTGCCCCTTACCTTGAAACTATGCTCCCTGGTTATTGACCCCTCTACTAAGGGGAAAAGTTCCTTTCTATCTACCCTATCTATGCCCCTCATAATTTTGTACACCTCAATCAGGTCCCCCCTCAGCCTTCTCTGCTCTAAGGAAAACAACCCCAGCCTGTCCAGTCTCTCTTCATAGCTGAAGCGCTCCAGCGCAGGTAACATCCTGGTGAATCTCCTCTGCACCCTCTCCAATGCAATCACATCCTTCCTATAGTGTGGCGACCAGAACTGCACACAGTATTCCAGCTGTGGCCTAACTAGCGTTTTGTACAGCTCCATCATAACCTCCCTGCTCTTGCCTTCATTAGCCGAGGCATAGAATATAAGTATCCCATATGCTGCCTTAACCACCTTATCTACCTGTCCTGCTGCCTTCAGGGATCTATGTACATGCACCTATTCCTGTTGATCCAAACCCCAGTACAGAGTGGACACTGCAAATGGAGGAGGGGGAAGGGTGTAAATGGGTGAGAATAAGGATAGATAAAGGAATTAAAAGCTATTTTCTTCTTCCTGTAGGTCAGTGTGGCTCCATTTCGAGCTTGGTAGCCATTGTCGGCTCCAACCACAACATAACCTGCTCTTTTTGCAGAGAGGGTGCTGCTGATAAGGTACAATGGAAATTCGGTAGCAACCTACTGCCTAGTAGCCACTACTCAAAGGTCAACTCCAGTGCCAGCATGGTGACACTGCTTAACCTTGGCCTAACCAGCAGGAAAGGAGAAAGTCTAACATGTACATCTGAAGAGGAGTCTTACACCACTTTAATCCAAACCGGATGTGAGTATCATGTCACGAGGGGACACTGACACAATGCCATGCAAATTGCAATAAGTGGAGTTTGGTGCACTTCCTACAGTCAAATGAATTAGTGTCTAAATGGGGTAGAGGCGCAAAGGTAAATGGAATGGCAGAACAGGCTGGGGCTCTTTTCTCTAGAACAGAGAAGACTGCAAGATGACCTGGTAGAGGTTTTCAAAAATATGAAGGGGTTCGATAGGGTAGACGTAAAGAAGATCTTTCCACTTGTGGGGGAGTCCAAACTAGGATTTATAAATATAAGGTAGTCACTAATAAATCCAACAGGGAATGCAGAAGAGACTTCTTTATCCAGAGAGTGGTTAGAATGTGGAACTCACTACCATGTTGAGTAGTTGAGGTGAATAGCGTAGATGCATTTAAGGGGAAGCTAGATAAGCACACGAGAGAGAGAAAGGAATAGAAGGATATACCGATGGGGTTAGATGAAGTAGGGTGGGAGGAGGCTCGTGTGGATCATAAACACCAGCATGGACCAGTTGGGCTGAATGGCCTGTGTCTGTGCTGTAATATTTTATGAATTAATTTTTTGTTTGCAGGGTTTATTCACTCCCTGTAGTCATCTCTTTAGGCACCTACCGATTAGGGTACCTTTTGACCAGTCCACAAAAAAAATTGCGTGCTTGCGCGATATGTGTCTGATTGGGGCTCACTTGTACACGAGTAATGGGACACAGACCTACTTGCACATAATCAAACTTTTTATTAAACCGCAGCAATCACAAATGAGACATTTATTTTCCAGTATTCAGTTACCACTCCAGTGCTAGCCTCGGTCCCCCAGCTTCTGTGTGCCCCCCAAGTTCTGTGTCCTCTCGGCAGCTACCAGAGTAGATCCTGCGCTGTGATAGCAAAAATGAAACACATCCAAGGGGCGGGATTTAAAATTAATAACTTGATTTCGAAGAGAGCCTTCCAGCAGAATCGCTAAGGTGGTGAACTCGGGGCGTGAAAAAACTGCAGAGTGTATTTTGCAACCAGCTGGATGGTTTACCTGTCCTAATTTTTCAGAAACTGGAGTGCAGATAATTTGTGTTTCTGTAGATCCTCCAGATGTCCCTCAAGATGTGGAGTGTGTAACCCAGAACTTTGTTAAAATCGTCTGTTCGTGGAACCCAGGAAGAGACACAAATATAGAAACTAACTACAGCACCTGTTACCGGTGAGTTCTCATCGCTTTACATGGACTCGCATTATTGCCGTGTCGTCATATTTTTTTTTTAAAAAACAAGTACGGTTATTTTTAGTCAGCAGACTATTGGGCAATGCAACACAGCTGACTCCAGTGCTTCTCCGATGTCTACTCACATACACTTTCCAGCAGGACTGAAGGTGTCGTGAGCAATTAGGTACCCCTGGACAGTTTCCTTTTTTCATCCCATGCCCCCCGCACCTCCTTAAACCTGGGATCCTGCGTTTATCGTCTGAGCTTATAATTATCATCTTAGCAAGTATCAGGGAAAAAGTCTGTTTGATGTCGAAAGATATCCTGGAGGTTTCCCAGGATGTTACCAGGGATGAGGGACTTCAGTTATGAGGAGAGGTTGGAAAAGTTAGGACTGTTCTCCTTGGAACAGAGAAGGTTAAGAGGTGACCTAATAGAGGTTTTCAAGGTGATGAGAGGATTTGATAGAATAGATAGAGAAAAACTATTCCCTCCGGCGAGTGGGTCATAGATTTAAAATCATGGGCGAAAGATCTAGAGGGGATAGGAGGAGAAATATTATCACTGAATTGTCAGAATCTGGAACACTCGACCTGAAAAGGTGGTGGAAGCTGATTCCATCAATAATTTGAAAAGGGAGTTGGACGGTTCTGGAGGATGAGGAACTGACGGGGATACGGACAGAAAGCGAGGATGTGGGACTGAGCACGACCGCTCTTTCAAAGAGCCAGCACAGGCACGACGGGCCGAATGGCCTCCTTCTGTGCTGTAAGCTTCTATGATTCTATATTATTAACCAAGTCTCTCTATCCCCTTGTAACTTCAAATATAATTTTATTTTTGACTAGTTGTCGGGATGCAGGTGACACTGGCAAAACCGCCTTATTATCCATCCCCTGTTGCCCTGAAAAGGTGGTGGTGAGACTTCTTGAGCAATTGATTACAATCAAGTGGCTTGCTAATCTACTTCTGAGTGCATTAAGAGTCAACCATGTTTAATGTGGGACAAGAGTCGGGTGCAGACCAGACCGGGTAGCAGGTGACCTTCCTTTCAGAACAGGAGTGAAACATGTAGTGTTTTTATAACAATCCGACAGCTTTCATGGTCATTTCACCTCCCCCCCGCCATCACCCAGTTCCAGCCCACAAATGACCAGATTTATTGAACTCTGTTTCAAAACTTGACCTGGTGGGATTTTAAACTCATGTCATGAGTCCCCCTGCCTGATTTATACCAGTTTTCTTTGATTTCTGCTTCCCCAACGCAGAGCTAAAATTGGGAGGTAGCTGCAGTGAGAATTCAACTGATCATAAAGTTTCCTATCACTGGCACAGAGTGTTGTCATATAGAAGGACAACTCCACCTTCCCTACTTCGCTTTCTTTTTAAAATTTTCGTGGTGAATTTTGTGCTCATTAAAGTGAGGGATGCTGGTATTGGGGAATGGAGATCTTCCTTGCTTCGGGCACTCCATGCCAGCATCAGGCACTCCCAGGCTGGGTATGTTTACAGACGCAGTAAAGCTCATTGAAACATACAAGATGCTGAGGGGGATTGACAGGGTAGATGCTGAGAGGTTGTTTCCCCTGGCTGGAGAGTCCAGAACCAGGGGGCACAGTCTCGAGATCAGGGGTCGGCCATTTAGGACTGAGATGAGAAATTTCTTCACTCGGAGGGTGGTGAATCTTTGGAATTCTCTACCCCAAAGGGCTGTGGATGCTCAGTCGTTGAGTATATGCAAGGCTGAGATAGATAGATTTTTGGTCTCTAGGGGAATCGGGCGGGAAAGTGGAGTTGAGGTCAAAGATCAGCCATGATCTTATTGAATGGCGGAGCAGGCTCGAAGGGCCAAATGGCCGACTCCTGCTTCTGTTTCTTATGTTCTCGTGTCCTATAAGGGGCAGATTGTTGCTGTGGGCCCATGCTTACTAGGAACTGGGATACAGCTGCTTAACCTCATTTCACATTGGGTCCTTACAGCCACCAAGTCCCAAAGGTGAAAGGCCAGTATGTAAGTCACTGCTAATCCACCAGGGCCTGCATTTTCAATTTGGACAGCCCGAGGAAGCTGTGGCTGCATGTTTCATCCAGCAGCAGTCTGACCATGTTTATACTGGGGGAAATGCAGTAAGCTCGCTATCCTAGCCCTGTTGCTGACCGACAGACAGTACTGAGGTTGGTAGGCTGTGTGAGTGCTGACTGAATATGTTTCGGTTTTTTTTAAACTGAAAAGAACTTGCATTTAAATAGCACCATATCTCGTCTCGAAGTGCTTTACAACCAGTGAATAACTTTTAAAGTGTAATCACTGTTGTTATTTAGGGAAATACGGCAGCCAATTTACACACAGCAAGGTTCCACATATTAGCAGTGAGATAAATGACCTGGTAATCTGCTTTTGTCGGTGCTGATTGAGACAGTAATGTTGCCCAGGACACGGGGAGAATTCCCTGTTCTTATTCCAATAGTGCTATGGGATCTTTAATATCCACCTGAACTGGCAGCCGGAGCGTTGTCGTAACATCTCATTCCAAAGATGACGCCTTCGACACTGTAGCACTCCCTCAATACTGCACTGTCAGCCGAGATTATGTGCTCAAGTCTTGGAGTGGGACTTGAACCACGGCCATCTGACTAGAGGTCAGATTGGTTCCAGTTCAGCTAAGCTGACATCTTAGTTCCCTTCTTGACTCAAATAAGTTTCCATTTTTTTCTCTCTTTACTTACTTACTACAATTGACTGATTTAACTCCCCCAATGGTTTACTGGGTAAGGATACTGTGTGGTGTTGGACTGAGTCAGGAAGATGCCAGGTCTGTGCTGAGTTATCTGATGGGCAGCAGCAGGGGCTACAGTAGGTCTCGGCAGTCTTTTCTTGGAAGGGAAAAATCAGCCAGGGTTCCTGTCCTGATCACAGTGACCCTCCAATGTAGTACTGAGGGGGTGCTCCACTGTCGAAGGTGCCGTCTTTAAGATGAAACATTAAACCAAGGCCCTGCCTGCCCTCTCAGGAGGACGTAAAAGATCCCATGGCACTATTCAAAGAAGAGCAGGGGAGTTCTGGCCAATATTTATCCCTCAACCCGACATGACTAAGATGTTTGCACGGTTTGAAGCAAGCTCCATGTAAGCCTTTTCCTGCACTCTGCGTCAGGGACTGGTGGGGCCGAATGGCCTGTTGCCTTTTCTAACTTCCATGTATTTCTCTCCAGCCCTCTGCTCTGAACAATTCCGTCAGTATTTCTGACCTCGGCCACCTCTCTGATTTCCAAGCTGGCTTCTCCCATTCCCTTTCTGCCGTTTTCCCTTCCATTGTGGAACACTCACTCACCTTTTCACTGCTTTGACTAAGGAAATAAGAAAAAGACTCGAATCCGTCCCCTGATTACACCTCTCGGAATCACCTCACGTACAAAACAGTACAGTGACCGCTCTTGTGAAGCCATTTTGCACCAGTCACATTCTACAAAGGGCAATGAGACACATGATCAGTGCATCTGTTTTTTGGTCATGTGGATTCAAGGAGGACCATCAACCAGGACACTGGGAGAACTCCTCTGCTCTCAATAGCACCATGGGACCTATAGCAGCCACTGGTGTCAGCCGTGGCTTAGTGGGTAGCACACTCGCCTCTGAGTCAGAAGGTTGTGTGGGTTCAAGTCCCACTCCAGAGACTTGAGCACAAAAATCTAGGCTGACACTCCAGTGCAGTACTGCGGGAGTGCTGCACTGTCGGAGGTGCCATCTTTCAGGTGAGATGTTAAACCAAGGCTCCGTCTGCGCGCTCAGGTGGCTGTCAAAAGATCCCATGGCACCATTTCGAAGAAGAGCAGGGGAGTTCTCCCCGGTGTCCTGGCCAATATTTATCCCTCAACCGACATAATTGCTGCTGCGATACCCTTGTAATCAATTAGTCTGATAGCGGTCACCATTTGGGCTCTAAAATGATCCTGATGCCACTTGGGCAAGGTACCGGATGGTACCAGGTGCCTGTGGAATCGTGCCTCGGCCTGAATATGGAAAGAAAGGGAGAAAATTACACAGGAAAGTTTAAAAAAAAAATCTACAGTTAAACAATTTATTCCTTTTTTCTTCTTAGGTCACCAAGTGACTGCACAAAAGTGGGAACTAATAACTTTGTCGAACGTGACTTTCTTCTGTTTGAGGATTTAATGTTACAGATAAGTGCTGTTAATGATCTGGGCACACAGACATCGGAAAAGTTTCGAGTGGAGGAAAAGGACTTTGGTAAATATCAAAAGCACTTGCTTCAGTTTTAAAACAATTCAGAGCCTTCACTTCAGGCTACATACATGAATGTATCATAAAATGGTTACAGCATGGAAGGCAGCCATTCAGCCCGTCGAGCCCGTGCTGATTCTCAGCTAGTCCCACTCCCCTGCCCTTTCCCTGTAGCCGCGTAAGTTTTTTTCCTTCAGATACTTATCCATCTCCCTTTTGAAAGATAAGATTGAGTCTGCCTCCATCACCCTTTCTGGCAGTGCATTCCAGATCTTAACCACTCGCTGCGTAAAAAAGTTTTTTCTCACGTCGCTATTGGTTCTTTTGCCAATCACCTTAAATCTGTGTCCTCTAGTTCTCGACCCTTCTGCCAATGGGAACAGTTTCTCTCTGTCGAGACCCCTCATGATTTTGAACACCTCTATCAAATCTCCTCTCAATCTTCTCTGCTCCAAGGAGAACAACCCCAGCTTCTCCAGTCTATCAACGTAACTGAAATCCTTCATTCCTGGAATCATTCTCATAAATCTTTTCTGCACCTTCTCTAAGGCCTTCACATCCTTCATAAAGTGTGGTGCCCAGAATTGGACACAGTACTCCAGTTGGGGCCGAACCAGTGTTTTATACAGGTTGCATTGGAGGCAGTTCAGAGAAGGTTCACGAGGTTGATTCCGGAGATGAAGGGGTTGTCTTGTGAAGAAAGGTTGAGCAGGTTGGGCCTGTACTCATTGGAGTTTAGAAGAATGAGAGGGGATCTTATTGAAACATATAAGATTCTGAAGGGGCTTGACAGGGTAGATGCAGAGAGGATGTTTCCCCTCGTGGGGGAATCTAGAACTAGGGGGCATAATTTCAGAATAAGGGGGCACCCATTTAAAACGGAAATGAGGAGGAATTTCTTCTCTCGGTCATGAATCTTTGGAATTCTCTTCCCCAGAGAGCTGTGGAGGCTGGGTCATTGAATATATTTAAGGTGGAGATAGACAGATTTTTGAATGGTAAGGGAGTCGAGGGTTATGGGGAGCAGGCAAGGAAGTGGAGTTGAGGCCAAGATCAGATCAGCCATGATCTTATTGAGTGGCGGAGCAGGCTCGAGGGGCCAAATGACCTACTCCTGCTCCTACGTCTTATGTTCATCATAATTTCCACACTTTTGTACTCTATACCTATATTTATGAATCCCGTAAGCCTTTTTAACTGCCTTCTCAACCTGCCCTGCCATCTTCAACGATTTGTGCACACATACCCCCAGGTTTCTCTGTTCGTGCACCCCCCTTTTATAGGATTGTACAATTTAGTTTATATTTCCTCTCCTCATTCTTTCTACCAAAATGTATCACTTCACACATTTCTGCGTTAAATTTCATCTGCCATGTGTCCGCCCATTTTACCAGCCTGTCTGTCTTCCTGAAGTCTGTCACTCTCCTCACTGTTCGCTATACTTCCAAGTTTTGTGTCATCATCTGCAAATTTTGAAATTGTGCCCTGTACACCCACGTCCAAGTCATTAATATATATCAAGAAGAGCAGTGGTCCTAGAACCAACCACTGGGGAACCCCACTGTATACCTTCCTCCAGTTCGAAAAACAACCGTTTACCATGACTCTCTGTTTCCTGTCACTTGGCAAATTTCGTATCCATGCTGCCGCTGTCCCTTTTATTCCATGGGCTTCAACTTTGCTGGCAAGCCTATTATGTGGCACTTTATTAAACGCTTTTTGGAAATCCATGTACACTACGTCAACTGCATTACCCTCATCAACCCTCTCTGTTACCTCATCAAAAAACTTGATCAAGTTGGTTAAACACTATTTGCCTTTAACAAATCTGTGCTGGCTTTCCTTAATTAATCCACACCTATCCAAGTGACTGTTAATTTTGTCCCTGATTACTGTTTCTAAAAGCTTCCCCACTACTGAGGTTAAACTGACTGGCCTGTGGTTGCAGCGTTTATCCTACACCATTTTTCAAAAAAGGGTGTAAACATTTGCAATTCTCCAGTCCTCTGGCACCACCCCCGTATCTATGGAGGATTGGAATATTACGGCCAGTACCTCCGCGATTTCCATCCTCAATTCCCTCGGCATCCTAGGATGCATCCCATCCGCTCCTGGTGACATATCTACTTTAAGTACAGCCAGCCTTTCAATGCCTCTTCTTTATCAATTTTTATACTATCAAGTATCTCCACTACCTCCTCCTTCACTGTGTCTATGGTAGCATCCTCTTCCTTGGTGAAGACAGATGCAAGTACTCATTTAGTACCTCTGCCTCCATGCATAGGTCTCCTTTTTGGTCCCTAATCGTCCCCACCCCTCCTCTTACTACCCTTTTACTATTTAT
Source organism: Squalus acanthias (assembly GCA_030390025.1). Classification (NCBI taxonomy): domain Eukaryota; kingdom Metazoa; phylum Chordata; class Chondrichthyes; order Squaliformes; family Squalidae; genus Squalus; species Squalus acanthias. The sequence continues at coordinate 262,749,780 of CM059425.1, forward strand.
ATGCCTATAGAAGACTTTTGGATTACCTTCTATGTTGGCTGCCATTTTATTCTCATACCCTCTCTTTGCCCCTCTTATTTTCTTTTTCACTTCTCCTCTGACCTTTCTATATGTAGCCTGATTCTCAGGTGTATTTGCAACCTGACATCTGTCATACGCGCTCTTTTTTTGCTTCATTATTATCTGTTTCATCATTCAGGGAGCCCTGACTTTAGTTGCTCTGCCTTTCCCCCTAGTGCGAATGTACCTCAATTGCACCTGAACTACTTAAGGAAGTGGCCCTAGAAATAGTAGATGCATTGCTGGTCATCTTTCAAAATTCTATAGACTCTGGAACAGTTCCCATGGATTGGAGGGTAGCTAATGTTACCCCACTATTTAAAAAAGATGGTAGAGAAAAAACGGGGAATTATAGACCGGTAAGCCTGACATCGGTAGTGGGCAAAATGCTAGAGTCCATTATAAAAGATGTAATAGCAGAGCACTAGGAAAACAGTGACAGGATCGGACAAAGTCAACATGGATTTACAAAAGGTAAATCATGCCTGACTAATTTACTTGAATTTTTTGAGGATGTAACTGGTAGAATAGATAAGGGAGAACCACTGGATGTTTGGTGTATTTGGACTTTCAGAAGGCTTTCGATAAGGTCCCGCATAAGAGATTAGCGTGCAAAGTTAAAGCACATGGGATTAGGGGTAAGGTATTGATTTGGATAGAGAACTGGTTGGCAGACAGGAAGCAAAGAGTTGGAATAAACGGGTCTTTTTCCGAGTGGCAGGCCGAGACTAGTGGGGTACCGCAGGAATCGGTGCTAGGACCCCAGCTATTCACAATATATATTAATGATCTAGATGAGGGAACTAGATGTAATATCGCTAAGTTTGCAGACGACACAAAGCTGGGTGGGCGTGTGTGCTGTGAGGAGGATGCAGAGAAACTCCAGTATGATTTGGACAGGTTGGGTGATTGGGCAGATGCATGGCAGATGCAGTATAATGTGGATAAATGCGAGGTTATCCACTTTGGTGGCAAAAACAGGAAGACAGATTATTATCTGAACGGCAATCGATTGGGAAAAGGGGAAGTGCAACGAGATCTGGGAGTCCTTGTGCACCAGTCACTGAAGGTAAGCATGCAGGTGCAGCAGGCGGTTAAGGCGGCAAATGGTATGTTGGCCTTCATAGCGAGAGGATTCGAGTACAGGAGCAAGGATGTCTTGCTGCAGTTGTACAAGGCCTTGGTGAGACCACACCTTGAGTATTGTGTGCAGTTTTGGTCGCCTTATCTGAGGAAGGATGTTCTTGCCATGGAGGGAGTGCAGCGAAGATTTACCAGACTAATACCTGGGATGGCAGGAATGACGTATGAGGAGAGATTGGGTCGATTAGGCTTATATTCGCTAGAGTTTAGAAGAATGAGAGGGGATCTCATTGAAACTTATAAAATTCTAACAGGACTAGACAGACTCATCGAATGGCGGAGCAGGCTCGAGGGGCCGAATGGCCTACTCCTGCTCCTATCTTCTATGTTTCTAGATGCAGGAAGGATGTTCCCAATGGTGAAGGAGTCCAGAACCAGGGGTCACAGTCTAAGGATAAGGGGTAAGCCATTTAGGACTGAGATGAGGAGGAATTTCTTCACCCAGAGAGTGGTGAACCTGTGGAATTCTCTACCACAGAAGGCAGTTGAGGCCAATTCATTAAATATATTCAAGAAGGAGATAGATATATTTCTTAAGGCTAAAGCGATCAAGGGATATGGGGAGAAAGCAGGGACAGGGTACAGAATTTAGATGATCAGCCATGATCTAATTAAATGGTGGAGCAGGCTTGAGGGGCCGAATGGCCTACTCCTGCTCCTATCTTCTATTTCCTCTTTAAAGGCAGCCTATTCCACTACAGTTTTGCCGGCCAATCTTTGATTCCAGTTTACCTGGGCCAGATCCGTTCTCATCCCACTGAAATTGGCTTTCCCCCAGTTAAACATTTTTACTCTAGATTGCTCCCTGTCCTTTTCCATAGCTAATCTAAGCCTTATGATACTATGATCACTGTTCCCTAAATGTTCACCAACTGACACTTGCTCCACTTGACCCACCTCATTCCCCAGAACCAGATCCAGCAATGCCTCCTCCCTCATCAGGCCAGAAACATACTGATCAAGAAAGTTCTCCTGAACACACTTCAGAAATTCTTCCCCTTCTCTGCCCTTTACACTATTACAATCCCAGTGTATATTCGGATAGTTGAAGTCCCCCATTATTACTACTCTATAGTTCTTGTACCTCTCTGTAATTTCGCTGCAAATTTGCTCCTCCATATCTTTCCCACTATTTGGTGGTCTATAGAATACACCTAGTAGTGTAATGGCACCTCTATTATTTCTTAACTTAAGCCATATAGATTCTGTCCTTGACCCCTCCAGGACATCCTCCCTCTCCAGCACTGTAACATTCTCCTTAACCAATACTGCCAAACCACCTCCTATCTTTCCTGAACACCTTATAACCAGGAATATTTAATACCCAATCCTGCCCTTTTTTGTGCCAGGCCTCAGTTATTGCCACAACATCATATTCCCATGTGGTTATTTTTGCCTGCAGCTCACTTACCTTGTTTACTACGCTTCATGCGTTCACATACATACACTGTAAACCCATCTTAGACCATCCTGTATTCTCTTAGTTTGACCCCACCTAATACCTTACTATTTCTTACTTTAGTGCTCTCTGCCTCTCCCAATGGTTTGAGCACTTTATTTCCCCTTTCTAATGTTACATCCTGGTGCCCATCCCCCTGCCAATTTAGTTTAAACCATCCCCAACAGCACTAGCAAACCTCCCCACGAGGATATTGGTTCCGGCCCTACTGAGGTGCAACCCGTCCGGCCTGTACAGGTCCCACCTCCCCCAGAACCGGCCCCAATGCCCCAGGAATCTGAAGACCTCCCTCCTGCACCATCTCTCTAGCCACGCATTCATCTGCTCTATCCTCCTATTTCTATACTCGCTTGCGCGTGGCACTGGGAGTAATCCTGAGATTACTACCTTTGAGGTCCTGCTTTTTAATCTCTTTCCTAACTCCCTAAAATCTGCCTGCAGGACCTCATTCCTCTTTCTACCTATGTCATTGGTACCAATATGGACCACGACCTCTGGCTGTTCAGCCCTCCCTGCCCCCCTCAGAATGTTCTGCAGCCGCTCAGTGACCTACTTAATCCTGGCACCAGGGAGGCAACATACCATCCTGGAGTCACGTCTGTGACTGCAGAAATACCTGTCTACTCCCCTAACTAGTGAATCCCCTACCACTATTGCTCTCCCACTCTTCTTCCTCCCCGCTTTTACAGCTGAGCCACCTGTGGTGCCGCGGACTTGGTTCTGGCTATACTCCCCGGAGAAACCATCGTCTCACCAGTACTCAGTTCCGAATACTGGTTGGAGAGTGCGATGCCCTCGGGACTCCTGCACTACCTGCCTGGTCCTCCTCTTCTGTCTGGTGGTCACCCATTCCGTCTCTGCCTGCGCACTCCTTAGCTGCAGGGTGACCACCTCCTGAAATGTGTTATCCACGAAGCTCTCAGCCTCACGGATGCACCGCAGTGACGCCAGCTGCTGCTCAAGCTCCGAAACTCGGAGCTCGAGCTCCTCCAGCTGACGACACCTCCTGCACACGTGGTTATGTAGTTGTAGAATGTCATTTGTTTGGTTTTCTTTAATGATTCACTGGGCACGGCTCCCACTGGCACGGTTTGCAATAAATCGCATTGTACTGAGTGGGTACAAGGGTAGGGATTACAATGGCACCGTTCTCGAATGCGTGCTTGAAATGGGTTTGAATCAAATTCCTTTCAACGGTATTTCAATATAGGTGTTAACTAATGTTCCCTTTAAACTGCGCAGCGCTCCATGGAAGCCGCACAGCCAGCTTTTCAGTGCAAAAACCACGCATGTGCGGTATTTTGAATGCCGCCAAAAAAAATTACAGGGAACATTGGTGTTAACCCATCCATTTTCAATAGGTCAGCTCCACTGCTAAAACAGTGCAGAGCAGAATTTGCCACAAGCCCATTAAGCATTTGTACAAGAACAGTGCCAATGATGATTTTTACCCTACAGTGTATTGTTAAGAGTGACTTATTCCAGAACAGGTTATACAGTCATCCTTAGAGGGTGAACTACACTTGTGTACATCTGAGTTTCATCAGCGTGCAGGATGCAACAGACAACCCAACAATGCAGGTCATACGCTGCCAAGGTTTGCATTTGCTAGAACACTTCCTTTCTAAAGCTTAACTCTATATCTGATCCTCTCCGTAGAGGTGACATTCTCTGGACTTTATTGTTTATCTGTTTGTATTTCAGTGTTTCTGCCTTATGCACCAGTGCTCCTCAGGGTGTTTAAAGGTTCGTCTGACTTCCAGTTGATGGTGGAGTGGAATGAAGGCGGTGCGATATACGGTCTGGATTTAAAACTGATCTTCCAAATCCAGGTGCTCCGGACACACACAATGCACGAGGTCTGGACGGTAAGTGAAATGATAACACAGGACATGGAGAATTAGTACCTGTCATTGTACCAATTTAAAAAAACCTTGGTGAAGTATTATTGCAGCCAATAATGTATTTCTGGTCCTAGGCTGTGCGTGCCAGAGCTTTTCAGTTCTCTCCCTTCCAGTTCTGTAAGAGCTGGCCTGTGATGGAGTACATAAGAACATAAGAATTAGTGGCAGGAGTAGGCCATATGGCCCCTCGAGCCTGCTCCGCCATTCAATAAGATCATGGCTGATCTTTGATCTCAACTCCACTTTCCTGCCCGATCCCCATATCCCTTGATTCCTCAAGAGTCCAAAAATCTGTCTATCTCGGCCTTGAATATACTCAATGATTCAGCATCCACAGTCCTTTCGGGTCGAGAATTCCAAAGATTCACAACCCTATGAGTGAAGAAATTCCTCCTCATCCTGAGACTATGCCCCCTAGTTCTAGACTCTCCAGCCAGGGGAAACAACCTCTCGGCATCTACCCTGTCAATCCCCCTCAGAATCTTGTGTGTTTCAATGAGATCTCCTCTCCTTCTAAACTCCAGAGAGTATAGGCCCAATCTGCTCAATCTCTCCTCATAGGACAATCCTCTCATCCCAGGGATCAATCTAGTGAACCTTCGTTGCACTGCCTCTAAGGCAAGTATGTCCTTTCTCGGATAAGGAGACCAAAAGTGTGCACAGTACTCCAGGTGTGGTCTCACCAAAGCCCTGTACAATTCTAGTAAGACTTCCTTACTCTTGTACTCCAACCCCCTTGCAATAAAGGCCAACATGCCATTTGACTTCCTAATTGCCTGCTGTACCTGCATGCTAACTCTGTGTTTCCTGCATGAGGACACCTAAATCTCTCTGAACACCAACATTTAAAAGTTTCTCACCATTTAAAAAATATTCTGTTTTTCTATTCTTACTACCAAAGTGAATAACCTCACATTTCCTCAAATTATACTCCATCTGCCGCCTTATTGCCCACTCACTTAACCTGTCTATAATCCTTTGCAGACTTTTTGTGTCCTATGCACAGCTTACGTTCCCACCTAGCTTTGTATTGTCAGCAAACTTGGATACATTGCACTTGGAGTACATAGGAACAGGAGTCGGCCATTTAGCTCCTCGAGCTTGTTCCGCCATTCAGTGAGATCATGGCTGATCTACGACCTAACTCCATATACCTGTCTTTAATACCTTTGGTTAACAAAAAGCTATCAATCTCCGATTTAAAATTAACAATTGATGGAGCATCAATTGCCATTTGCAGAAGAGAGTTCCAAATTTCTACCACCCTTTGTGTGTAGAAGTGTTTCCTAATTTCACTCCTGAAAGATCTGGCTCTAATTTTTAGACTCTGCCCCCTAGTCCTAGACTCCCCAACCAGCAGAAATAGCTTCGCTCTGTCTACCCTATCTGTTCCCCTTAATATCTTGAAAACTTTGATCAGATCACCCCTTAACCTTCTAAATTACAGGAAATACAACGCTAATTTGTTTAAACTCTCCTCGTACTTTAACCCCTGGAGTCCGGGTATCATTCTGGTAAACCTACGCTGCACTCCCTCCAAGGCCAATATATCCTTCCTAAGGTGTGGTGCCCAGAACTGCTCACAGTGCTCCAGGTGTGGTCTAACCAGGGCTTTGTACAGCTGCAGCATAACTTCTGCCCCCTTGTATTCTAGTCCTCTAGATATAAAGGCCAGCATCCCATTAGCCTTTTTGATTATTTTATGTACTTGTTCATGACATTTTAATGATCTCATAGAATCATAGAAAGTTACAGCATGGAAGGAGGCCATTTCGGCCCATCGTGTCCGCGCAGGCCAACAAAGAGCTATCCAGCCGAATCCCACTTCCCTATGTACGTGGACTCCCAAGTCTCTGAACCTCCAATGGTTTTAGCTTTTCACCATTTAGAAAGTACCCTGTTCTATCCTTTATACGTCCGAAGTGGATGACCTCATATTTCCCTACATTGAAATCCATTTGCCACAGTTTCGCCCATTCACTTAATCTATTGATATCCCTTTGAAATGTTATGCTTTCATCTACACTGCCTACAATGCCGCCTATCTTTGTGTCATCGGCAAATTTGGATATATGACTTTCTATCCCATCATCTAAATTGTTAATAAATATTGTGAATAGTTGAGACCCCAACACAGATCCCTGCGGGACACCACTAGTCACATCCTGCCAATTTGAGTACCTGCCCATTATCCCTGCCGCCTGCCTCCTGCCGCTCAGCCTGCCACTAGGTGGCGGCAGCTGCCCAGCATCTTTGCCAATGTCCATTCTTCACATGAGCCTAGACAGTGAGTGTCCTGAGGCTGTTTAACCGTGGGCAGGTATCCCAGCTGATATCTGCACATGTGCACTTTGCAGGAACTACCAGGAGTGAGAAACTCAATTGATTTTTTTCCTCCCTCCCCCTTCCTGGCTAGGGGTACTGAAGCAAATTGAAGTTGTTTCATTGACTGAGATCAGCTCACTCGGAGACTTTCTGGTCTATATAAGAGAGAATTTGCGTTTCTACAGCGCCTTTCATGATCTCAGGACATCCCAAAGCGCTTTACAACCAATGAAGTACTTTTTGAAGTGTAGTCACTGTTGTAATGTAGCAAACGCGGCAGCCAATTTGCGCACAGCAAGCTCCCACAAACAGCAATGTGGTAATGAACAGATAATCTGTTTTGCTGAAATTGAATGAGGGATAAATATTGACCACGACATCGGGAGAACTCCTGCTCCTCTTCGAAATAGTGCCATGGGATCTTTTACATCCACCTGAGAGGGCAGACGGGGCCTTAGTTTAACGCCTTACTCCGACAGAGCGGCACTCCCTCAGTACTGCACTGGGAGTGTCAGCCTGGATTATGTGCTCAAGTCTGTGAAGTAGGAATTGAACCCACAACCTTCTGACTCAGAGTGCTACCCACTGAGCCTCGGGAGACACCTGAATATATAGCTTGGTGTAAGCCATCGGGGATCTCTAAGTGAAAGATGTAGTGAATGGTGATCAGTCTAAGTGTTTGATTCTTAATAGGGTGCTGACACCCTGCTCTTGTTGACATTTTAAAAAGTGTAAAAACAAAATCCAGTGCCTGGGAACTCTCTCAAATGTTGTCTGCCCTGTCTGCAGTTATACTGCAGCTGGTGTGAAAAGCAATGTAAGACTACCTTGGCCAAAATGCCCTGTGCTGTCCGTCCGTTCAGCAATCTGGCTGCTCATTTGTGCTGCGGTTTATTTCTTGATTTTGCAGAGTGATTGGGCCATAAAACAAGCCCTTTAAAATGCGTGTTACGAACATACGAACAATGACGGACAGGTAGAGACCCTCTGCTCCATTCAGCCTGTTCCACACAATTGCGATACCTTGTGTATCACAATATGCACGCTCCACCCCACCCAAAACCATGTGATCTCCTGAGAGAGGCGCAAAACCAGATTTAAAAAGCCAGGCCAATTTGGGGGAAAAAAATCTGAGAAATTCCTCTGCGACCCAGCTAGGCGATGGAAACTAGTCCAGGATTCACACTGGCCCTGAATTCCCTGCAGGACCTACCTTCTGTAAGAGGTGATCTCCGCCCCAGCCAGAAACAGGTCCAGAATCAGCATCCACTGCACAAGATGGCAGCCTGTTCCAGAGGTCCACTATTCTCTGGGAAAAGAACCACCTCCTGACTTCTAACCTAGATCTGGCCTTATACAACTTAAATTTGTGTTTACTCTATTTATTTCTCCCCTTGTCCAGGCTCTTCCCACCTACATCCGAGGCTCTTCCGACGTCCTCCGCCACTTTTTAACAGTTTCCAGTTTCCTGGCCCTAACCGTCTCCTTTTCACTATGGAGGTTCAATCCCTCTGCACCTCCATCCCCCACCAGGATGGCCTGAGGGCGCTTTGCTTCTTCCTTGAACAGAGGCCCAACCAGTCCCCATCCACCACCACCCTCCTCCGCCTGGCTGAACTTGTTCTCACATTGAACAACTTCTCCTTTGACTCCACTCACTTCCTCCAAATTAAAGGTGTTGCTATGGGAACCAGCATGGGTCCTAGCTATGCCTGCCTTTTCGTGGGATATGTGGAACATTCTTTATTCCAGTCCTACTCAGGTCACCTCCCTCACCTCTTTTTCCGGTACATTGATGACTGTATCGGTGCCGTTTCCTGCTCTCGCCCTGAACTAGAAAATTTCATTCACTTTGCTTCCAATTACCACCCTTCCCTCACCTTGACATGGTCCATCTCCGACTCTTCCTTTCCCTTCCCCGACTTCTCTGTCTCCATCTCTGGGGATAGGCTATTGACAAACATTCACTATAAGCCCACTGACTCCCACAGCTACCTGGACTACACTTCCTCCCACCCTGCTTCCTGTAAAGACGCTATTCCATTCTCACAGTTTCTCCGTCTCCGCCGCATCTGCTCTGACGATGCTACCTTCCATACCAGTGCTTCTGACATGTCTTCCTTTTTCCTCAACCGAGGATTCCCCTCTAACGTGGTTGACACGGCCCTTGACCGTGTCCGTTCTATTTCCCACACTTCTGCTCTCACCTCTTCCCCTCCCTCCTGGAACCACGGTAGAGTTCCCCTTGTCCTCACCTTTCACCCCACCAGCCTTCACATTCAACGGATCATCTTCCGCCATTTCCGCCACCTCCAGCGTGATCCCACCACCAAACACATCTTCCCCTCACCTCCTCTTTCAGCATTCCGAAGGGACAGCTCCCTCCGCAACACCCTGGTCCACTCCTCGCACACCCCTTCCCCTTCGCCCAGCACCTTCCCGTGCAAGCGCAGGAGATGCAACACCTGCCCTTTTACCTCCTCCCTTCCCACTGTCCAGGGCCCCAAACACTCCTTCCAGGTGAAACAGCAATTTACTTGTTGTACTTGAAATTTAGTATACTGTATTCGCTGCTCACAATGCGGTCGTCTCTACATTTGGGGAGACCAAACGCAGATTGGGTGACCGCTTTGCGGAACACCTCCATTCAATCTGTAAGGATGACCCCAAGCTTCTGGTCGCCTGTCACTTCAATTTTCCGCTTCACTCCCACTCTGACCTCTCCTTCCTCGGCCTCTTACACTGTTCCAATGAAGCTCAATGTAAGCTCGAGGAACAGCACCTCATCTTACGATTAGGCACTTTACAGCCTTCTGGACTCAACATTGAGTTCAACAATTTCAGACCATAACCTCTGCCCCTATCTTTTTTTTTCTCTCACATGGCAGCTGTCGATCATTCTGCCATTTACACTTCATCTCGAATCTTTTGTTTCTTAACTTGTCCCATTACCATCTCCTTTTGCTTTGCACCATCATCCCTTTTGTCTCTTAATCTCTCCTGCCTTCCATCCTATCACAGACCTTCCTTTTTGTTCTTTCCTCCCCTCCCTCCTTTCTCTGCCCCCACACTTGCTTAAAAACCTGTTACATCTCCAACTTTTTCCAGTTCTGACGAAGGGTCATCGACCTGAAACGTTAACTCTGTTTCTCTCTCTACAGATGCTGCTTGACCTGCTGAGTATTTCCAGCATTTTCTGTTTTTATTTTAAATTTGTGTCCCCTGGTTCTCCCTAGCCTATTTAATTGGAACAAACTGTCAACTGGAACACAATCTATTCCCTTCATTATCTTATAAACCTCAATCAGATCGCCTCTAAGTCTACGCTTCTCTAAAGTGTAGAGTCCTAACTCTTTTAGCCTATCTTGATAACTAAGATACTTTAAACTGGGAATTAGTCTAGTGGCCCTCCTCTGCACCCTTTCCAAAGCCTCAATATCATGTTGCTAGTAAAAGCCTCCATGGTTGTTAACCAGATTGTTCAGCAATAAAATGAAGTTGAGATTCAAAGAAACTGCTTTTACCGAGTGCGACTGTCATCCAGTTTAGTTCTCCTGCACTGATTTAAAGGAACTTTTGCTGAGGTTGGGGAAAGGGAGTTTGTTGTAAAGAAAAGTTATGTAGTGAGCGTTTCACTGTGTATTAATGCAGGCCGCAGGTTAGGATAACAGTAGTCAGTTCCACCCTGGACATACATGGAGAGTGAGTGAGTAGTTCCACAAATGTGTAGGATGCAAGTTAGGTTTTCACCTGCACAGGAGTGGAGGATGAGTGCTCACCTTCCCCTTCCTTTCAAAACCACTTTCATCATCCCCCCCCTCCTCAAAAACACCACCGCCGGCCTGACTGTCCTTGCACTCTACCGCCCCATTATCAACCTCCCTTTCCTCTTCAAAGTCCTTGATCGTGTTGTCGCCTCCCAAATCCCTGCCTGTCTCCCCTGCAGCTCTGTGTTTCAGTCTCTCCAATCAGGTTTCTGTCCCTGCCACAGTATTGAAATGGGCCCATCAAAGTCACAAATTACATCCTCTCTGACTGTGACCATGATGCATTATCCCTCAATCCTGTCTGCAGCCTTTGAGCCGTTTGATCACAACATCCTCCTCCAGTGCCTCCCCTCCGTTGTCCAGGTCAGTGGGACTGCCCTCGCTTTGGTTCCATTCTTACCTGTCCAGTTGTCGCCAGAGCATCTCCAGCAATGGCTTCTCTTCCCGCACCCTCACCGTTACCTCTGGAGTCCCCCAGGATCTATCCTTTGCCCATCTCTTCCTCATCTACGTGCTGCCACTTGGCGACATCATTTTCTACCTCTCCACCACCAACCTACTTCAGCCCAACTGCTGCTGAAACCTTCATCTGTTACCTCCAGACTTGACTGTTCTAATGTTCTCCTGGCCGGCCTCCCATCCTCCACCCTCTGTAATCTTTACCTCATCAGAAAACCCTATCCCACCCCATGTCCCACTCACCCATTACCCCATTCCCCCTGACCTAAGTTGGCAAGCGGTCCCCCAATGTCTCAAATTAAAAATTCTCATCCTCGTGTTTAAATCCCTTCATTGCCTTGCCCCTTCCTATCTCCGGGACCTCCTCTTGCCCGATGACCCTCCCTCCCAGAACTCCGCGTTCCTCTGACTCTGGCCTTTGTGCATCTCCCTCTCCATTCGCCCCGCTATTGGCAGCCAGGCCTTCAGCAGTCCAGCGCCCACACTCTGGAATTCCCTTCTTAAACCCTCGACCTCTGCTCCTTTAAAACCCTTTTTAAAGCCCACCCCTTTGACCAAGGTCGCCCCTCCCAATATCTCCTTCTTTGGCCTGGCATTAATTTTTGCCTGATTACCTCGCTGTGAAGCACCTTGGGATAGTTTTCTATGTTAAAGGCGCTATGTATAATCTAGGGTTGTATTCACTGGAATTTAGAAGATAAAGGGGTGATTTGATCGAAGTTTTCAAGATATTAAGGGTAGAGAGAGAAAAACTAGTTCCGCTGGTTGGGGAATTTAGGACGAGGGAACATAGCCTAAAAATTAGAGCCAGGCCTTTCAGGAGTGAGTTTAGGAAACAATTCTACACACCAAGGGTGGTAGAAGTTTGGAACTCAAACGGCAATTGATGCTAGATCAATTGTTAATTTTAAATCTGAGATTGATAGCTTTCAGTTAACCAAATGTAATAAGGGATACGGGGCAAAGCCGGTTATATGGAGTTAGGTCGCAGATCAGCCATGATATCATTAAATGGCAGAACAGGCTCGAGGGGCTCAATGGCCTGCTCCTGTTCCTATGTTCCTATGCAAAAGCAGATTGCTGTCATTCTAACCTGCTGTGGATTTCATTTCTACTTCATCAGTGCAGCCTGAAACTTGTGCCAAACAACTCCTCGACAGAGCGTACGTGCGCGCGCACGAAGCTCCAGTGAGCTGCACCCCTGAGCCACCTCATTTATTTGTGGTCCCAGTGATTTCTTGGGGTTCTTGAGCTTTTAGTTAAGAGCGCGTCCTTTTTGTTGGAAGATCCTACCCACCGCCCGAGAGCAACAGTTTAAAAAAAAAAAAAGAAATTGGATTGTTCTTGCAGGGGAATTACAGTAGCACCCTGGACTTCACCCGGAACAGGACGCTGCAGTTGACTTGGACATCATACCTGCCTCTCCAGTGCACGTCACACTCTGTGCGAATCCGCTGCATCAGCAACGATGGCGATTTTCTGTTTACTGGTGTAAGAGCATGGAGTGACTGGAGCCCACCATTCACACTCAAAGGTAAGTTGCACTTGACGTTCTGCTAATAGTTATTGAAACAGTATTGCTGTACCTAGTCTGTATATAAGGGCATGTCTTACTCCAGTGGAACAGGGAGGAGGAGGGTTGATGGGTGACATGGTTTATTCATGGTGTATGATGTGGCAAGCTTTATTGGTATGAAGCCATGCTGACCGAAAACTCATCCATGTGAGATTCCTCTGTCTGTTATGTTAATCGAAATGTTAACCCATCGATTATATATTACATTCATAACGTGGAGCATGGTTTTCATTGACACTTTTCAACTAACCTTGTTCCTTATGAGCAAACCCATCATATTTTACTACCAGTAGGTGCTGCTGTGATGGGAGTTTTCAACATCTAGGGGGGTCACACCTCGCCCGTCACAGAGTTGCCCCCTCTGGCGTCTCTCACAGTGGGACTGATTGTAGTGGTATGGCAAGAAGTAGTATTTCCTGTTCTTCCATGCAAAACTGAGGTCAATAGTAAAATATTTTTTCTGCACCTGAAGACACAGGCCAGGCAAACATTTCTCCCATCAGTCATCTCCAACACATATCCTTAAGAAACCTTCCCTTCCCCCCACTGTAGTTGTCCCCTACCCCCAATGAGCAGATGGGTCCGAGTTCCACAAAACACCTCCGCCTATGACGTGTTGCTGATTGCGGGAGGACTTCTGATCTCCCTGGTACTAGTTCCCCTTCAGTGCCACGCTCCTCGCATAAATTCTTCCCCATTGGGAGGGAAGAGCCCAATCCTTCCCTCCCCGCCGCCGCCGCCTTTCCCTCCCCGCCGCCGCCGCCGCCTTTCCCTCCCCGCCGCCGCCGCCTTTCCCTCCCCGCCGCCGCCGCCGCCTTTCCCTCCCCGCCGCCGCCGCCGCCTTTCCCTCCCCGCCGCCGCCGCCGCCTTTCCCTCCCCGCCGCCGCCGCCGCCTTTCCCTCCCCGCCGCCGCCGCCGCCTTTCCCTCCCCGCCGCCGCCGCCGCCTTTCCCTCCCCGCCGCCGCCGCCGCCTTTCCCTCCCCGCCGCCGCCGCCTTTCCCTCCCCGCCGCCGCCGCCGCCTTTCCCTCCCCGCCGCCGCCGCCGCCTTTCCCTCGCCGCCGCCGCCTTTCCCTCCCCGCCGCCGCCTTTCCCTCCCCGCCGCCGCCTTTCCCTCCCCGCCGCCGCCTTTCCCTCCCCGCCGCCGCCTTTCCCTCCCCGCCGCCGCCTTTCCCTCCCCGCCGCCGCCTTTCCCTCCCCGCCGCCGCCTTTCCCTCCCCGCCGCCGCCTTTCCCTCCCCGCCGCCGCCTTTCCCTCCCCGCCGCCGCCTTTCCCTCCCCGCCGCCGCCTTTCCCTCCCCGCCGCCGCCTTTCCCTCCCCGCCGCCGCCTTTCCCTCCCCGCCGCCGCCTTTCCCTCCCCGCCGCCGCCTTTCCCTCCCCGCCGCCGCCTTTCCCTCCCCGCCGCCGCCTTTCCCTCCCCGCCGCCGCCTTTCCCTCCCCGCCGCCGCCTTTCCCTCCCCGCCGCCGCCTTTCCCTCCCCGCCGCCGCCTTTCCCTCCCCGCCGCCGCCTTTCCCTCCCCGCCGCCGCCTTTCCCTCCCGCCGCCGCCTTTCCCTCCCGCCGCCGCCTTTCCCTCCCCGCCGCCGCCTTTCCCTCCCCGCCGCCGCCGCCGCCTTTCCCTCCCCGCCGCCGCCGCCGCCTTTCCCTCCCCGCCGCCGCCGCCGCCTTTCCCTCCCCGCCGCCGCCGCCGCCTTTCCCTCCCCGCCGCCGCCGCCGCCTTTCCCTCCCCGCCGCCGCCGCCGCCTTTCCCTCCCCGCCGCCGCCGCCGCCTTTCCCTCCCCGCCGCCGCCGCCGCCTTTCCCTCCCCGCCGCCGCCGCCGCCTTTCCCTCCCCGCCGCCGCCGCCCGCCTTTCCCTCCCCGCCGCCGCCGCCGCCTTTCCCTCCCCGCCGCCGCCGCCGCCTTTCCCTCCCCGCCGCCGCCGCCGCCTTTCCCTCCCCGCCGCCGCCGCCGCCTTTCCCTCCCCGCCGCCGCCGCCCGCCTTTCCCTCCCCGCCGCCGCCGCCGCCTTTCCCTCCCCGCCGCCGCCGCCGCCTTTCCCTCCCCGCCGCCGCCGCCCGCCTTTCCCTCCCCGCCGCCGCCGCCGCCTTTCCCTCCCCGCCGCCGCCGCCGCCGCCTTTCCCTCCCCGCCGCCGCCGCCGCCGCCTTTCCCTCCCCGCCGCCGCCGCCGCCTTTCCCTCCCCGCCGCCGCCGCCGCCTTTCCCTCCCCGCCGCCGCCGCCGCCTTTCCCTCCCCGCCGCCGCCGCCTTTCCCTCCCCGCCGCCGCCTTTCCCTCCCCGCCGCCGCCGCCGCCTTTCCCTCCCCGCCGCCGCCGCCGCCTTTCCCTCCCCGCCGCCGCCGCCGCCTTTCCCTCCCCGCCGCCGCCGCCGCCTTTCCCTCCCCGCCGCCGCCGCCTTTCCCTCCCCGCCGCCGCCGCCTTTCCCTCCTCCCCCCCCCCCCCCCCCCCCCTGCTTGTGGACATCAGTTGGAGCCTCCCCACTGACAGAGAAGCTCGACTGAAAAGGTTTTCCGCCCACACCTTGACTGAGGTTATGTCCCTGCATCTGCGCCACCTCTTCCCCTCTTTCTCCCCAACTCCCTCCCACCCATTCTCCTTCCCTGCCCTGCTCTGAATCTCCCCTCCCCCCTGCCTCTCCTCTCCCCTCTCCCCTCCCCCCCGCCTCTGCTCTCCCCTCTCCCCTCCCCCCCGCCTCTGCTCTCCCCTCTCCCCTCCCCCCCTGCCTCTGCTCTCCCCTCTCCCCTCCCCCCCCGCCTCTGCTCTCCCCTCTCCCCTCCCCCCCTGCCTCTCCTCTCCCCTCCCCCCGCCTCTGCTCTCCCCTCTCCCCCCGCCTCTGCTCTCCCCTCTCTTCCCCCCCCCCCCCCCACCTCGCTCATTTCCCCCCACCTTTCTCATCCTCTTCCCCGTCCCCCTTTTTATGTAAACTGGCTTTACACCTCCCTGTGGACTGTTCTCTGCTTACACACCGATTTCAAATCCATCACAGTTTTGTTAAACTGTCTCCAGGAGCTCAGACTTGTTACGTGAAAGATACCATGTAAATCTAAGTTGCAATAAATCTATGTCATTGTTTTGTTTTTTTCAGGACAGGACACGTCTAACCAAACCAATAGTGAAGTTTATCCCGTGGATGGCACTGTTCTGAAAGCTGGATCCAGCCTGGCATTTTGTTGCGTAGCTGGTAAAGGAACAAGTGTTACAGAATTATCTTTTGACAGCTTGAATTTAACAACCATCGAATTGAGCAACAGGAGCCAGGCCATCAGGGTGCAGAATGTGTCTCCGTCGATAGAATCCGGAACTAATGTCGTTTGCATTCTATCCTCAAATGCATACGTAGGAGCAGTCATTTTTATCGGCTGTGAGTATCGAGGAGGGACGAGTGGCAATTAACAATGGTTGGACTTGGTTTCAGTATTTGTGTATCTGATTCACAGCTGCAATCCCAGTGTAACCCCACACAGTGCGATCCCAGCGTAACCCCACACAGTGCGATCCCAGCGTAACCCCACACAGTGCGATCCCAGTGTAACCCCACGCTCTGCGATCCCAGCGTAACCCCACACAGTGCGATCCCAGTGTAACCCCACGCGCTGCGATCCCAGCGTAACCCCACACAGTGCGATCCCAGCGTAACCCCACGCGCTGCGATCCCAGCGTAACCCCACACAGTGCGATCCCAGCGTAACCCCAGGCAGTGCAATCCCAGCGTAACCCCACACAGTGCAATCCCAGAGTAACCCCAGGCAGTGCGATCCCAGCGTAACCCCACACAGTGCGATCCCAGCGTAACCCCACCAGTGCGATCCCAGCGTAACCCCACACAGTGCGATCCCAGCGTAACCCCAGCCAGTGCGATCCCAGCGTAACCCCAGGCAGTGCGATCCCAGCGTAACCCAGGCAGTGCGATCCCAGCGTAACCCCACACAGTGCGATCCCAGCGTAACCCAGGCAGTGCGATCCCAGCATAACGCATACGGTGTTGCACAATATATATAGAACCTGCATTCAAAGGGATGTCGGTTTACTTTGCTGCTTAATGATGCTGCAAGGTGGAAGCCCAGTTTTATTCAAATTCTCGTAGTGATCACCCCTTTAATGATCGTCGCCGGTAATGATCACTCTGTGTAGCGATGACGTGAGTATTAGGATCAAATTGTAATTGTGGGAACCAAGTGGAGCTTTAAGTGCCAGCTTTCTTTCAGTTCTACTGATTGTTTTGTTGCTGGAATCCCGGAATGACTTGCAGGGCTGCTCAGCTTTGCTGGCCACTTTAGACAGCTGGTTAATCAGCTGCTTACATCCTCCTCTCAACCCCCTCTTATGTAGTCAAATTCCTTTGGTCCCGTTGACTTAATTCCATTTGTTTATCCCAGGCTCTCAGCGCTAACCAGCAATTTAAACAGCTGGTCGCCACACACCTGGACTCTACTGTACTTGCATACATTGTAATTACAGGATCACCTGTAGGATGCTTTTACAGTAACATGACTATTTTAAAAAGCTGCATGATAATGAATGGTTTCTAATTTATGATTTCTAATTTAGATCCGCCTGATATACCAAAAAATCTCAGCTGTGAGACACGTGACTTACAAACACTAAACTGTACGTGGAAACCAGGGAGGCTGACTGGACTAGTCTCGCATCGTAGTACTATATATAGTCTCAGCAACGGGTAAGTTTCTGTATCCGTATCTTAGTACCTTTTGTCTTTGTGAATTTTGTGCTGATCGGGGTGATAGATGATGGTGCTCTCGAACAGAACACTTTCCATTTTGGGTACCCAGTGTCAACATCGAATGCTCCCAGCTCGGGGACGGCACGCCGAGATACAGTGGAAAGCTACCCCTACCCTGCTCCAACAATGTGCCTGAGTTCGGACCTCGAGAGTCGGCCCTACAGTACCGGCATGACCTTTCCTCAGACCAGGCTTGTGGCTTTTCTGTCGGAGGCTGGTGACACATTGGTGTTGGATTCAGAGAGGTTCCCATATCCAGTGGGGATCAGGCTGAAACTGCCCAAACTCTTTCCACAAAGCTGATAGACAGAGGAACGTTCAACTAGAATCAGAAAGGTTTACGGCACAGAAGGAGGCCATTCGGCCCATCGTGTCCGTGCCGGCCGAAAAAGAGCCTAATCCCACTTTGCAGCTCTTGGTCCGTAGCCTTGTAGGTTACGGCACTTCAAGTACTTTTTAAATGTGATGAGGGTTCCTGCCTTTACCACCCTTTCAGGCAGTGAGTTCCACACTCCCACCCACCCTCTGGGTGAAAAAAGTTCTCCTCAACTCCCCTCTAATCCTTCTACCAATTACTTTAAATCTGTGCCCCCTGGTTATTGACCTCTCTGCTAAGGGAAATAGCACTTCCTTTCCACTTTATCTAGGCCCCTCATAATTTTATACACCACATTTAAACCTCCTCTGTAAACCTAGTCCGTTTGGACACAATTTGAACACGGTTCTCAGAGGTGAAAGGTCAACGTGCAACCCGCTACCCCAGCTTGTTCCGATCGTATTTTGTAAGCTGTTTGTTTTCCCTTGCTCCACCCGCCCAGATGTTTTCGTCTTGGGAGGTGGGCTAGGGACCTGTTCCCAAATATCCGCATTGAGCAGTAATATGCCAAGGTGACTAACTCTTCTGGAGTCCCTCCCAGTGGAGAAGCTTTGCTGGTCAGTGGCGCTGTGCTGACTGTGACATTGGTGCGGGAGGGTAAAGGACCACGCCATCATTACTGCAGGAGTTCCAGTGTATCGCGCCAGGGCGCGTGTTTCAATTCAAACTGTTTCCACACTCAGGTGGACGCAAAAGATCCCACGGCCCTATTTAAAAAAGAGCTGGGGAGTTCTCCCGGTGTCTTGGCCATCATTTCTCCCTCAACCAATATCACCAAAAACCGGTTATCCAGTTACTCATTTATTCCCTGTTTGTGGAACCTGCTGTACACAAACTGGCTGCCCTAATCCCCTACGTTTGTCCTTTCTGTGTCTGTGAAATTAGTTCAGGCAGTCTCGACTTTAGTTCCCACAGTTCCGCAATTTGGATTTCAGTAACGTGTACTGTAAATAGAGGGCACTGTCTGAGTAAAGTGCTCTGCAACAGTGGCCACACATAATCGCCAACTAAAATAAAAACAGAAAATGCTGGAAATAGTCAGCAGGTCAGGCAGCATCTGTAGAGATAAATAATCTCCCAAGTGTTTGTCATCTTTAGGTCGTCGCAGAACTCTTTGCCATGTGAGGAAGCTTCAAGGAACAATCCATATTACTGGTGTGGTTTTCCTATTTCAAACGGCAGTGGTATACACAATATTTCAATAAATGCTAAAAACCCACTGGGAGAAACGCAGTCCAGTATAAAAGCGGATGTGGCCCGTGTGTGTAAGTATATCACTTAAAATTAAAGACTGTACTAACCCCTCTGGTCTTCCTTCTCCCTTTATTACTGGAAGGCATCTTTTGAAATATTTAAGTTTGGCCTCTGGAGGTGCCAGCAGCCCTCCCATAGCTCATTCAAGTGCCCATCCTTCACGCGTTAGCCCAGACAGCCTGGGCCTATACTTTCTGGCGTTTAGAAGAATGAGAGGTGATCGCATTGAAACATATAAGATTCTGAGGGGGATTGACAGGGTAGATGCTGAGAGATTGTTTCCCCTAGCTGGAGAGTTTAGAACTAGGGGTCACAGTCTCAGAATAAGGGGTCGGCCATTTAGGACTGAGATGAGGAGAAATTTCTTCACTCAGAGGGCGGTGAATCTTTGGAATTCTCGACCCCAAAGGGCTGTGGATGCTCAGTCATTGAGTATATTCAAGGCTGAGATCGATAGATTTTTGGACTCTAGGGGAATCGAGGGATATGGGGATTGGGCGGGAAGGTGGTGTTAAGGTCGACGATCAACCATGATATTGAATGGCGGAGCAGGCTCGAGGGGCCGTATGGCCTCCTCCTGCTCCTAATTCTTATGTCAGCGCGCTGTTCAACCAAGTTATTCGTAAAAGAACAGCCAAGCATATGGAGTGCGTCTTTATAATGCTTGTTCTTTTGAGGGGCTAGATAATAGAATTTCTACATACATATAACATTGTTGACACACAGAACATATGCAGCCCAACATTTTGATGTAAAAAATCATGATTAGCGAGCTTTCCATTAAACTCCAGTGGTTCTCTGGAAAGTTTTTTCATTGAACTCGGTCAGACCTCTTGCAACTTACTATCTGAGCTGAACAGTGCCATTAGTTGTTTTTTTTACAAGGTTTGATAACAAAGTCTATAGAGGTTAAGTTGATGATTTTTTTATTTTTAATTCTTCCAGTTCACCCTTTTGCTCCTCGTCAGCTGAGGCAAGAAGCCAAGACATCAGAGACCATCACCGTGTCCTGGTCAGATGAAGTAGACTACACGGGCGCTGGGCTGCTTTGTGAGATGGTGATCAGCGATGCTTGGGGGAGAACCACATCAGTAAGTAAATACACCGAAAACATTACCTTTTTTTTTTTGAAAACCTCTTTTCTCTTGCCCTTTGCTGAAGCCACTAACTCTTGCTGGGATTGACTTGCTGACCATTCCCAAGTGGTCATTCCCTCTGTATGAATGTAAACAGCGTGGCCCGGATTTAACTCAACCTGCCCCAGGACGGGGCGGCACGGAACCTCCACCTACTGCCTCAATGCTGCTGTGACCCCGGCCTATTTTCCTGGGTTGCGGGCTCGTTAAGTTTTGCAGGACGGGATCCCCGTCACCAAGAAGGTCTTGAGGAAGTCATTGAAAGTAAGGAGGGAGGTGGCAAGGAGTTTCGGTGGGGGTAGGATCGAAGTAGCTGAACAAGCAGTCACCAGTGGTGGAGCAGACATTATAGTTTGCACAGCATTTATGGTCTATTGATTGGTCTATAGATCAATTAGCTTGATGTCAGTGGTAGGAAACATAATGGAATCCTTAATCAAAGATGTAATAGAAAAATATCTAGAAACTGAAAATGTACCGCATAGTAGACGCATGCTGTGAATAATTTGTAATTACAGCACAGAAACAGGCCATTCAGCCCATCAGCTCCTTGCCAGTGCTTGTGCTCCACACGAGCCTCCTCCCACCCTTCTTCATCTAACCTCATCAACATATGCTTCTATACCTTTAATAAGAACATAAGAAATAGGAGCAGGAATAGGCCATTTGGCCCCCCGAGCCTGCTCCGCCATTTAATGAGATCATGGCTGATCTGATCTTGGGCTCAGCTCCATTTTCCTGCCCGCTCCCCATAACCCATCACTCGCTTATTGTTCAAAAATCTGTCTATCTCCACCTTAAATATATTTCTCCCTCATGTGCTTATCTAGCTTCCCCTTAAATGCATCTGTGCTATTCGCCTCAACCACTCCCTGTGGTAACGAGTTCCACATTCTCACCACTCTCTGGGTAAAGAAGTTTTTCCTGAATTCCCTATTGGATTTATTAGTGACTATCTTATATTTATGGCCTCTAGTTCTGGTCTCACCCGCAAATGCAAACATCTTCTCTACGTCTACCCTATCAAACCCTTTCATATTCTTAAAGACCTCTATTAGGTCACCCCTCAGTCTTCTCTTTTCTAGAGAAAAGAGCCCCAGCCTGGTATAACCTCTCAGTTCTGGTATTATTCTAGTAAATCTTTTTTTCACTTTCTCCAGTGCCTCTATATCCTTTTTATAATATGTAGACCAAAACTGTTCCCAGTACTCCAAGTGCGGTCTAACCAAGATTGTATACAAGTTTAATATAACTTCTCTGCTTTTCATGGTGGACCATTAAACAACTAACGGGAGGAGGAGGCTCCATGAATATCCTCATCCTCAATGATGGTGGAGCCCAGCACGTGAGTGCAAAAGACAAGGCTTAAGCGTTTGCAACCATCTTCAGCCAGAAGTGCCGAGTGGATGATCCATATCGGCCTCCTCCTGCGGTCCCCACCATCACAGAAGCCAGTCTTCAGCCAATTCAATTCACTCCACGTGATAGCAAGAAACGGCTGAGCGCACTGGATACAGCAAAGGCTATGGGCCCTGACAACATCCCGGCTATCGTGCTGAAGACTTGTGCTCCAGAACTAGCCGCGCCTCTAGCCAAGCTGTTCCAGTACAGCTACAACACTGGCATCTAACCGACAATGTGGAAAACTGCCCAGGTGTGTCCTGTCCACAAAAAGCAGGACAAATCCAATCCGGCCAATTACCGCCCCATCAGTCTACTCTCAATCAGCATTTGATCGAGTGTGGCATGAAGGAGCCCTAGTAAAACTGAAGTCAATGGGAATCGGGGGGAAAACTCTCCACTGGCTGGAGTCATACCTAGTACAAAGGAAGATGGTTGTGGTGATTGAAGGTCAGTCATCACAGCCCCAGGACATCGCTGCAGGAGTTCCTCAGGGCAGTGTCCTAGGCCCAACCATCTTCAGCTGCTTCATCAATGACCTTCCCTCCAACATAAGGTCAGAAATGGGGATGTTCGCTGATGACTACACAGTGTTCAGTGCCATTCACAACTCCTCAGATAATGAAGCAGTCCATGCCCGCATGCAACAAGACCTGGACGACATTCAGGCTTGGGCTGATAAGTGGCAGGTAACATTCGCACCACAGAAGTGGCAGGCAATGACTATCTCCAACAAGCGAGAGTCCAAACACCGCCCCTTGACATTCAATGGCATTACCATCACCGAATCCCCCACCATCAACATCCTGGGGGTCACCATTGACCAGAAACTTAACTGGACCAGCCACATAAATACTGTGGCAACAAGAGCAGGTCAGAGGCTAGGTATTCTGCGGCGAGTGTCTCACCACCTGACTCCCCAAAGCCTTTCTGCATCTACAAGGCACAAGTAAGGAGTGTGATGGAATATTCTCCACTTGCCTGGATGAGTGCAGCTCCAACAACACTCAAGAAGCTCGACACCATCCAGGACAAAGCAGCCCGCTTGATTGGCACCCCATCTACCACCTTAAACATTCACTCCCTCCACCACCGGCGTACCGTGGCTGCAGTGTGTACCATCTACAAGATGCACTGCAGCAACTCGCCAAGGCTTCTTCGGCAGCACCTCCCAAACCTGCGACCTTTTCCACCTAGAAGGACAAGGGCAGCAGGTGCATAGGAACACCACCACCTCCAAGTCACACACCATCCTGACTTAGAAGAATATCGCCGATCCTTCATCGTCGCTGGGTCAAAATCCTGGAACTCCCTCCCTAACAGCACTGTGGGAGTACCTTCACCACACGGACTGCAGCGGTTCAAGAAGGCGGCTCACCACCACCATCTCGAGGGCAATTAGGGATGGGCAATAAATGCTGGCTTTGCCAGCGACTCCCACATCCCATAAAAATGAATTTTTAAAAAATGAACCGCAGTACTTTTATTTTTAATCATCTTATTAACCTGCGTCGCTAGATTTAGTGATTTGTGTATCTGTACCCCCAGATCCCGCTGCTCCTCTACTCCATTTAGACGCTTACTTTCCAAGGAGCATGTGGCCTCCTTATTCTTCCCACCAAAACGTCATGGATTATTAGAGGAGCAGATGGTACATGTGGGAACTAAAGGCAGGGGAAGTGACTGTGGTGTGGTAGAGGCCATGGTGAAATTTGAAAGCAGGATAAGAATTTTGAAGTCAACCTGCTGGGCCAGGTGGCTGGTACAATTTGGAGAGGACTAAGGTGATGGAAGTTGAGGAGCTTTGCAAAGGAAAGGGCCACAGGCATTTCGACTGAGTTATAACTGGAGTGTTGAGGTGGAGGCACTACAGAAGGTGGCCTTGAGCTGATGGGGGCATGGACTAGGGTTTTGGCAGCAATAAGGGAGGGCTGGAGGTGGGCAGGATGTAGGGAGGATCCTGAGTGGGCCGAGCAGTACGCCAACATTCCAATCCTCCTGATGTGACAGCCAGGGAAGCTGATGGAGTTCAGGCCAAGGGCTTGCAAGTGCCAAAAAGATGTCTCCCATTCCCAGAAAAGTGCCTCCTATTGCATCAGTATGGCAGAGCAGACTTTTTTGCCTTCAGTTATTAATGAATAATTGACACACTCTAGCCTAATCTATAAATATTTTTGTATTAAAGCATAACTACTCTGTGAGGGGTGGACCAGAAGACGCACAGCATACAGTAATATTAAACAACTTACGACCCAATACGGGATATTCCATCAGGGCTCGCTATTCGTCACAGCATTTCTGGAAGTGGAGTGAAAGCAGCAATGTTCTAAGTGTAACAACTGAGCAAGCTGGTGAGTAACTGGGAGGGGTGTAATCTAGTACAACAAACCGAGACCTGCAGGACCTGCTGCGGTCGGTTTATGTGACTCATCAACCCGATGGGTGTTAATGCAGTGGATGGAACACTGTTTCAGGTAAGCAGTCTCAGAAACAAACTCTACAAGGTCAGGCACAGCACGGGTTAGGTACAGAGTAAAGCTCCCTCTACACTGTCCCATCAAACACTCCCAGGGCAGGTACAGCACGGGTTAGGTACAGAGTAAAGCTCCCTCTACACTGTCCCATCAAACACTCCCAGGGCAGATGCAGCAAACGGAGGGAAGGAGAAAAAGAAGGAAAAGTAATTCGAAAAATGAGAATATGAACATCCTGCAGTGTGGTAAGAGGCAGTAATATTTCCACAGTTGAGATTACGACTATTGTATATCACAAGGAAAAAGCTTGAGACGTTTATGTCACCTCAGTCAGTCTGCAATGTGTTACATAGTAAGCAGAAATACAGTGGTTTTGTACCACCTTGCATTCACTGCTTTCTGTTTTGTCTAAGCTTTGCTGGTGTTGGTACTGTGGCAGCTTGAAGATTGCGTCTTCAGCTTGTGTACTGTGAATTTAGGCCAGAAACCCTATCTGGATTAAAGTAATCAGCGAATTGAAGTTCCTCAGATCAGTGTCCTAGGCCCAACCATCTTCAGCTGCTTCATCAATGACCTTCCCTCCAACATAAGGTCAGAAATGGGGATGTTCGCTGATGACTGCACAGTGTTCAGTGCCATTCACAACTCCTCAGATAATGAAGCAGTCCATGCCCGCATGCTACAAGACCTGGACGACGTTCAGGCTTGGGCTGATAAGTGGCAGGTAACATTCGCACCACAGAAGTGCCAGGCAATGACTATCTCCAACAAGTGAGAGTCTAAACACCGCCCCTTGACATTCAATGGCATTACCATCACCGAATCCCCCACCATCAACATCCTGGGGGTCACCATTGACCAGAAATACCAGCCACATAAATACTGTGGCAACAAGAGCAGGTCAGAGGCTAGGTATTCTGTGGCGAGTGTCTCACCTCCTGACTCCCAAAGCCTTTTCACCATCTACAAGGCACAAGTAAGGAGTGTGATGGAATACTCTCCACTTGCCTGGATGAGTGCAGCTCCAACAACACTCAAGAAGCTCGACACCATCCAGGACAAAGCATCTAACCGATGCTGTACCTGGTTCTGTATGTATGATACATGTAGGATAGCATACTTGTAACAAGGCAATCCCATATTGTGGGGGGTGCAGGTGGGGGTTGATAAACTATAAATGTGGAAGTATTTTTTCCTCCTACGTCCATTTTCCCTCACAAAATGCTTGTAATTACAGCTCCACCAGTTAGCATGGATGTCTGGAGAACGATTATGCCAAACCGAACTGTGACTATTTACTGGAAGGTAAGGACTATCTCATTGAAACGTATAAAATTCTTAAGGGGCTTGACAGGGTAGATGCTGGGAGGTTGTTTCCCCTGGCTGGGGAGTCTAGAACTCGGGGTCACAGTCTCAGAATAAGGGGTTGGCCACTTGGGACTGAGATGAGGAGAAATTTCTTCACACAAAGGGCTGTGAATCTTTGGAGTTCTCTACCCCAGAGGGCTGTGGAGGCTCAGTCGTTGAGTATATTCAAGACTGAGATTGATAGATTTTTGGATACTAAGGGAATCAAGGGACATGGGGATAGTGTGGGAAGGTGGAGTTGAGGTAGAAGATCAGCCATGATCTTACTGAATGGCAGAGCAGGCTCGAGGGGCCGAATGGCCTACTCCTGCTCTTATTTCTTATGTTCTTATGACTAGAAATGGGTTTTTTAAGAAGCAAGGTGAAAGTCCTGGCAAGAGACATCATCAAGATTGAATGAGTGGGAGAAAAAAAAAACACGCTTTAGGAAGGATGTCTGGGCCTTAAAGAGGTTGCAGAGAAGATTTACTACAATGGTACCAGGGATGAGGAATTTCAGTTATGTGGAGAAGCTGGGATTGTTCTCCTTTGAGCAGAGAAGGTTAAGGGGAGGTCTTCAAAATTATGAAGGGTTTTGATAGAGCAGACAGGGAGAAACTGTTTCCACTGGCAGGATACGCAATAACCAGAGGACAGATTTAAGATAATTGTCAAAAGAATCATAGATGTTTACAGCACAGAGGAGGCCCATCATGTTTGTACTGGCCAAAAAAGAGCTATCCAGCCTAATCTCACTTTCCAGCTCTTGATCTGTAGCCTTGTAGGTTCCGGCACTTCAAGTGCATATCCAAGTACTTTTAAAATGTGATGAGGGTTTCTGCCTCTACCACCCTTTCAGGCAGTGAGTTCCAGACCCCCACCACCCTCTGGGTGAAAAAAATTCTCAACTCCCCTCTAATCCTTCTACCAATTACTTTAAATCTATGCCCCTGGTTATTGACCTCTCTGCTAAGGGAAATAGGTCCTTCCTGTCCACTCTATCCAGGCCCTCATTATTTTCTACATCTCAATTAAATCTCCCCTCAGCCTCCTGTGTTCCAGAGAAAACAACCCCAACCTATCCAATCTTTCCTCATAGCTAAAATTCTCCAGTCCTGGCAACATCCTCGTAGAACTCCTCTGTACCCTCTCTAGTGAAATCACATCTCTCTTGTAATGTGGTGACCAGAACTAGCTGTGGCCTAACTCGTGTTTTATACAGTTCAAGCATAACCTCCCTGCTCTTATATTCTATGCCTCAGCTAATAAAGGCAAGTATCCCGTATGCCTTCTTAACCACCTCATCTACTGTCCTGCTATCTTTGGGGATCTGTGGACATGCTCTCCAAGGTCCCTCTGTTCCTCTACACTTCTCAGTATCCTACCATTTATTGTGTATTCCTTTGCCTTGTTAGCCCTCCCCAACTGCATTGCCTCACACTTCTCCGGATTGAATTCCATTTGCCATTTTTCTGCCCACCTGACCAGTCCATTGATATCTTCCTACAGCTTTCTTCCTCACTATCAACCACACGGACAATTTTTGTATCATCTTCAAACTTCTTAATCACGCCCCCTACATTGAAGTCTAAATCATTGATATATACCACAAAAAGCAAGGGACCTAGTACTGAGCCCTGCAGAACCCCACTGGAAACCGCCTTCCAGTCACAAAAGCACCCATCGATCATTACCCTTTGCTTCCTGCCACTCAGCCAATTTTGGATCCAACTTGCCACTTTCCTTTGGATCCCATGGGCTTTAACCATTCTGACCAGTCTGCCATGTGGGACCTTGTCAAAAGCCCTGCTAAAATCCATGTTGACTACATCAAACGCACTGCCCTCATCATCCCTCCTTGTTACTTCCTCCTGGTAAAATTCAATCAAGTTAGTCAGACACGACCTTCCCTTAACAAATCCATGCTGACTGTCCTTGATTAATCCGTGCCTTTCTAAATGACGATTAATACTGTCCCTCAGAATTTTTTCCCAATAATTTGCCCACCACTGAGGTTAGGATGACTGGTCTGTAATTACTTGGTCTATCCCTTTCTCCCTTTATTAAACAACGGAAACCAGAGAGGAGATGAGAATTTTTTTCAAGCATTGAGTTGTGATCAGGAATACGCTGCCTGAAAGGTGGTGGGAGCAGTTTCAATAGTAACTTTCAAAAGAGAATTGGATAAATACTTGAAGGAGAAAATTTTGCAGGGCTATGGGGAAAGAGCAGGGGAGTGGGATTGATTGGAGAGCTCTTTCGAAGAGCCGACACAGACACGATGGGCCGAATTCTCTAAGTGGGTAGGGAACGCCAGGCTTGCGATTGTCGATGAAAATGGAGGCTGAGGAATGTTTCCCACGTGAATTCCTGAGTATTAGGAGCATTAGTATCTCAACAAAGTGTGTGTGTGTAGGGAGGTGGAAGTGTGTGCGGAGAGGTACATTTGCAGTACAAGAACAACAAAAGCAGAATGTTGAGAGAAGCACTGACCACAGTGCTGTTGATAAAATAGGAACGAGACAAGTTGGAGATAAAGGTGAGAGGGGAATCGCCTATCAGCTGGAAGAATGCGTCCTGTCTAGGGACCAAATAAATTTGAATCATGAGTGCTGTAACAAGCTGCTTCAATCTCTCTCTCCCTCGCAGCCACTTTCAGCCACCGATGCGAATGGTCCAGTTTTATCCTACAATATAACTTGGACGAAGGTGGGAAGCGTTTCGTCCCGTACTGTAGAGACAGCAATGACCAACACACGCATACACCTCGACCAAGCTGGCTACATAATTAACGTTACAGCGAAAAACAGTGCTGGAGCGTCGCCCCCTTCTGTGATCAGGATCCCTCCACAGCGGGATGGTGAGTGTTAGAACTCTGGGGTCAGAGGCATCATTTTTATCCGTCAGCAGTCTCGGCCTCTTTCCTTTATGGGAGTTGCCTCGCAGTGCTCCATATCTACCTGCATGGTAGCATAACCCGGAAGTGTAACAGCAGTGCCCCCTTGTGATCTGAACTGTATCTTTGTGTCTTTCACACCTGTGAGACGAGGTTTGATATGAAAGCTGTATTTCACAGTAAACTGAACATACAGAACAGCAGTCATGATTGAACTCACTCAATTCAATCCGTAAAACTTACCGTTGCATAATAATACACAATAAAGAACACGCCACACTTGCCCACATCATTGGCTTGTCTTACTTCACTTAAACACCATATCCTCCAACAATTCTAATTTCTTTAGACTCAGCGAGAGCCCTCATTGCTTTCTATTTAAAAGCCTCACGGCTTCCTGCTTCCGAAACCTGACTGAAAGCCTTTGCAATCTTCGCGGAACCTGACTGCTTGTCTGTATCTCTGTCTGTTTTTTATTTTCCTCTTTTCTTGCACTGCTGGAAGGCAAGAGCTGTCAAATCTCCTGCTAAGTGCCCGGGACCAGAAACTTCCCAACACACTGTGTGTGAGGTGATCAGTTACTGAGACAAGTCAACAAATTGCTTATTATATACTCTTGGGTGGAGACAACTTGAAGTAGCTTAAATTCCTCTGATCTCTAACTCTGTGGATGTTGTAATTATGTTACTAGACTAGGAGGCCTGGGCTAATAATCCAGAGGACATGAGTTCAAATTCCACCATGCCAGTTTGAGAATTTGATTTCCGTTTTTAAAATCTGGAAATAAAAAGCTGGTATGAAGTGATCATGAAGCTGTTGGATTGTTGTAAAAACTCAACTGGTTCTCGAATGTCCTTTTAGGGAAGGAAACCTGCCGTCCTTACCCGGTCTGGCCAGCTGAGTCCCACACAACGTGGTTGGCTCTGTCCTCTGAAGTGACCGAGCAAGTCACTCAGTTGAAGACGACCCACACCTTTTCAGGGTAATTAAGGATGGACAATAAATGCCGGCCTTGCCAATGCCATCCACATCCCGAGTATGAATAAGATGAAAACTACGGTACCTCCCAGTTTTGTTGTGTTATCGGGCACTTTATTCGATAAAGTAACTGGAGAGGACAGATTATTCATTAGCAAGTCAAGACTAAGCCATTGATCAACGAATGCTGAAATCAAAGCTGAAAACGGATAGTGGAGGCTCTCCTGGGCCAGTGGCTCAAGGCGCTGCAAAGTTTAGCACCAAGCCATTGGTTCCAGGTTGCATTCCTGGTCTTTGCTGCAGTTGGGGTCACGCCTGTCGGGGTCACACCCGTTGGCCTTTGTGCTGGGCTGTGAAATGGAAAGAAAGCGGCCAGGCTTCCTGCCCCCGATCACTGTCCATTGACTTCTGATGGAAAGTGCGTCGTGGGGACATTGGGCAAGGTCAGGATCAGGCTTGCCCCCCATGGCCCAATAGCCTGTCAACATTCACTGTCTTGGCACGTGTACAGGTGAGGTACCAGAGGATTACTGATGCCTGAGGAATTCCACCCCAGATAGGAGGCAGTGCCTCAGCAGAGGATGGGAGAGAACCAGGCCAAAAAAAAAAACGCAAGCTGCTTGAAGTGCGAGGGTCATTCAGCATCTGAGACGGAACGACAGGCTCTTGTTTCAGATGGGCCCCTTCACCAGAAGGTTTCTCGTTCAAATGCTGACTGAACCGTTCTGTGGTTACAGCATTCGCAGTGTTTTATTTTTAATCCGTCTTTATTTTAATATTCTGTCCTGAAAATAAGTTGCCGTGCTCTTTGTTTAGATTGACATACACAGTAACACAGCGTCCAACGTGGGGGTAACAGCAGGGCACAGGTGACCTGTGAGGGGGGTCCTTCAATAAAACAATGTCCCTAGCTCACGTTCAGCCAGTGCTGCAGTGCCTCCTAGTTTTGTTGTGCTACTGGACACTTTATTCAAAGTTACTTCCTGCTCCTATTTTTCTAGGTTTTTCTATGTTTACTGGAGAGTAACATGGGAGCAAACCCGCTGCGGTGCGTTCCTGATTTTAATCGCTC
Source organism: Squalus acanthias (assembly GCA_030390025.1). Lineage (NCBI taxonomy): Eukaryota > Metazoa > Chordata > Chondrichthyes > Squaliformes > Squalidae > Squalus > Squalus acanthias. The sequence continues at coordinate 262,780,140 of CM059425.1, forward strand.
AAACATTGGCAGCTGTGCCTTCAGCTGCCTAGGCCCTAAGCTCTGGAATTCCCTCTCTACTTCTCTTTCCTCCTTTAAGACCCTCCTTAAAACCTCTCTCTTAAACCAATCTTTTGGTCATCCGTCCTAATTTCTCCTGATGTGACTAGTGTCAAATTTTGTTTGATAATGCTCCTGTCAAGCGCTTGGGACGTTTTACTACATTAAAGGTGCTATATAAATACAAGTTGTTGTTGTTGTTCCGCCCACCCCGCCTCACTTCAACCTGAAGCCGACAGGGTTGGATAGAGTAAAAGAAAGAGGCCAAGTTTAAAGCTGGGACTGAAGCTGAAGCAAAAGGGTGGGGTGGAGTGAGAGTGAAAGTAAAACACAAGGGAGTGATTGTAAGTGTGAGACAGGCACTTGGGAGAAGAGGGAGAAATAGTAAATCATAAGGAATAAAAACAGAAAATGCAGGAAACACTCAGCAGGTCAGGCAGCATCTGTGGAGAGAGAAACAAAGGCCCGTAATTTCCGATAGGAGGCTTCCTGCGTGCGGATGCCTCCTATCGGGGAAAAAATCTACTCCCTTACCTGAGGGCTCCCGAGGTCCGGCCATTTCCGATCCTGGGCCTGTCCACGCCGAAATGCGCAGGGCCCAGGTATCCCAGGGGCGCATGCGGTTCACAAACGACCCTGGGATCACGTGGGCCAGGCGAGCCAATGGGAGAAGGGAATCCCCCTTCATACTTTTGACAGATAGACCCGTCAAATATATGAATGGGGATCACTGAAAAAAGACATCAAAACATTAAATACATTTTATTTTAAATCACGTTTTTAAAATGAGTTAAAATTACATTAAATTAAATATTTTAAACAAATTTAATCTTTTTTTAAAAAAAAAAGTTTTTTACAGGGCTAAAAATAAACTTACCTTTTTAAAAGTATTTTTAAATTATAAATGAGTGGAAAAAATTATTTTTTTTACTTTTTTAAACTCTTACCAGGCGTAAGATTTTTAAGTGATTTCAGCGGGCGGAGGTTCTGCAGTGCAGGCGTCCGATCTAGATCGAAAATGCTGGTTTTCAGCGCATGCGCTTCGCATGCCTGAAACCGGCATTTCCGATGTCCCTACAGGTGCGTACACAACCGTAGGCATTGGAAAATACGAGCCAAAGTTAACAGAGAAACATAGAAGATAGGAGCAGGAGTAGGCCATTCAGCCCCTCGAGCCTGCTGCGCCATTCAATGAGATCATGGCTGATCATCCAAATTCAGTACCCTATAGAAACATAGAAACGTTTCAGGTCGATGACCTAATGAGGTTTGGCAGCTATTTCCTACATTACAACAGTGATTACACTTCAAAAATACTCCATTGGTTGTGAAAGATGCTATATAAGTCTTTCTTTTTCAATCCCTGGACACTGGCGCACACTGTGAGCTCCACAGTGTATGTTGGGAGATCACTAAAGTACTACCCCACGGGGCCCTATTTGTTTATGTTCCCTGTCAGGCGAGTAGTCTCTGAATTTACTTTTGTATTTCCCTCTTTTTTTTCTCTAGAAGAAAATTTGGTCCCTGAAAAAGCCAGTGGTGTAGGGGACGGATTCAACGTGACCTGGCTGAGGCACCAGGCCGAGAGCTGTGGCTACACCGTACAGTGGTGCGACTTCCCGAGCTCCCATGTGTGTAATTTAGACTGGCGGAAATTTCCTTCAAACTCAACACATGCCATAATAAAATCAGGTGAAGCATTTTAAACCGATAAATGTTTAGCTTGAGAAATTTCACTGGCACGCTCTCTCCATGGCCCTCTCCCTGGGTCTCGGTCTCGGTCTGTCTCGTTTTCCTTTTCTTCTTAAATGAAATTCGTGCTGATCAAGGTGACAAAGATAAGTAGAGATGAGGGAGGCCATTTGGCCCCGCCAGCCCCTCCCTCTATAGAAACCCCAATGGCCTGTTACTGTGCTGTATATCCTATGTAGGTTTATGCCCCCACTCTGGGTGTTAATCACACTGTGTGACGAGGTGCTTCCTGACATCAGCCCTGAACGTCCCTTTTCCCAGTTTGAACCTATGACCCCTTGGTCTGCAGTTGTGGCTTAACTTGAAGTAGTGCTCGGGATTAACCCTTTCTATGCCGCACAGTACCTGAGCTACCTCTAAGGTTCCCTCTCATTCGCCTCCCTTCAAGGCTGCACAGCCCCAGGTTTTCGTCATAACCCGATCCCTCTGACATTGGGGATCAGCCCCGTGTGACCTTTCTCTCCACCATTTCCAGGGCTGGGATGTTTTCTCTGGTGCCTTGGCGACCTGAACTGAACACAGTAGTCGAGGTGCGGCCTGTCCCAGAGCACGGCACAGCTTCAGTGTGAGGGCCTCAGACTGGCGCTTTACAGATTGGGCAATTCAGCTCAGCATTCTGATCACTTTGTTCATCGCTGCGCTCAGTGAGGGACATGCTACAGTGGAACCTACTGCCACTACCAGATATCTCTCTCTCCTCAGCTAGTTTGATACCATTCATTAAGTAAAGCTCCCTCTACACTGTCCCATCAAACACTTAAATAAAAACAGAAAATGCTGGAAATACTCAGCAGGTCAGGCAGCATCTGTGGAGAGAGAAACAGAGTTAACGTTTCAGGTTGATAACCCTTCGTCAGAACTGGAAAAAGCTGGAGATGGAACAGGTTTTTAAGCAAGTGCAGGGGCAGGGAAAGGAGGGGAGGGGAGGAAAGAACAAAAGGGAAGGTCTGTGATGGGATGGAAAGTAAGAGATGGTTCAAGGCAAAAGGAGATGGTAATGGCACAGGTTAAGAAACAAAAGATGGCTCTAGATGAAGTGTAAATGGCACTGACAATGAAAGACAGCTGCCATGTGGAAGAGGGAAAAAAATAAAATAAAATAAATGGGGAAAAAAAAAGAATAGGGGCAGAGGTTATGATCTGAAATTGTTGAACTCTATGTCGAGTCCAGAAGCTGTAAAGTGCCTAATTGAAAGATGAGGTGCTGTTCCTCGAGCTTACGTTGAGCTTCAGTGGAACAGTGTAAGAGGCCGAGGACGTTGAAGTCTGAGTGGGAGTGGAGCGGAGAATTAAAGTGACAGGCGACCGGAAGCTCGGGGTCACCCTTACGGACTGAACTGAGGTGGTGTCGCCTGTTACTTTAATTCTCCGCTCCACTCCCACTCAGACTTCACTGTCCTCGGCCTCTTACACTGCTCCAATGAAGCTCAATGTAAACTCGAGAAATAGCACCTCATCTTTTGATTAGGCACCTTACAGCCTTTTGGACTCAACATAGAGTTCAACAATTTCAGACTATAACCTCTGCCCCTATCCTTTTTTTTCCATTTATTTATTTTTTCCCCTCTCCCACATGTCTTTCATTCTGCCAGTGCCATTTACACTTCATCTAGTGCCATCTTTTGTTTCTTAACTTGTTCCATTACCATCTCCTTTTCCCTTGCACCATCTCTTAATCTCCCTTAATGTCTCTTAATCTCTCCTGCCTTCCATCCCATCACAGACCTTCCCTTTTGTTCTTTCCTCCCCTCCCCCCTTTCCCTGCCCCTACACTTGCTTAATAACCTGTTCCATCTCCAGCTTTTTCCAGTTCTGACGAAAGGCCATTGACCTGAAACGTTGACTCTGTTTCTCTCTCCACAGATGCTGCCTGACCTGCTGAGTATTTCCAGCATTTTCTGTTTTTATTTCAGATTTCCAGCATCCGCAGTATTTTGCTTTTGTTCCCATCAAACCCTTCCCAGGGCAGGTACAGCATGGGTTAGATTCAGAGTAAAGCTCCCTCTACACTGTCCCATCAAACACTCCCAGGGCAGGTACAGCACGGGTTAGATACAGAGTAAAGCTCCCTCTACACTGTCCCATCAAACACTCCCAGGGCAGGTACAGCACGGGTTAGATTCAGAGTAAAGCTCCCTTTACACTGACCCCTCACTGTGCCTCAGGTGTACACCCTCTTCTACACCACAGTAACAGTTTTTTTCCGTTTTCTACACCAGCTACCCTTCAGCCTCACTGAGTGAAATAGTTGATCCAGGCATAGTCTTGTGCTTATGGGCCCATGTCACTGGGACCTGGACTAAGACTGCCCCAGACTCATTTCACAAAGCTAGGTTACAAACAGGTATAACTTTTTAAACATGTGATTTGTTTTGTACGGTTTTGACAGTGAGCTGTAATATTTTTCCACAGATGCCTTTCAAGCCGGAGTGCGGTACAACATTGAGGTGCACGAGTGCAGCGATGACGGAGATTACTTACTGAAGTTGCAGGTCGGGTACACACGTGAACTGGGTAAGGAGGGCAACTACAGGAGCCTAAGTGAAGTGATATCTGAGTGTGCAGCAATACCCAGCTGGTGTCAAAGGCAATGCCGCCGACCCCTGACTATCAAAAAACTAAAGCTACCTTGTTCGGTTGACTTTAGTAGAGACTTGGTTTCTTTTCTGGGTCTCCTGATCTTTGCTACCTTGTGAACATTCTTACCTAGTTCTGTCTATCAATGCGCTCGTGTTACGTTGCAAGGTATTGTCGGATTGCCAGGTGGGCTTGGCTGTTCTTGTTTCATGTAGTGCTGGGACGCACACAATACTGTCAGTCCATGTAATGGATGGTGGCAAATCTGCAGATACGGTAGCACAGTGGTTATGTTACTGGACTAGTAATCCAGAGGCCTGGACTAATGATCCAGAGACATGAGTTCAAATCCCACCACGGCAGCTGGGGAATTTAAATTGGAATAAAAAGCTAGAATCAGTTATGGTGACCATGGATTGTCGTAAAAACCCATCTGGTTCACTAATGCACTTTAAGGAAGGAAATCTGCTGTCCTTACCTGGTCTGGCCTATATGTGACTCCAGTGGGGATTAAAGCAGGGACAGGGTACTGGATTTGGATGATCAGCCATGATCGTATTGAATGGTGGAGCAGGCTCGACGGGCCGAATGGCCTACTCCTGCTCCTAGATTCTATGTTTCTATGTCCCACAGCAATGTGGTTGACTCTTAACTGCCCTCTGAAATTGCCAAGCAAGACACTCAGTTGTACTCAAGAAGGCAGCTCTCCACCACCTTCTCGAGGGCAATTAGGGATGGACAGTAAATGCTGGCCTTGCCAGCGACGCCACATCCTGTGAATGAATGAAAAAAAAATTATTGCCAACTTATATTCAACATGATAATCCTGAACAATGAAACTAATCGGCGTGATGTGGGGAAGCGTCTGGTGAAGCTAGAAAACCACTTGTATTCACAACACTTCTGTTACTTCTGTTTATTCCAATCAATAGCTGATTTAGTGAAGATCATTCGGTATTTTTATAGGTTTCAGCATTAACTTTATAAGATAAGATGTCAAAGATGAGAAACTGTTTACACTGGCAACCAGAGGACACAGATTTAAAATAATTGGCAAAAAAGCCAGAGGGGAGATGAGGAGAATCTTTTTTTACTCAGCAAGATCTAGAATGCACTGAAAAGGGCGGTGGAAGCAGATTCAGTAGTAACTTTCAAAAGGGAATTGGATAAATACTTGAAAAGGAAATATTTTCAGGACTATGGGGAAAGAGCAGGAAAGTGGGACTAATTGGATAGCTCTTTCAAAGAGCCAGCACAAGCACAATGGGCTGAATGGCCTCCTGTGCTGTATCATTCTATGGTTTTATGATGACAGGACACACGCCTGTGTGGAACAGTGGGTTTCCATTTCAGGAGCCAGACCTGTGTGGAGGCAGAAAGAAAGAGACTTGCATTATGTAGCGCCTTTCACAACCTCAGGACGTCCCAAACCTCTTGACGGCCAATCAAGTACTTTGAAGAATACACTGTTGCAATGTAAGAAACGCGGCAGCCGATTTGCATACAGCAAGGTCCCACAAACAGCAATGTGGTAATGACCAGTTAATCTGTTTTAAGAACATAAGAAATAGGAGCAGGGGTAGGGCATTCAGCTCCTCGAGCCTGCTCCGCCATTCAATAAGATCATGGCTGATCTTCGACCTCAACTCCACTTTCCCGCACTATCCCCATATCCCTTGATTCCCTTAGTATCCAAAAATCTATCGATCTCTGTCTTGAATATACTCAACGACTCAGCATCCACAGCTCTCTGGGGTAGAGAACTCCAAAGATTCACCACCCTTTGAGTGAAGAAATTCCTTCTCATCAGTCCTAAATGGCTGACCCCTTATACTGTGACCCCTGGTTCTAGACACTCCAGCCAGGGGAAACATCCTCCCTCATCGACCCTGTCAAGCCTCTTAAGAATTTTATATGTTTCAACGAGATCACCTCTCACTAAACTCTGGGGACTGTAGGCCTAGTCTGCTCAATCTCTCTAGTTTTAGAGTGGAGGGGTGCATTTTCCGTGATGTCGGAGCGGGCTGGGCACCTGTCCTCGACTCCCAAGTGTCGAGGCCCGTCAGACAAAGTGGGTAAAATAATGCAGGAAACAGAAACACAACCAAATACCCCCGTAAAAGGAGCTTTACAAAAGAATCATACCTCTGAAATCATGGCTCAGGTTTCGAAACGGCACAGAATGGGAAGGCCTGGTAGCACCATTACTATCCTTTTATGATTGTTTTGAGAAGCGTACACTGGGAGGTGTGTAGGCAGATTAAACTGACCACAGTCCTAACTGAAGCCCTAATATAATCACCGGTCTTTGATTGCACTCCTTAGCCCCATCCGAGGCTCTGAAACTGAATATCAAGGAAACCACCGGAGAATCAGTATGGATCGAATGGAACGCTATCCCTGTGGAGAAACGGCGAGGATTCATTGAGGGATTCAAGGTTTATTACAGTAAACTATACAATGATTCAGCAGCCATGAAGCCCATGGGCCCACATGGGCAGAATACAGGTATATACACAAGGATTGATCTTCTGAAATGTGTGTCTCCTGGGTGAGGCTTCCCATCTGGAGCCACATTCATAAATTTGGCCTTTTAGTCCCTGGAAGTGCCTACTGTTTAAACATAGGAACAGGCCACAGGAGGAGGCCATTCATTCCCTCGAGCCTGCTCCGCCATTCAATTAGATCATGGCTGATGGGTACCTCAACCCCATTTACCCGCCTTTGCTCTGTAACTTGAAACTCTTAGCGCACAAAAATCTAGCGATCTCACTGGAAAATTTCAATTGACCCCCCAGCATCCACAGCTTTTGGGGGAGAGAGTTCCAGATTTCTACTACCCTTTGTGTGGAAGAAGTGCTTCCTGATTTCACTCCTGAATGGCACTTGCTCTAATTTTAAGATTGTGTCCCTGTGTTCTGGACTCTCCAGCAAAGGAAATAGTTTCTCTGTATCTACCCTATCGAATCCTTTTTTCATTTTAGTCCCCTCATTTAGATCACCCCTTCAACCGTATAAACTCAAGGGAATATAAACCAAGTTTATGCAACCTGTCTTCGTAATTTAACCCTTTAATCCCTGGTATCGTTCTGCTGAATCTGCGTAGACAGTGGGACGGAAAGTCTTGTTGTTTTGTTCAAAGTCCCCGAACAATGTCCAGAATTTGATGAAAAAATGTTCCTCTTGATCAGGCTGACCTGGGCTTTGCACTGGGTGGAGCCCCTTTGAGATGTACTACACTCCTCTCATTGAGGCTCGGTAGTGTAGTGGATATAGTCTTGGGCCAGCATCCCAGAGACCATGAGCTCAAATCCCACCACGGCAAGTTGTGAAATTGAAATCAGTAGATTTGTGATTTGTGGGCAGGCACCAGAGCAAATGGCGATGCAAACTGCTGGATCCTCATCAAAACCCACCCGGTTCACCAGTGCCCTTCAGTGGAAAGGAACCTGCCACTCCTACCCAGTCTGGCCTACACTGACTCCAGTCCCATCCACTAGGTGGGTTGCCCTCTGATGTGGGGCAGAATGGACAATCAATACAGCCTTACCAGCACCTCCCTGAGAAGAAATAAAATGTTTGCAACTGTGTTTAAAAAAATATAAATATATATCGAGGTATATTTTTATTTTGGGGTGAGTTCAGTGAACAAGAGTATTCTTCCCTAGATTTTCCATCTCCTTAACAACAGTTCTCACGTTGCTGAGTGTTTTGTTTCCTGAGGGTGACCCTCCTATCTTTTCTTCAAGGACTGAGAGGGGCCGACCTGCTCCCTCTGCAGTCCTGCTGGGGCCGGATGATGCAAGTGCCGCTGAGGAATGAAACTGCCGTTGATATTTCCCACTCCCTCTCCCTGCGGAGAAGCACGGAGCCTCTGTTGAGCAGCTCCTGGCAGTCAAGTGTCTGTGGCTGGTAACTCGGTGAAGCAAGGAGATCAAAGTGTGAGGCATTCCACCTCGGTGTGGCGGACGGGAAAATTTAGCACTGCTGCTACATTCAGTTACGCAGTCTTTGTTTTTTCTTGTTGCCTCGGAAATCTGTTGCTCCGCGCGGGCAAATCCTGGCAATTCAGCCCGCGAGCCCCTCGCAACTCGTCCTGTTTACAACTGTATTTCTCATTTGATGCTTGTTCCTGACTGAATCTTGTGGGGCTGGAGGTTTGGAAAGGGTTGTGCTGAGCGCTGCTGCCACAGCTGAGATTAGCTGGGCGTTGCACCTTGGACCGTCTAGCCTGTGTGGTTCAGTGCTAGCCTGGCAGTGTCGTTACACGCTTGGCTGTCGGGAAAGTGGAAAGGAGAAAAGTGAACTTAAAATCGATACGTAGAGAGCAAAACTAGAGGCCGTTAATATAAGATAGTCACCAAGAAATCCAATAGGGAATTCAGAAGAAACTTCTTTACCCAGAGAGTGGTGAGAATGTGGAACTCGCTACCACAGGGAGTGGTTGAAGGGAATAGTGTAGATGCATTTAAGGGGAGGCTAGACAAGCATATGAGGGAGAAGGGAATCGAGGGTTATACTGATAGAGTTAGATGAGAAAAGACGGGAGGAGGCTCGAGTGGAGCATAAACGCCGGCATGGACTGGTTGGGCCGAATGGCCTGTTTCTGTGCTGTATATCCTATGTTATCCAATGTTAAGAGGAGATTTGATGGAGGTGTTCAAAATCATGAAGGGTTTTGATAGAGTAAATAAAGGGAAACTGTTTCCAGTGGCTGAAGGGTCGATAACCAGAGGACACAGACTTAAGATAATTAGCAAAAGAACCAGAGGGGAGATGAGGAGAAATTTACTTACGTGGCAAGTTTGTTATGATCAGGAATGCACTGCCTGAAAGGGTGGAAGCAGATTCAATAATAATTTTCAAAAGGGAATTTGATATATACTTGAAGAGGAGAAATTTGCAGAGCTCTGGGGAAAGAGCAGGGGGGAGTGTGACTAATTGGAGAGCTCTTTCAAAGAGCCGGCACAGGCACGATGGGCCGAATGGCTTCCTTCTGTGCTGTATCATTCTATGATAAGCATGCAGCACCACGATCGCGGAGAATGTTTCTGATTTTCTGCTTTCTCCATTGCGATAGTTAATCCGCCGTCAAAGATCATAAACAGCTCCTTCGCGCGGGCTTTCGAGATCACGGGCCTGGAACCGGGAACGACGTACACTGTGGCAGTGAGCGCGCACACCAGAGGAGGGGACAGTCCCAGCAGAGCAGTCACCGTTACTACACCGAACAGCCGTAAGTCCACCCATGAAGAACACTCACCGAGGGCTACGGCAGCTTGCATGTGCCATATTACAGGATCAGAATTTTTCTCGGATGCGATGTGATTTGCGCTCGTTTTCTGGGATATTCGGCATTGTATGTTTATGGAATATTGTTTTGAGACTGAAAGGTTTGAAGTGACACAGTTCCACTCGAACGTCCCCATCCCCTCCAGGCAATGCACTCAGTTAACAACTAACATGACCAAGGAAACTGAAAGAAAGGATTTATATGGTGTCATCACATCTCTCAGAAATGTTCCAGAGTGCTTCACATCCATTAAATTACTTTTGTTAGAGGAACGTTTAGCTATTTTGCTCACAGTAAGAAGCCAAAACCAGCAAGTGGGGTAGATGACCAGTTAATTGTCTTTGACGGTGTTGGGTGAGGGAGGAATGTGGGTCAGGAGCTGCTTCCTTTCAGTTGTGCCATGGGATCTGTAACATCCACCTGAACAGGCAGACAGGGCCTTGGTGCTACATCTCATATAGGATGGGATCATGATATTCGAATAAGTTAATTTCTGTTTTTATTACGTGGGATTGAGGCATTCCACAGTTCTATCAAAACTGGTAGCCTTAGATGTGACCTAGAAACATAGAAAAATAGGAGCAGGAGTCGGCCATTCAGCCCTTCGAGCCTGCTCCGCCATTCAACACGATCATGGCTGATCCTCTAACTCAATACCATATCCCCGCTCTCTCCCCATACCCCTTGATGTCTTTTGTGTCTAGAAATCAATCTATCTATCTCCTTCTTAAATATATTCAGTGACTTGGCCTCCACAGCCTTCTGTGGTAGAGAATTCCACAGGTTCACCGCCCTCTGACTGAAGAAATTTCTCCTCAACTCAGTCCTCCATGTCCTACCCCGTATCCTGAGACTGTGACCCCTCGTTCTAGACCCCCCAGCCAGGGGAAACATCCTCCCTGCATCCAGTCTGTCGAGCCCTGTCAGAATTTTATACGTTTCAATGAGATCCCCTCTCATTCTTCTAAACTCTAGTGAATACAGGCCTAGTCGACCCAATCTCTCCTCATACGACAGTCCTGTCATCCCAGGAATCAGTCTGGTGAACCTTCGCTGCACTCCTTTTGGACCTTTTGGATCATATTCCCCTTTAGGATGCCTGCAAGGTATAGCCTGGGCCAGACCACCCGATGATGCCCACAACATTAGCTCCAGTGTCCAGACCGATTGCTGTTTGCTTCGTCCTATACTTGTTGGTATCCATCTGCCCATCATTGATGCCCTGGGATCCACAGATTTCTCATTCAAATTTCATGCCGATTTGCCTACATAACATGGTTGTGAAGCGCTTAGCTTCATCCTGAGGATATGATATAGGTGCTATATAAATGCAACTTCTTTAATTGAAGAGCTAGTGGTTTGTGTGCTAATGCTTTTATGAATATTATTTTGTCGTTTGATCTTTGTTAACCACAGAGTATTCTTTAGTCAGGCTGGGCAGAGTTAGCACTAAGGGGGGGATGGGCCATTCAGGTTTCACTCTACAGAGCTCTGCAACATGAATTGATGGTCCCGTAATTACAGACCGCTTCATTCGCCCTCTTTCCAACCCCCACCCCACAAAAAAGCATCTGGCCGGCATCCTGTACTTGAATTAAGAATGTTGAAAAAATCCTAATAAATAGTGTGGTGTAAAGAGATGAACCTCTTGACTTGACTATTCCAACGCACTACTGGCCGGCCTCCCATTTTCTACCCTCCGTAAACTTGAGGTCATCCAAAACTCTGCTGCCCGTGTCCTAACTCGCACCAAGTCCCATTCACCCATCACCCCTGTGCTCGCTGACCTACATTGGCTCCTGGTTAAGCAATGCCTTGATTTTAAAATTCTCATCCTTGTTTTCAAATCCCTCCCTGACCTCGCCCCTCCCTATCACTGTAATCTCCTCCAGCCCCACAACCCTCCAATATCTCTGCGCTTCTCCAATTCCGGTGTCTTGAGCATCCCCGATTTTAATTGCTTCACCATTGGTGGCCGTGCCTTCAGCTGCCTGGGCCCTAAGCTCTGGAATTCCCTGCCTAAACCTCTCCGCCTCTCTTTCCTCCTTTAAGATGCTTCTTAAAACCTACCTCTTTGACCAAGCTTTTGGTCATCTACCCTAATATTTCATTATGTGGATCGGTGTCAGGTTTTGTTTGGTAACGCTCTTGTGAAGCCCCTTGGGACATTTGACTACATTAAAGGTGCTATATAAATCCAAGTTGTTGTTGTGGATTGTGGAATGTTAAACCACACCTGATGTGCCCACAGTGATTCACGTGCGTAGTTGCACTGCTCCATGGAATGGTAACTGCTGAAACGAACCATGCCACACTGACCTGCACGAACTGTGCAGTCAGAGGCTTTGGAATGCTGAGGATTGCTCCCTTGCTGGGCCATTACTTTTACACAGATCACCATTTCAATTAGAGAACGCAAGACAATCCAGGACGAGAAAAGGCCGTTCGACATTTAGATCAACCGAGTAGATTAGTCCAAATTATATAGGTTCTGACACCAGAGACAAATCAACTTGTTTGGTTTAATTAATAGCAACAGAAATTACAAGCAAATTTATAGGTCTATATACTTATTGACGTAAGAAAACTACTAGGCACTTGGTCTAAGCGTTAAACAAAGCTTTAATCAACTGTTTTACAACTTGGAGGTCTAGTTGTGTCCTTCACTAGTTCCTGTTAAGAATGTCCTGCGCAAGCTGGGCCCGTGCCCAAGTATTTATACTCTCCCTGGACAGCGCCACCCGCAGGCCACTCAGTATTATTTCATAAGTCTTTCTTTCTTGAATGATATTCATGTCACTTACTAGTAGGATATCCCTCGGGTCTGCCTTTAACTCTAACTAATCCAGGCACGTTCTCGGCACGGAATACCAAAGAATTACTGAAAGTGAGCCGATTTACACACCTAAATGGGATAATGTCAGATGACTTGCTCTGAACTCAGCAATTCTGAAAGTATTTTGTGATCTTTGTGTGTCACACGCTACTCCACCAGTAGATGGCACACACGTTCCATTCTCACCGGAATGTGGCTGGCTTCATTTCTCATTGGTAGAAGTTAAGACAACTTTGCACAGTTATAAACATCACACCTTAACAGTATCATAACAGCTGAAACGTAGACATGTGGGTTCCAAACTCTTCGATGCTTCTTAAATTGCATTAACCCGACACCTACTTCTTTCTTAGCATTAATTCAACTGCGGAATCCTATTGACCAATACAAAGATATTAACACTGAATTCTGTATTGTTAGCTACTTTTCCTATTATATTATGCGCTATCCTCACAGCCCATCAGTCCCACTGTACCATGTACCATCATCAACTTCCCCTCACTCATCCCACTTGTTGATCCCCACATGAAGACAGAGTTCCTTTGCCCCAAGTCCCTGTAGTGATTACCAGTGCTATTTCTATATTGGTTTGTTTTCTAACCTTTGTTTTCCTCCCCCAATCAGCCATTGCACTGATCCTTGGGATCACCTTGCCACTGGTGGGAGTTCTAGCGCTGGGAGTCATACTCAGTATCTTCTGCTACCGAAAGCAAGAATGGTAAGTTCCCTTTCAATGATCAACTTTTTTAAACACTGAAGTGGCAATTGCATTTTAAGCAAAAACTCTTCCTGCCTCGCTGTAATGAAATCTAAGACTCATCGCACCATCTCTTACTCTGCTCCCATTTTTTCCCAGGGCCTCTAAACTGTGGAGCTCCTCCCCTCCCTCAGTCTTCCCTTCCGCAAACTTGCTGGCACCTCACCACTACCTGATTTACCGTGTCTGTTCTATTTTCTATCTTTAAGAACATAAGAAATAGGAGCAGGAGTAGGCCATTCGGCCCTTCGAGCCTGCTCCGCCATTCAATGAGATCATGGCTGATCTGCCTCAATTCCATTCACCGGCCCTATCGCCATATCACTTGATGCCCTTACTAGTCAGAAATCTATCGACTTCTGTTTTGAATATACCCAATGACTGATCCTCCACAGCCCTCTGGGTTAGAGAATTCCAAAGATTCACCACCCTCTGTGTGAAGAAATTTCTTCTCATCTCAGTCCTGAATGGCTTACCCTTTATCCTGAGGCTGTGGCCCCTGGTTCTAGACTCCCCAGCCAAGGGAAACATTCTCCCAGCATCCACCCTATCAAGCCCTGTAATAATTTTGTATACTTCAATGAGATCCCCTCTCATTCTTCTGAATTCAAGAGAATACAGGCCTAGTTTACTCAATCTCTTCTCGTACCACAGTCCCGCCATCCCAGGAATCAATCTTGTGAACCTTCGTTGCACTCCCTCTATGGCAAGTATATCCTTCCTTGGGTAAGGAGACCAAAATTGTACACAGTACTCCAGGTGTGGTCTCACCAAGGCCCGATATAATTGGAGTAAGACTTCTTTACTCCTGTACTCAAATCCTCTTGTAATGAAGGCCAGCATACCATTTGCCTTCCTAATGGCTTGCTGCACCTGCACATTCACTTTCAGTGACTCATGTACAAGGACACCCAGATCCCTTTTGAGCATCTGCATTCCCCAATCTTTCACCATTTAGGAATAACTCTGCCTTTCTGCTTTTTCTACCAAAGTGGATAACTTCACATTTATCCACATTATATTCCATCTGCCATGTTGTCGCCCACTCACTGAGCCTGTCGAGATCCCCTTGAAGCCTCTTCGCAACTGACACTGCCACCTAGCTTTGTGTCATCAGCAAATTTGGAAATGTTACATTTAGTCCCCTCATTCAAATCATTGATATAGATTGTGAGTAGCTGCGGCCCAAGCACCGATCCTTGCGGTACCCCACTAGTCACAGCCTGCCATCCTGAAAAAGACCCGTTTATCCCTACTCTTTGTTTTCTGTCTGTTAACCAATTCTCAATCCATACTAGTATATTACCCCCAATTTTATGTGCCCCAATTTTGTTCACCAACCTCTTGTGTGGGACCTTATCGAAGGCCTTCTGAAAATCCAAATACACCACATCTACCGGTTCCCCTTTGTCTACTCCATTAGTTACATCCTCAAAGAACTCCAATAGGTTTGTCAAACAGGACTTTCCTTTCATAAATCCATGTTGACTCTGCCCAATCTTACTATTAGTTTCTAAGTGCCCAGTTATTGCATCCTTTATAATAGATTCCAGCATTTTCCCAACTACTGATGTGAGGCTAACAGGTCTGTAGTTCCCCGTTTTCTCTCTCTCCCTCCTTTCTTAAATAGCGGGGTTACATTTGCTATCCTCCAATCTGCAGGAACCATTCCAGAATCTGTAGAATTTTGGAAGATGACGACCAATGCGTCCACTATCCCAATGGCCACCTCTTTCAAAACCCTAGGATGTAGGTCATCCAGTCCTTGAGATTTATCGACTTTTAGTCCCATTAATTTTGCTAGTACTGTTTTTTTTACTAATAATTTCTTTAAGTTCCTCATTCTCGCCACACCCTTGGTTTTCTTGTGTTTCTGGGAGGTTTTTTGTGTCTTCCTCCGTGAAGACAGAAAAAGTATTTATTTAATTTCTCTGCCATTTCCTCATTCCCCATTATAAATTCTCCCGTCTCTGACTGTAAAGGACCTACATTTACCTTCGGCAGTCTTTTCCTTTTCACATACCTATAGAAGCTTTTACAATCCGTTTTTATATTTTTCGCTAGTTTGTGCTCATATTCCATTTTCCCTTTCTTTATCAATTTCTTGGTCCCCCTTTGCTGATTTCTAAAAAGATCCCAATCCTCAGGCTGACTGCTTTTTCTGGCAACTTTATAAGCTTCCTCCTTTGACTTAATACTAGCTTTAATTTCTTTTGTTGGCCATAGTTGGATCACTTTTCCTTTTAGGTTTTTATGCCCTAGAGGAATATGTGTTTGTTGCAAATTATACATTATTTCCTTGAATGTTAGCCATTGTATGTCCACCTTCATACCTTTTTAGTGTAGTCTCCCAATCTACCATGGCCAACTTGTCCCTCATACCCTTGTAGTTTCCTCTGTTCAGATTGAAGACCTTAGTTTCAGATTGGACTACATCACTCTCAAACGTAATATAAAATTCAATCATATTATGGCCACTTGTCCCTAAAGGCCCCTTTACCACAAGATAATTAATTAGCCGTTTCTCATTACACAGTACCAGATCCAGAATAGCCTGTTCCCTGGTTGGTTCCTCCACATACTGATCCAGGAAACCATCTCGCATGCATTCCAAGAATTCGTCCTCCACACCATTCGTGGTAATTTGATTTGCCCAGTCAATATGTAGATTAAAGTCCCCCATGATTACCGTATTGCCCTTGTAACATGCACTTCTAATCTCTTGATTGATACTGTGCCCTACATTACCACTACTGTTTGGTGGCCTATACACAACTCCCACCAATGTTTTCCGCCCTTTGCTGTTTCTTAGCTCCACCCAAACTGATTCCAGTTCTACATCACGATCTGCCGAGCCAAGATCTTTTATCTCTACCGTACCGATCTCATCCCTTATTAACAGCGCTACGCCACCTCCTTTCCCTTTTTGTCTGTCCTTCCTAAATGTTGAGTACCCTGGAACATTCAGTTCCCAGCTTTGGTTACTCTGCAACCATGTCTCTGTAATGGCAATTACAGCATACCCATTTACTTCTATTTGTGCCATTAATTCATCCACCTTGTTGCGAATGCTACGTGCATTTAGATAAAGTGCCTTCAAATTTGCCTGTTTAATATTTTTCTGCACTTTGACCATCTTTACTGTTGGCCTTTGTTTCTGCTCCCTACTAGTTTTGCTGACTACTTTTCTAACTTGCACTTCCAGCTTTGTTTCTCTCTGTTCTGGGCCCACACACACTTAGGTTCCCAGCCCCCTGACAAACTAGTTTAAATCCTTCCCAACAGCACTAGCAAATACCCTGCGAGGATATTGGTCCCGGTTCTGCCGAGGTGTAACCCGTCCATCTTGTACAGGTCCCATCTTCCCCAGAATTGGTCCCAATGCCTCAGGAACTTAAATCCCTCCCTCCTACACCATCTCTCCAGCCACGCATTCATCTGGTCTATTCTCCTATTTCTGCTCTCGCTAGCATGTGGCACTGGTAGTAGTCCTGAGATTACTACCTTTGAGGTGCTGCTTTTTAACTTATTTCCTAGCTCCCTTATTTCCTAACTATTTCCTGCTTGCAGGACCTCGTCCCTCTTTCTACCTATGTCGTTGGTACCGATATGGACCACGACCTCTGGCTGTTCACCCTCCCCCTTCAGAATGTCCTGCAGCCGCTCAGTGACAGGACATTGCTGGAGTCCTGGCATTCCTGGCTGACGTGTGTCTCACTAGAGCTGTACCTGAGCCAGTATTCGTGCCCCTGCCGCTGTCCTGGCTGATGGCTATCTCACTAAAAGAAAGAAAGAAAGACACAAAACACAAAAGCAAAATACTGCGGATGCTGGAAATCTGAAATAAAAACAAAATGCTGGAAACACTCAGCAGGTCAGGCAGCATCTGCGGAGAGAGAAACAGAGTTAATGTTTCAGGTCGATGACCCTTCGTCAGAACTGGGAAAAGTTGGAGATGTAACAGATTTTTAAGCAAGTGTAGGGGCAGGGAAAGGAGGGAGGGGAGGAAAGAACAAAAGGGAAGGTCTGTGATAGGATGGAAGACAGGAGAGATTTAAATGACAAACGGTATGATGGTGCAAGGCAAAAGAAGATGGTAATGGGACAAGTAAAGAAACAAACGATAAGTCTAGAAGAGGTGTAAATGGGAATGGCAGAATCATCAGCAGCTGTCTTGTGAAATAATAGGGGCCGAGGTTATGGTCTGAAATTGTTGAACTTGATGTTGAGTCCAGAAGGCTGTAAAGTGCCTAATAGAAAGATGAGGTGCTGTTCCTCGAGCTTACGTTGAGCTTCATTGGAACAGTGTAAGAGGCCGAGGAAGGAGAGGTCAGAGTGGGAGTGAAGCGGAGAATTAAAGTGACAGGCGACCGGAAGCTCGGGTCACCCTTACGGACTGAACGGAGGTGTTCCGCAAAGCAGTCACCCAATCTGCGTTTGGTCTCCCCAGTGTAGAGGAGACTGCATTGTGAGCAGCGAATACAGTATACTGAATTGCAAGAAGTACAAGTAAATCACTGTTTCACCTGGAAGGAGTGTTTGGGGCCCTGGACAGTGGCAAGAGAGGAGGTAAAAGGGCAGGTGTTGCGTCTCCTGCGCTTGCACGGGAAGGTGCTGTGGGAAGGGGAATCGGAGGGGGTGTTGGGGGTGATTGAGGCGTGGACCAGGGTGTCTCAGAGGGAGCGGTCCCTTCAGAATGCAGAAAGGGGAGGGGAGAGGAAGATGTGTTTGGTGATGGGATCACGCTGGAGATGGCGGAGGATGATCCGTTGAATGTGGAGGCTGGTAGGGTGAAAGGTGAGGACAAGGGGAACCCTATTGTGGGTCGGGGAGGGGAAGGGGTGAGAGCAGAAGTGTGGGAAGTGGAACGGACACGGCCGAGGGCCATGTCAACCACGGTAGAGGAGATTCCTCGTTTGACGAAAAAGGAAGACATATCGGAAGCACTAGTATGGAAGGTGGCATCATCAGAACAGATGCGACGGAGCTGTGGGAGTCCGTGGGCTTATAGTGGATGTTTGTCGATAGCCTATCCCCAGAAATGGAGACAGAGAAGTTGAGGAAGGGAAGGGAAGAGTCGGAGATGGACCATATGAAGGTGAGGGAAGGGTGGAAATTGGAAGCAAAGTGAATGAAATTTTCTAGATCAGGGAAACTGCACCGATACAGTCATCAGTGTACCGGAAAAAGAGGTGAGGGAGGGGACCTGAGTAGGACTGGAACAAAGAATGTTCCACATATTCCCACGAAAAGGCAGGCATAGCTAGGACCCATGCTGGTTCCCATAGCAACACCTTTAATTTGGAGGAAGTGAGTGGAGTCAAAGGAGAAGTTGTTCAATGTGGGAACAAGTTCAGCCAGGCGGAGGAGGGTGGTGGTGGAAGGGGACTGGTTAGGCCTCTGTTCAAGGAAGAAGCGGAACGCCCTCAGGCCATCCTGGTGGAGGATGGAGGTGTAGAGGGATTGAATGTCCATAGTGAAAAGGAGACCGTTGGGGCCAGGAAACTGGAAACTGTTAAAGTGGTGGAGGGCGTTGGAAGAGTCGCGGATGTAGGTGGGAAGAGAATGGACAAGGAGAAAAAAATAGTCGAGATAGGAAGAAATCAGTTCCGTGGGGCAAGAACAGGCTGTAACGATGGGTCTGACAGGGCAGTCCTATTTGTGGATCTTGGGAAGGAGGTAAAAGTGGGCTGTGCAGCGTTTGGGAACTATGAGGTTGGTGGTGAGTTTACTGAGCTACTGACTGTTTCCTTCTTCCCATCTTTTCCAGGATCAAAGAGACATTTTATCCTGATATTCCCGATCCAAATAACAGCAAAGTCCTGCAGGACGGAAACTTCCTTCAGGTATAGTCCAGCTAAGCACTGGGTGATGGAACATTTTGTGCACATGTGCACAAGTAGGCATATATATATATATTTTTATATATATATATATATATCAGTGTATGTATGTGCGCACATGTGTATCAGTGTTTATATATATATATATTTGTGGGTACATATATCTGTATGTTTAAGTATGTGTACATGTGCTTGTCTGTGTGTATCAACTTATGTGTGTCTGTGCAAATGTGCTTTTGAATGGAAGTGTATAGGGAGGGGGCAGGATCCGAATGAGAGGTATCAATAACCAGGGGGCATAGATTTAAAGTAATTGGTAGGAGGTTTAGAGGGGAGTTGAGAACTTTTTTCACCCAGAGGGTGGTGGGGGTCTGGAACTCACTGCCTGAAAGGGTGGTAGAGGCAGAAACCCTCATCACATTTAAAAAGTACTTGGATATGCACTTGAAGTGCCGTAACCTACGGGGTTACGGACCAAGTGCTGTTAAGTGGGATTAGGGTGGATAGCTCTTTTTTGGCCGGCACAGACACGATGGGCCGAATGGCCTCCTTCTGTTACGTAAATTTCTGATTCTACGTATAGGACGCGTTCTCTCAATTTTACATTATCTGGTGACTCATTCCCCAGCCATTGTGTTGGGTCAGGAGACCGAATGCCCCTTGTTAGGATTTAATCTACGACCTGAGCCAGGCGGGTCTGCAGTATGCACCCCAGACTGGCTCATTTGATGGGGACCTATCCACCCGAGCTGGGATTCTTCCCACTTGCCTCCAGGCAGCCGTGCGATCCAGTGCCCGATTGGGCAGGGTGGTCCTGGGTGGGGAGGCAGTGGGATGCTCCCCAGTGCTGGGTGCTGGTAGGTTGCGTGTTTTTGTCACTACTCCTGCGCACACTTCGGGTGGGGGTGGGGTCCCTGAGCCTTGGCTGTGTCGACCTGTGCCCAGGCTGTCCGGACTCGGCGGAGTAGGTTTTGCTCCCGCGGATAGAGCCTGCGTGTTCTATATCGAGCAGACAGAAACTCCGCCAGTGTGGGTTTCTCAGTCGCTCCGATTGGAGACTGATATACTGGGATGACCCCTGCTGACCGAATATAACCATCTAAAGCCAGGAAGATCCCTCAGCTATTTCCTTTTCCTTAATCTTTTTAGGGAGTTAACGTGTGCAAAACTCTGGAGCCGAAGGATTGTACGCCCAACGAAGTCCAGGTTGTGGAAGAGAAACAGATTGGAAGGGAGGGTGAGAAGGAAGTCGAGGTGGACAATAAGGGTGAGATTATTCTTGAGGATGTCTCTGATACCGAGAACCAGGAGCACGGTGTCTTATCGTACAGTCCGCACCGCGCATCTACCGAGACCTCGGGGGAGACCAACCCAGCGTTCGAGGCAGCGGCCCCTTCATCACCATCCGTCTACCCCAGTGAGGTAATGTACACGAGCATACGGGGCCCTGGATATCAGCAACAGGAGGCACCAATGGAGGACGAAACGGAGGTGATAATCAAGTCAGGCTATCAACCTCAGATTCACGCGGCCACCAATCACTCGCCAGGCAGAGCACGGACTGAACTGCAGGAGTTAATGCCTCACGCCAACGGCTACCAGCCACAGACACACCGCAAATCCTGGACCTTAGATCCCACAGACTTCCCACCACCCGAAACTGAATCCATCGGCAGCCCCACCTCCATCAATTCCCAAGCGTTCCTGATTCCGGAGAAGGCGCTGGGAGAGGACAGCGACTTCAAACCCAGCAGCAAAACGTGGTCCCTTCCCTTCTTCAACTCCAGATTGTCCTCGAATTCGGTCGTTAACTCCAACAACAGCTGAAGGGGGGGCGGGGGGGGAGACATTGGGGGAAGGGTAGGGCGCGAAATGGAGGGACCCAGGTCCAAACCTTCGCCATTAGCCTTCATCTTGTTTTTACTCGATGAGAATCCTCTGACACCCGGAACTCTCTGGCACCACAGCGACCCCAAGCAGGACAGCCTGCTCGAGTCGGACTTCTAGCAAGGGGAAGCAGCTCATTTTGTCTTTATTAGCCTCTTCTCAAAGTTCAGGGGCTTGAAAGCAGATGGAAGGATCGACTTGCAGAAACCTTCTAATTATAAGAGAGTTTGTAGCTACCGTGACCCTGACTAAGCCACAACAGTCACAGCCCTCAGTTGAATGGACTGCTGCCTCCCACTGCATATCCTATTGGCAGCTCGAGGGTCTGAATGGCCTGCTCCTGTTCCAATGTTTCTATTTAATCTTGGTTTGTGATCTCGGGCTGCCATTACACTGTTACTTTTTTATAAAAGTGGCATTGAGTACATTAATGAAACCGAGCCGAATTGATGCAGGTATGAAAGGCGGTTCTATCTGTGGAATGCAATCACCTAGCGCTGAATAACTCTGGGTATCTCAAGGGCTTCTTGTTTCGAGCACCGGGTACACTCCGGTTTCACCGGAGATTAATAAGATTGGACGGAGTCTGTTGGGAGCGAGGCCGACGACGGGGCAAGTGGCCATTTTGTTCCCATTTCAGACTTGCTTGTGACGTGACTCGGAATACGATGGGGCAGGTCTCCGGCTCACTACAGCTCTGTGGATCTTTTACGGAAGTTCTGCCTTAGTTACCGTTTCTTGTTCCGAATTGATTTGGTGCATCAATCAACAGGAAATGGCGAAAAGATCTGGGCTGAGCTACCTGTGGCTCACCACCTCGCACCTCTCCTTCCCCAGGGAGTCGAACTTCACACTCTCCTTCCCCAGGGAGTCGAACCTCGCACCTCCCCTTCCCCAGGGAGCCGAACCTCGCACCTCCCCTTCCCCAGGGAGTCGAACCTCGCACTCCCCTTCCCCAGGGAGTCGAACCTCGCACTCCCCTTCCCCAGGGAGTCAAACCTCACACTCCCCTTCCCCAGGGAGTCGAACCTCGCACTCCCCATCCCCAGGGAACCGAACCTCGCGCTCCCCTTCCCTCCCCAGGGAACCTCACCCCTCACACTCCCCTTCCCTCCCCAGGGAACCTCACCCCTCACACTCCCCTTCCCTCCCCAGGGAACCGAACCGCGCACTCCCCTTCCCTCCCCAGGGAACCGAACCGCGCACTCCCCTTCCCCAGGGAACCTCACCTCACACTCCCCTTCCCTCCCCAGGGAACCGAACCGCGCACTCCCCTTCCCCAGGGAACCTCACCTCACACTCCCCTTCCCTCCCCAGGGAACCGAACTGCGCACTCCCCTTCCCCAGGGAACCGAACCTCGCACTCTCCATCCCCAGGGAACTGAACCTCGCGCTCCCCTTCCCTCCCCAGGGAACCTCACCCCTCGCACTCCCCTTCCCCAGGGAACCTCGCACGCTCCTTCCCCAGGGAACCTCACCCCTCGCACTCCCCTTCCCCAGAGAACCTCGCACGCTCCTTCCCCAGGGAACCTCACCCCTCGCACTCCCCTTCCCCAGAGAACCTCACACTCCCCTTCCCCAGAGAACCTCGCACGCTCCTTCCCCAGGCAGCCCAGCCCACTGCAACAGGAGAGCATACAAACAAAGCCCAATGATCTGGGCACATGCATGGCATGAGGGGTGGTACACACACAGGCACACCCTCTGAGTGGCATGAGGGGTGGTACACACACAGGCACACCCTCTGAGTGGCATGAGGGGTGGTACACACACAGGCACACCCTCTGAGTGGAGGGGGAGGGACTGAGCCATTTCAAATTAAATGTTTGCATTTACGGTGGCTCGCACCACTTCCTGCTTTAACTAAGTGTGCAAGGACTTGAACACAACAGCAATGTCCTGCTGAGTGAGCTGGGGTTTCAGAAGAGAATTCTACCTGTGTTGTGCCTCATCAAAACCAAAGCGCTTCGTGTACAGCGAACTGCTTTGAAGTGCCGTGACTGTTGTGTCGGTAAAGCTCGGCGTGAGCTGGTTGCGAGGATTGTCTGCGGTTCAGTTTAAATATTCTCTGGTTATGACGCACAACTGTAAACCGGCCAGAAGATGAATTGTGGCTTTGTGTTCGCAATCTGAGGACAGGCTGTGATCTGAAACTCCACAGTGTTGTATGGAACTGTTCATTCAGCACTTCTGTCTCAAAGGACCAAGTCAGACTTCATTTCCTGCTTCTTCTGAAGGTTGGGGGAACTTTCAAAGAATTCATAGTTTGAGGGGGAAGGGAAAAAGCCAACGGGAAGAGCTCAGCTCAGCTGTTGACTGTGGGGCGTCAGCTGATGTAAACTCTTCTGTCAATGTTATCCTGGAACCAGGGAGGGCAGAGATTTAAAGTAAGTGGTAGAAGGATTAGAGGGGAGTTCAGGAGAATTTTTTTCACCCAGAGGGTGGTGGGGGGTCTGGAACTCACTGCCTGAAAGGGTGGTAGAGGCAGAAACCCTCATTGCATTTAAAAAGTACTTGGATGTGCACTTGAAGTGCCGGAACCTACAGGGCTACGGACCAAGAGCTGGGAAGTGGGATTAGGCTGGAGAGCTTTTTTTTGGCCGGCACGGACACAATGGGCCGAATGGCCTCCTTCTGTGCCATAAATTTCTATGATTCTAAGTAGTGGGATTCCAGTAACACTGCGCAGGGAGCCACTGGGAAAGCCATGCCAAGGTGTCATTCAGCATTCTACAGCACACAGGGCAAAGCGCCAGGAGTTGCAGAGACGGGGGCTGTGGTTCCTGTGATCTATACACTGGGTCGGTGCTGCTTACCCAGTCAGTTTGGAACTTTGCTATAAGAAGTCTATTCGATTGTCAACTTGTTTATTCAACTAGCCTGGTACATAGTAACTGCCGGGATACATCTATATACCTACATTTGCAATTAAGAACAACTTGCAATGTATTTACCTTTTCTCCAGCCGGGAGGGGAGGGAGAGAGCGCGGAAGGATGGCCCTCCTGCACCTCTATCCATGTCGCTGCTCTATAGCCCCAAGATAACGTGGGCAACACCATTCCCACCTGATCTTCCCACCCACAGCCGGGGTCAGCAGCTTGCCATGAACATGGGCCCCTCCTGTTCCCCCTGCGCTGGATGTGGAGAGAGTTATTAGCCCACTGCCACACCACAAGGACTAAGAGTTTATCGCAGCTTTCATTGCAAGCAGTGAAGACAGCGATTGGGCCGTAGGGCGAAGGCAATGTTTCCTCACCTATCTGCTGTTTAACATCAGACAGCTGGAGCACCAATACAATAACTTCTAATCTGTAGAAATTAGTACTGAGTATTAAAAATAACACCGTTACTGATCTCTGATGGGAAGCATGCCAACACTTGCTTCACACGCGCACACAAATAAACACTATGTACACATACATCCACACATATACACATCCCTCTCCGAATGGAGGGAGAAGGACTGAGCCATTTCAATATAAATGTTCTGACTTGCAGCTCCAACACACATGAAGTTTATTGTCCTCAAAGTGTCGAAGCCTGGGCATTCCTGTCGGCGAGCAGGATGGTATTTGCCTCTGTTTTAATGCATGTGTTAACCCATTTATTCTAAAGGAATGTTGTATGCACACTTGGCTGCTAGTATCACCAACAGTAATTATTAGGCTTCAGTTTACTTTTTTGAAGTGTGCGGGTACGGATGCTGTTTTAATCGTGTCACGAGTAAATCAGTATTAATCAGTATTTCAATAATGATTGTTAAATTGGTGGAACTGAATCCCAGAGGGGTATGGACAAGAAACTGATCCTGAATAGTTTGTGCAAGAATTCGGAGGGCATTTCTCCACCCACCCTGATCCCTCTCTACAGGAATACATCCCCCCCCCCCCCCCCCTTTCAGGTCCTGTACTGTACAGAAACATCCCCTCCCCTCCTCCAGCCTCCTGTATGGTGCAGAAAATCCACCCTCCCCAAGGCCCCATATGGCAGAGGAACACATCCTCTTCAGGTTCCCATACAGTACAGGGACCCACTCCCTTCAAGACAGTGTACAGTACAGGAACCCATTCTTCTCTCCCAACCAACCCCCCCCCCCCAGCCTCCCTCCCAATTTGATCCAACACTAACTGGAGATATAAGCAGGGATGTCAGCAGCCTTTTGTTTGCCCAGCTCTTGCCTTGTCTTATAAGCTATTTTGTGCTGTGTAAAGAGTCTTTCTTCCCATCAACTCTCTCCGTCCCCTTTCCTGACCGCTAGAACATCCCTTGCCCCGCACTTCTGCCTGTTGCAATCTGGTAATTGACTGGTAGGAACCGCATAAGAGCATCTCTGTGAGGTAGCTTCTCGTCTCCATTTTGCATTCCTAGATGTATTTAAGGGAAGCTAGATAAGTACATGAGGGAGAAAGGAATAGAAGGGCTAGATGAAGAGGGATGGGAGGAGGCTCGTGTGGAGCATAAACATCGGCATGAACCATTTGGGCTGAATGGCCTGTTTCTGTTCTGTGAATTCTTCCCCATTCCCACCAAAGGCAAGGCTGAGATTAGGGACTCATCTCCTCTCTGGATCACAGTCCGTTGCTGCTATCGAGGTTTGCTGTATCAGTTTCACAGTGTTACTGACAGATCATCTGTGGTATTGGTCCTGGTGGGTCACATGATGCCAGTGATGTTATACCACATGCACGATTCTGCTGCTGAGGTGGAGCGGTGTTTAAGGTGGCCTGTCCCTTTAAGTGACAGTATCTAATCCTGAGGCCAAGCAGAGTTTATTTGCCATTTGATGAGGGAATTTTGAAGATCGGAAAGTACTTGTAAATTTCTTGCTCCATGTCAGGAAAAAAAACATTATTTTGACTGGCTTTTAAAAAATAATATATATCTGCTTTAAACACTTTGAAGTGTATGGAATGCTGGCCAACCTTTCAGCTAGTTAGTATTGATGTGCAGCATGCAGATTAAATCTGGAAGTCATGTTTAATTAAATAGATTACATTTTTATCTACTTAATTAAACATGACTGCCAGGAATCTGAGCACAGCACTCCCATATTGACAGGACTTCCAGTATTTAACAGGGAAAATCATCTGTAAACCTATTTTTGAAAAAGAGACAAGCGATTGATTTACAAGATGGAGAAATACAGGAGGCACTATTGGAGATATACAACAGTCTGGGATTGCTGAAATTACAATGATGTTTTATAGGATATGAGATTATGCTGTGAGAATATTCCAGGCCGAACGCTTTAGTCAACACTCCTATTGCAATAGTGGACATTCTACAATAAACAGGTCACTCCTCTTAAAATGACAGACTAATGTTCATCTGCTAATCTTTGCCAGATAATGTTTGCACAGCATACTCTGAAGCTGTGGTCTTTTGTTATTTCCATCCCTTATCTCGGTGCTTTGACTTGTGTACCTGCAATGAAAATACGCAGGAGCAGTCTGACCCTTGTATGAAGGCAATGCACGGGGCCAGTAAATCTCCTGTGACACCTACACTGCATTCTGCCTGGCCCTCGGTGTATTCGATGCACAAGATTGGCAGAGTGAGAAACTCCTCGGGAAGCCAACAAGACCTGTGCTTTAACTAAAAAATAAATACATCTCTTTCTCCCCACTCCTGTCCTGGACAGTAAGCTGCCCTCCGATACCTCACCCACTGGGTCATTCTTTATACGTTGGCCCTAACACTGTGTCGGCAGGGGACTCGACCATGGGGGAAGCACCTCACACTATGGTGCCCTGAATCTCATTACACTACAACAGGATAAAAGTCAGGAAATGCTTGCATTTACTGCTGGAATTTTTTTTGTATAAAAGATTCAATTATTGCCATTTTATATATATATATAAATAAAATATTTCTGTTCCAACGATCTGTCTCCTGTTGTCTGCATTGAGTCTATTTAGGGGATGTAAATTACATATAGTTAGAAAAATGACGTTATTCTAGTGCAACTATTCACAATGACAGAGGTAGCAAGGGACAACACTTTGTAATGTATTATCACATGTCACACACAGACAGTCCTTTGTAATGCAATGGTCACATGTCACACATTGACAGGGGCACACACACACCTGCGTGTACAGATTGAGGCGGTGTTATCTGGATAAGAAGGCAAGGCGAGGCAATACATGAAAAGACTGCTGAGTAAACCAACTGATGTACAGCCCATCTTAACCAAAGGCACAGCCCTGTCAGTGGCAGTAAAAGTGACTATACTTCTGCACCAGTGGATCCTTCCAGGCTGCTTAAGGGGACCATTAGTTGTATTTATCAATCAGCAGTCCACCACTGCTTAAAGCCGGTAACTGATGCCTTGTACAGGCGGACATCACTAGAAGTTGCAGAACAGCAAGAGTGAATGAGCAACTTCTAGCAGGTGGCTGGATTTCCTCAGATGGACTCTGGGTGCAGTCTACAATCA
Organism: Squalus acanthias; assembly: GCA_030390025.1. Lineage (NCBI taxonomy): Eukaryota > Metazoa > Chordata > Chondrichthyes > Squaliformes > Squalidae > Squalus > Squalus acanthias. The sequence goes on from CM059425.1 coordinate 262,807,564, forward strand.
CATCTGTTGGAAGCTAAGCTCCACACAGGCCAGGCTTTGTAAAGTTGGATACAAGGGTGTTCCCATCAGTTGAAGCATTGATTCAAGTAGCCCCAGTCTTCAGGGTACCATGCCCAACTTTGGAAGCAGCAGAAGCCAGAATCACTTTGCAGCTCATGTCTGTTTTCCTGATCTCCAAGCAGCAGTCACCATGTTCTTAAAGGTGTGTGATTCAAGCACCACTCCAGGACTTGAGCACATAATCTAGACTGACACTTCAGTGTAGTGCTGCACTGTTGGAGGTGCCGTCCTTCAGATGTGACTTTAAACTGAGGACATTAAATATCCCATACCAGCACTTGAAGAGCAGGGAGGTGTCCTGGTGAAATGGCAGGTATTTTTCCTCAACCAATACAACAAAAGTTGATAATCTGGTCATTCATGTCATTGCTGTTTGTAGAACCTTGCTGTATGCAAAATAGTTGCCACATTTCCCCACATAGCCACAGTGACTGGACTTCAAAGTGATTCATTGCATATGAATGTGTTGGGGTGGCCTGAGAAATGTGGTATAAGAACATAAGAATTAGGAGCAGCAGTAGGCCATATGATCCCGCTAGCCTGTTCCTCCATTCAATAAGATCATGGCCAATCTTTGCCCTCAACTCCTTTCCCAGCATATCCCCATCTCCCTTGATTCACCTTACTGTCCAAAAATCTAATCGCTCTCAGACTTGAATGTACTGGACGACTGAATATCCACAGCCCTCTGAGATAGAGAATTCCAAAGATTCACAATCCTCAGTGAAGAAATTTCTCCTCAATTCAGTCCTAAATGGCTGACCCCTTATCCTGAAACTATGGCCCCTAGTTCTAGACTCTCCAGCCAGGGGAAACAGCCTCTCAGCATCTACCCTGTCAAGTCCTCTAAGAATTCTATACGTTTCAATGAGATCATCTCTCATTCTTCTAAACTCCAGAGACTAAAGGTCCATTCTACTCAATTTCTTCTCAGGACAGTCCTCTCATCCCAGGAATCAATCTAGTGAACCTTTGTTGCACTCCTTTTAAGGCAAGTATATTCTTCCTTAGGTAAGGAGAACAAAACTGTGCACAGTACTTCAGGTGTGGTCTCACCAAAGCCCTGTACAATTGCAACAAGACTCTTGTACTCATACTCCAACCCCCTTGCAATAAAGGCCAGCATATCATTTGCTTTCCTAATTGCCTGCTGTACCTGCATGTTAACTTTCTGTGATTTGTGTACAAGGACCCCCAGGTCCCTCTGAATACCATCATTTACTAGTCTCTCACCTTTTAAAAACTATTCTGCTTTTCCATTCTTCCTACCAAAGTGGATAATTTTACACTTCCCCACATTATACTCCATCTGCCACCTGTTTTACACACCCAGGTCTCTCTATTCCTGCACCCCCTTTAAAATTGTACCCTTTAGTTCATATTGCCTCATTTGTCCAACCAAAACATATCACTTCACACTTCCCTGCATTAAATTTCATCTGCCCCATGTCTGCCAATTATACAAGTATAAATCCTCCTGAAGTCTGTTACTATCCTCATTGTTTACATTCCGAGCTTCATATCATCTGCAAACTTGGAAATTATGCCCTGTATACCCAAGTCCAGGTCATTAATATACATCAAAAAGAGCAGTGGTCCTAATACTGACCCCCTGGGGAACACCACAGTATATCTCCCTCCAGTTTGAAAAACAAACGTTCACCACTACTCTCTGCTTTCTGGTAGGGGAAAGAACTCGGTGGGTGGGTGACAGGTTGTAAAACGGGCAGCTCTTTTTAATGATGCCTATTGACCTTGAATGAACGCCCTTCATTTCTACATCCACTATCCTGTGAAGTTTTTCTAATCCCTAAACTTTCTTCAGGCTTACGAATTGTGTGCTGCTGGAGGTACTTATGCACGAATCACAAAGTTAACATGCAGGTACAGCAAGCAATTAGGAAGACAAATGGGCCTATATTTTCTGGAATTTAGAAGAATGAGAGGTGATCTCACTGAAAGGTATAAAATTCTTAGAGGGCTTGATAAGGTAGATGCTGAGAGGATGTTTCCCCAGGCTGGAGAGTCGAGAACTAGGGGTCATAGTCTCAGGATAAGGGGTCGGCCATTTTGGACTGAGATGAGAAATTTCTTCACTGAGGGTTGTGAATCTTTGGCATTCTCTACCCCAAAGGCCTGTGGATGCTCAGTCGTTTGGTATATTCAAGACTGAGATTGATAAATTTTTGAGCAGTAAGGAATAAAGGGGTATGGTAGGAAAGTGGAGTTGCTGTAGCAGTTCAGCCATGATCTTAATGAATGGTGAAGCCGGCTCGATGGGCTGTATGGCCTACTCCTGTTTCTTTCAGGTGAAATCCAGCATCTAGTTAGTGTTAGCCACACATCTGGTGCCTGATGACAGTGGCCACCAGTGTGGGATACTCAGGAGACCTGTGCAATTAAAGCCTTCTTGGCAGGTCTCCAGCACATCCTCCACTTGCCCTGAACGTCACCAGTGACCACTAATCATTGGCTGTCTATATATGCCCCCTTCATGCACTCACAGATTCTTTTGCGAGTTATACACTAACCCCATACTGGCACACAAAGTCATAACATTCACACTCTCTCCCTGCATATTAACTAGTCTATCTGATCTTTTCACCTCCTGGTTTCCCAAAGCCTTTCAACCATCTACAAGGCACAAGTCAGGAGTGTGATGGAATACTCTCCACTTGCCTGGATGACTGCAGCTCCAACAACACTCAAGAAGCTCGACACCATCCAGGACAAAGCAGCCCGCTTGATCTCACACCATCCTGACTTGGAAAAAAAATCACCATTCCTTCATCGTCGCTGGGTCAAAATCCTGGAACTCCCTAACAGCACTGTGGGAGTACCTTCACCACACGGACTGGAGCTGCAAATTCCACAGTCCTACTACCCTCTGAGTGAAGAAGTTTCTCCTCATCTCAGTTTTGAAAGAGCAGCCCCTTATTCTAAGATTATGCCCCCTAGTTCTAGTTTCACCCATCCTTGGGAACATCCTTACCGCATCCACCCGATCAAGCCCCTTCACAATCTTATATGTTTCAATAAGATCGCCTCTCATTCTTCTGAACTCCAATGAGTAGAGTCCCAATCTACTCAACCTCTCCTCATATGTCCACCCCCTCATTCCCGGGATTAACCGAGTGAACTTTCTTTGTACTGCCTCGAGAGCAAGTATGTCTTTTCTTAAGTATGGACACCAAAACTGTATGCAGTATTCCAGGTGCGGTCTCACCAATACCTTAATTAACTGCAGCAATACCTCCCTGTTTTTATAATCTATCCCCCAGCAATAAAAGCCAACATTCCATTGGCCTTCTTGATCACCTGCTGCACCTGCATACTAACTTTTTGATTTTCTTGCACTAGGACCCCCAGATCCCTTTGTACTGCAGTACTTTCCAGTTTCTCGCCATTAAGATAATAACTTGCTCTCTGATTTTTCTTGGCAAAGTGCATAACCTCACATTTTCCAATATTGTATTGCATCTGCCAAATCTCCGCCCACTCACCCAGCCAGTCTATATCCCCTTGTAGGTTTTTTATGTCCTCCTCACTTTCTACTTTCCCTCCCATCTTTGTATCATCTGCAAACTTTGATATGTTACACTCGGTCCCCTCCTCCAAATCGTTAATATAGATTGTAAAGAGTTGGGGACCCAGCACCGACCCCTGCGGAACACCACTGGCTACTGGTTGCCAGTCCGAGAATGAACCATTTATCCCAACTCTCTGCTTCCTGTTAGATAACCAATCCTCCACCCATGCCAGAATATTACCCCCAATCCAGTGATTTTTTATCTTGAGCAATAATCTTTTATGTGGCACCTTGTCGAATGTCTTCTGGAAGTCTAAATACACTACGTCCACTGGTTCCCCTTTATCCACCCTGTACGTTATGTCCTCAAAGAACTCAAGCAAATTTGTCAGACATGACTTCCCCTTCATAAAGCCATGCTGACTTTGTCCTATAAAATTATGTTTATCTAAATGTTCAGTTACTGTCTCCTTAATAATAGACTCCAAAATTTTACCCACCACAGATGTTAGGCTAACTGGTCTATAATTTCCAGTCTTCTGCCTACTACCCTTTTTAAATAAGGGTGTTACATTAGCAGTTTTCCAATCGGCCGGGACCTTTGCTGAGTCCAGGGAATTTTGGAAAATTATTACCAAAGCATCCACAATCCCTACTGCCACTTCCCTCAAGACCCTAGGATGTAAGCCATCTGGTCCAGGGGATTTATCCGCCTTGAGTCCCATTATTTTACTGAGTACCAATTCCTTAGTGATTTTAATCATATTTAGCTCCTCCCCCCCAGAGCCCCCTGTTTGTCCAGTGTTGGGATATTCTTAGTGTCCTCTACCTTAAAGACTGAAACAAAATATTTGTTCAGCATTTTTGCCATCTCCATGTTTCCCACCATTAATTTCCCGGTCTCATCCTCTAAGGGACCTACGTTTGCCTTAGCCACCCTTTTTCTTTTTATATAACTATAGAAACTCTTGCTATCTGTTTTTATATTTTTTGCTAATTTATTTTCATAATCTATCTTCCCTTTCTTAATCAATCCTTTAGTTACTTTTTGCTGTCTTTTGAAGACTTCCCAATCTTCTATCCTCCCACTAAGTTTGGCTACCTTATATGTCCTTGTTTTTAGTTGGATACTATCCTTAATTTCTTTACTTAGCCACGGATGGCTGTCGTTTCTTTTACACCCTTTTTTCCTCAGTGGAATATATTTCTTTTGAAAGTTGTAAAATAACTCCTTAAATGAACACCACTGCTCATGTACCGTCTTACCCTTTAATCTATTTTCCCAGTCCACTTTAATCAATTCCGCTCTCATACCATCATAGTCTCCTTTATTCAAGCTCGGTACGCTTGTTTGAGAACCAACCTTCTCACCCTCTAATTGGATATGGAATTCAACCATGTTATGGTCACTCATTCCAAGGGGATCCTTAACTAGGACATTATTAATTAATCCTGACTCATTAGACAGGACCAGGTCCAAGGTTGCTTGCCCCCTTGTAGGATCAGTTACATACTGCTCAAGAAATCCATCCCTAATACACTCAATAAACTCTTCCTCAAGGCTGCCCTGCCCAATTTGATTTGTCCAGTAATATGATAGTTAAAATCCCCCATAATTATAGCTGTTCCCTTATTACATGCCCCAACTATTTCCTGATTAATACTTCTTCCAGCAGAGTTGCAACTATTAGGAGGCCTATATACTACTCCCACTAGTGGTTTTTTCCCCCTTATTATTCCTTATCTCCACCCAAACTGTTTCATTATCCTGATCCTTTGACCCAATATCATTTCTCTATTACAGTGATTCCTTCCTTTATTAACATAGCCACCCTTACCTCCCCTTCCTTCCTGCCTGTCCTTCCTGATTGTTAAATACCCTGGCATATTTAGTTCCCAGTCGTTGTCACCCTGCAGCCATGTTTCTGTAATGGCCACAAGATCATACCCATACGTAGTTATTTGTGCCGTTAACTCGTCCATTTTGTTACGAATGCTACGTGCATTCAGATAAAGAACTTTCAAATATGTTTTGTGGCACTTAGTTCCTGATTTTTCCTTTTTTAACACTTTACCTTTTACTCCATACCTTCTGTCCCTTCCTGACACGCTTTCCTCTGTCTCCCTGCTCAGGTGCCCAACCCCCTGCCACTTCAGTTTAAACCCTCCCCAACAGCACTAGCAAACACTCCCCCTAGGACAGCGGTCCCAGCCCTGCCCAGGTGCAGACCGTCCGGTTTGTACTGGTCCCACCTCCCCCAGAACCGGTTCCAATGTCCCAGGAATTTGAATCCCTCCCCTTTGTACCATTCCTCTAGCCACGTATTCATTTGAAATATCCTCCTATTTCTACTCTGACTAGCACGTGGCACTGGTAGCAATCCTGAGATTACTACCTTTGAGGTCCTATTTTTTAATTTACCTAACTCCCTATATTCTGCTTTTAGGACCTCATCCCCTTTTTTACCTATATCGTTGGTGCCTATGTGCACCACGACAGCTGGCTGTTCGCCCTCCCCCTCCAAAATGTTCTGTAGCCGCTCCGAGATGTCCTTGACCCTTGCACCAGGGAGGCAACACACCATCCTGGAGTCTCAGTTGCGGCCGCAGAAACACCTATCTATTCCCCTTACAATTGAGTCCCCTATCACTATAGCTCTTCCACTTTTTCCTCCCAGCCTGTGCAGCAGAGCCACCCATGGTGCCAGGAAGTTGGCTGCTGCTGCCTTCCCCTGATAAGTCATCCCCCCCAACAGTATTCAAAGTGGTATATCTGTTTGAGAGGGGGATGTCCACAGGGGACCCCTGCACTACCTGCCTGCACCTCTTACTCTGCCTGGTGGTCACCCATTTACTTCCTGCCTGTACACCCTTTGCCTGCGGTGTGACCAACTCGCTAAACGTGCTATTCACGAGGTTCTCAGCATCGCGAATGCTCCAATACGCATCCAATCGCAGCTCCTGCGCCGTAATGCGGTCTGCCAGTAGCTGTAGCTGGATACACTTCCTGCACACATGGTTGTCAAGGACACCGGAAGGGTCCCTGATTTCCCACATAGCACAGGAGGAGCATGGATTGCTTCATTATCTGAGGAGTTGTGAATGGCGCTAAACACTTTGCAGTCATCAGCGATCATCCCCATTTCTGACCTTATGTTGGAGGGAAGGTCATTGATGAAGCAGCTGAAGATGGTTGGGCCTAGGACACTGCCCTGAGGAACTCCTGCAGTGATGTCCCGGGGCTGTGATGATTGACCTTCAACCACCACAACCATCTTCCTTTGTGCTAGATATGACTCCAGCCAGTGGAGCGTTTTCCCCCCGATTCCCATTGACTTCAGTTTTACTCGGGCTCCTTGATGCCACACTTGGTCAAATGCTGTCTTGATGTCAAGGGCAGTCACTCTCACCTCTGGAATTCAGCTCCTTTGTCCATGTTTGGACCAAGGCTGTAATGAGGTCGGGAGCTGAGTGGTCTTGGCGGAACCCAAACTTGGCATCAGTGAGCAGGTTATTGGTAAGTGCCGCTTGATAGCACCGTCGATGACACCTTCCATCACTTTGCTGATGATTGAGTGTAGACTGATGGGGCGCTAATTGGCTGCTTTGGATTTGTCCTGCTTTTTGTGGACAGGACATACCTGGGCAGTTTTCCACATTGTCGGATAGAGGCCAGTTTTGTAGCTGTACTGGAACAGCTTGGCTAGAGGTGCGGCTAGTTCTGGAGCGCAAGTCTTCAACACGATACCCGGGATGTTGTCGGAGCCCATAGCCTTTGCTGTATTCAGTGCACTCAGCCGTTTCTTGATATGATGTGGAGTGAATCGAATTGGCTGAAGACTGGCTTCTGTGATGGTGGGGACCTCAGGAGTAGGCCACTATGGATCATTCATTCGGCACTTCTGGCTGAAGATGGTTGCAAACGCTTCAGCCTTGTCTTTTGCACTCATATGCTGAGCTCCACCATCATTGAGGATGGGGATATTCATGGAGCCTCCTCCTCCTGTTAGTTATTTAATGGTCCACCACCATTCATGAATGTATGTGGCAGGACTGCAGAGCTTTGATCTGATCCGTTGATAGTGGGATCGCTTAGCCCTGTCTATAGCATGCTGCTTCCGCTTTTTAGCATTCATGTAGTCCTGTGTTGCAGCTTCCCCAGGTTGGCACCTCATTTTTAGGTACACCTGGTGCTGCTCCTGGCATGCTCTTTTACACTCCTTATTGAACCAGGGTTGGTCCCCTGGCTTGATAGTTATGGTAGAGTGAGGGATATGCCGGGCCATGAGGTTAGATTGTGGTGGAATACAATTCACCGCCTCATGGATGCCCAGTTTTGAGCTGCTAGATCTGTTCTAAATCTATCCCATTTAGCACGCTGGTAGTGCCACACAACACGATGGAGGGTGTCCTCAGTGTGAAGACGGGACTCCGTCTCCACAATGACTGTGCGGTGGTCATTGCTACCAATACTGTCATGGACAGATGCATCTGCGAGGTAGATTGGTGAGAATGAGGTCAAGTAGATTTTTCCCTCGTGTTGGTTCTCTCACCACCTGTCGCAGGCCCAGACTGGCAGTTATGTCCTTCAGGACCCGGCCAGCTTGGTCAGTAGTGGTGCTACCGAGCCACTCTTGGTGATGGACATTGAAGTCCACACCCAGAGTACATTCTGTGCCCTTGCTACTCTCAGTGCTTCTTCCAAGTGGTGTTCAACACGGAGGAGTACTGATTCATCAGTTGAGAGAGGGCGGTAGGTGGTAATCAGCAGGAGGTTTCCTTGCCTATGCTTGACCTGAAGCCATGAGACGTCATGGGGTCCAGAGTCAATGTTGAGGACTCCCAGGGCCACTCCTTCCCGACTGTATACCACTGTGCCGCCACCCCTGGTGGGTCTGTCCTGTCGGTGGGACAGGACATACCCAGGGATGGTGATGGAGGAGTTTGGGACATTGGCTGAAAGGTATGATTCTGTGAGCATGACTATGTCAGGCTGTTGCTTGACTAGTCTGTGGGACAGCTCTCCCAATTTTGGCACAAGTCCCCAGATGTTGGTGAGGAGGACTTTGCAGGCTCGATTGGGCTGGGAGTGCCGTTGCCGTGTCCATAGCCAGTTTCACTTTTATTATTGTGTTTCGTAGCGGTTTGTTACAACTGAGTGGCTTGCTAGGCCATTTCAGAGGGCAGTTAAGAGTCAACCACATTGCTGTGGGTCTGGAGTCACATATAGGCCAGACCAGGTAAGGACGGCAGATTTCCTTCCCTAAAGGACATTAGTGAACCAGATGGGTTTTTACGACAATCCGATAGTAATTAAATTTCAATTGAAATTGGGATTTGAACTCACGTCTCTGGATCATTAGTCCAGGCCTCTGGATTACTAGCCCAGTGATATTACCACTACGCTACTGTACTTTGGGACGTTTTATTACATTAAAGGCGCTGTATAAATGCAAGTTGTTGTACATGGGGGAGGAATGACAGGAGACCATCCGGAGCAAGTTTGGGTACTTTTGTTTTTATTGTTAATTAACAATGCATCCCTTTGGGTAAATGCCCAGAAACACAGACTGTACACACTATACAGAGAAACCACAAGGTGGCAGCACAAAAACATTACTCTCGACAGCCGCTCTTCTCTGCTTTATTTTATTTAAATTATACACAGCTTCATGAAATATTCTCTTATGGAAAATATATAAATAATTTCTTTTCTCATTTTTAATCGGACTATGTTACAGGTATACAATATAAATCAGGTTTCATGTTCAGTGACCTATGAACACCAGAACATCCCAATAATGTAGCAGCTTATCACAAAGAAACAGAACCAAACACTTCCACAATGACGGCTGCAATGTCCACCTTCGATGCTCTCTCTCTTTCTCACACAGGCGCCGGCCTCCTCTAACTGCTTACTCTTCCCCTTTAAAAACTCACACACAAAACAGCAAACACTTGATTGCTGGATCAAGAAATCTCAGCCACCCTGCCTGTGCGACTCTGGAGGCCATGGATTCTCTTCAACCTCCTCATTCCTAAAACTCTTACGAGGAAAGAGTTTGTGCACATGCGAGTGGAAGAGACCAAAGACGGAGACCGACCAACCGACCGTGAGAAACAGACAGACCACAAGATTCGGAGACTGAGCAGGAAGGAGAGACACGCACACAGACCACGGGAATGACATGACACAGAAAGAGGGAGGGTTCATGAGACATCTGCGTAATCCTGACATTTACCAGTCAGCTTTGGGGACAGAAAAAGACCAAAAATGACATTTGGCCATAAAAGTTCATAGTGAATTGGTGACCTATCCACAAGAGCCTCGGAAGTCAGCTGGTGGTGAGGAGGTGGTCACCGCTGCCGCCTGATTTAACTGATCAACTTGAAGTTAGTGTTCTTTCCAGTGCGCTGCAGGCTGAGACAAGAGACGAGATCCTGCAGTGTCCTGATCGACGGGTGAGAGCTCGTCTGTGGCGTTACAGTAATGTGATTTGCACGTGGTGTTGGGGGAGGCAGAGCAGGCTGAAGAAGGACAACCGGATGGAAGACAGAGCACCTGTGAGGTGTTGGGGCGCAGCAAACCCACTCCAGCTTGTGTTTATGTATTACAGGGATTCTATAAGCAGCTCCTTTCTCAAGTCCGCAGCTCCTGGAGATGGATCTGTGTATAGAAGTAGCACCTTATTCTGGACCCATCCCTTCATTCTCTCCTGTATTGGCTGCTGGAAGTCACCATCTGCTCTGGGAGTGAAAACATCCATCAGCTCCCCCTGCCAATGTTCCCCCAATGTGGGCCGGCGTGGTCCCGCGCAGGCTGCTCACAAGCTGTCGCCGCTGGAAGGTACCGCGCAGCAAATTTAAAGGGACCGTGCACAGAAAAAAAAATTAAGAGGGAACATTGCTCCCCCTGCACTCCAACCGTAGGCATGCAACCCACAGATTCCTCCCGCCCACGACACACTGCTCTAGCTGCCATCAGGGGCCTGTGACAGGCAGCCCATTGGAGATACTCCCTCCCTGCTGCTCCATCAGGCTTAGTGTAACTCACTGTGACCAGTGAAGCTGAGAAATTCCTCTCCTTCAATCTGAATTCAAAACCAAATGTCACACACACACACACACACACAAACCATTTGCATTCGAGCTACAGGCACAGCAGTGGCTGAGCCGAGACCCTCCAGGAGTCCAGTTGTGACTGAGCCTGATCATGAGCTCTTGCAAGTTCTATGCAAAGCCCACTATACAATCCTTGCCCCTCACACACACTGTTGAGCCCAATATTCTGCAGTACAAGCAGGGCCCTGATTGCCTTGTGCTGTAGTGTTGGGGTATTTCATTGGTACTAGTTGATAGCAGGCCCTTAGTGTGCTGAACAGCAAGCACCTTGTATCAGGACACCTCAGGATGATTCCAACCGTGAATAGGGACTGAGAGAGTGAGCGCCGAACAGGAAGGACCAATGATCCCTGGTCTAGTGATGTGAATGGAGTGTGGGCCCCACAGCGGGAGAACCTACCCAAACACACTGTTTACAGTTAGAGCCCCATTGATAAATGGCAGCGGACTTCCCTCCTCCTGAAGTGATGGTGTTTCGGAAGTTCAGGCGCTACCTGTGCATTCAGACCCCCACCCCTCGGATCTCTGTTAGAGACAGAAAGCAGTGCACACTGGCAGTCCATGCTCACAGTCTACCCAAAGTCTGCAGCCTCCCTTCCCACTTGGACCTGTGAAGCTGAACTCAATGGGGGCTTTGTGCCGTTTTACCTGACTCCCCCCCCACCCCCCCGGCCAACAATGCTGATGGTCTACGGCTGGAATCCCACCCACCATCCACACACTGCACCAGCTGCAGATTTGCTCACATTGGCAGAGACACAAAGGTCTCCAGACCCACTCGACCCCACCAGCCACGAGAAGCTTCCTCGCAATCTCACTCAAAGGAGGGGCGGGTTACCTCATGGCCAGCACTCTCTGCACCAGCTCCCAAGTGTTCAATAAACAATCGATGCCCAGTCTGTGGAGTTTCACATCAAGTTGGGAGCAAGTCTCCATTCCTGCTCCTTACTCTCCCCAGCCTCACATTGAAAGGCTGCAGATTATGGCACTCAGTGTCCAGACTGTTCCCAGCTCTACACCTACTTTTGTTAAATTAAACAAGTGTGTGAAGTAGGTCCAATACTGAAGAAGACGGCCTCAGGGAGCCAGCCAGAAACAGAGACAGGTGCAGGAAGAGAGAGAGAGGAGAGAGACAGAGACAGAGAGGGAGAAGAGACAGACAGAATGAGGGAGGGAAAAAGAGACATGGGCAGTGATTGAGAAAGAGTGACAGCAAATGAGAATGAATTCAGAGAGCAGCTGGCACTGGTGCTACCTTGGAATCAGTTTGGACATGACAGGATTTTTCCCTCAATGACTCATAACATTCAAGGCTCGGGAGTTAGGGGAGGGGTTTCCCACGTCTCCCTGCTGTTTCCTACTGCTCTAATGCACCAGTCAATGTACTGTGTGGGGAGTACAGGGAGCTGATTGTTTCTGGGTGCGTTAAACTGCCCTCCCAACGGACCCACGATACAAGAACAGTCCTGCAACCAGTTACTGCTGGGATGATGTGCCAGTTAAGGCAAATGTGCCCGTGTGGTGGGCCCCACAGTATCACGTCATCGAATATTTTCCCTGCATTCCCCTGTACCACGTGTTAAGGCCACAGGAGCCTGATCCCATTCCACCTGCGCTCATCCAGTCGATATAATTTAAATAGATTATTCCAGGGTGGCCCTTTGTACAAGCTGTAAAGTTGCCCCGTCAGCTTAGTAAGAAGGGATTGAACAGCCCTGGCGCAGAGCTTGAAGTAAACGAGGGGCGGAGCTGGTGGAGTGAGACCAGCCAGGTTTGGCATTAGCGCGCGTGTCCGTGCAATGGTGCCAAGCAGCCAATAGGGGAGATCCATCCAGTCAGGTGCCACACACAGAAGCCCACATTGCCTGATAACGAGGACGGTGCCCCAATCTCCAACACGCCTCCAGTAGTGTTAAGGATACCTCCACATCCAGGACAGAGGGAAGGGAAATAAATAAGAATAAGCGAGACACTGAACGAGGCTCTGCGCGCACAGGGCAGGATTCGAGTGCCTGAGCCGACACTCCGGCCCTGCCCTGCCAGCCAGAGCGGTGAATGCGCTGGTACCGGTGGATCCTGGGTGAAGTTGGCCGTAGGTTTGGTGATGCGGCGATGCTTCGGCACGGGTTCGGTCAGGATGCCGGGGTCGGCTCAGCCTCCACCTGTTTCGGTGATACAAGAGTAGTGTCCGCTTCCTCGTACAGCTGGCAGAGAGCAGAAACATGGTCAGAGCGCGGAGACTACCAGACAGCATGAGAAAGACCCCAAGAGAGAGAGAGAGACTTCCCCAGACAGCGCGAGAGAGACTGCCCAGAGACAGAGAGAGAGAGAGACCCCCCTAGAGAGATAGCACGAGACACACCCCCAGACGCGCAAGAGAGGGGTCTGCCCCAGACAGCGCTAAAGAGGGAATCCCTCGTCAGATGGCTCGAGAGAGAGAGAGGGACACCCCCGCCCCAGACGGCGAGAGAGAGAGAGGGGGACTACCCCCCCCCCCAGGCAGCGTGAGAGAGGGACCCCCCCAGACAGCACGAGAGAGGGACCGCCCCCAGACAGCACGAGAGAGGGACCGCCCCCAGACAGCGCGAGAGAGGGACCCCCCCAGACAGCGCGAGAGAGGGACCGCCCCCCAGACAGCGCGAGAGAGGGTCTTCCCCCCCAGACAGCACGAGAGAGGGACCGCCCCCCAGACAGCACGAGAGAGGGACCGCCCCCCAGACAGCACGAGAGAGGGACCCCCCTAGACAGCGCGAGAGAGGGTCTTCCCCCCCAGACAGCGCGAGAGAGGGTCTTCCCCCCCAGACAGCGCGAGAGAGGGACTTCCCCCCCAGACAGCACGAGAGAGGGACTTCCCCCCCAGACAGCACGAGAGAGGGACCGCCCCCCAGACAGCACGAGAGGGACCGCTCCCCAGACAGCGCGAGAGGGACCGCCCCCCAGACAGCACGAGAGGGAACCCCCAGACAGCGCGAGAGAGGGACCCCCCCCAAGACAGCACGAGAGAGGGACCCCCCCCAGACAGCACGAGAGGGGGACCGCCCCCCAGACAGCGCGAGAGAGGGACCCCCCCTAGACAGCACGAGAGAGGGACTTCACCCCCAGACAGCACGAGAGGGACCGCCCCCCAGACAGCACGAGAGAGGGACCGCCCCCCAGACAGCACGAGAGGGACCCCCCCCAGACAGCACGAGAGGGACCCCCCCAGACAGCACGAGAGAGGGATCCCCCCCCAGACAGCACGAGAGAGGGACCGCCCCCCAGACAGCGCGAGAGGGACCGCCCCCCAGACAGCGCGAGAGGGACCCCCCCCAGACAGCGCGAGAGAGGGACTGCCCCCCAGACAGCGCGAGAGAGGGACCGCCCCCCAGACAGTGCGAGAGAGGGACACCCCCAGACAGTGCGAGAGAGGGACACCCCCAGACAGCACGAGAGGGGGCCCGACCCCCAGACAGTGCGAGAGAGGGACCCCCCCCAGACAGCGCGAGAGAGGCACCGCCCCCCAGACAGCGCGAGAGGGACCGCCCCCCAGACAGCGCGAGAGAGGGACCGCCCCCAGACAGCGCGAGAGGGACCGCTCCCCAGACAGCGCGAGAGGGACTGCCCCCCAGACAGCGCGAGAGGGACCGCCCCCAAACAGCGCGAGAGGGACCCCCCCCAGACAGCGCGAGAGAGGGACTGCCCCCCAGACAGCGCGAGGGACCCCCCCTCAGACAGCGCGAGAGAGGGACTGCTCCCCAGACAGCGCGAGAGGGACCCCCCCCCCCCCCCAGACAGCGCGAGAGGGACCGCTCCCCAGACAGCACGAGAGAGGGACACCCCCAGACAGCACGAGAGAGGGCCCGCCCCCCAGACAGTGCGAGAGGGACCCCTCCCCCCGGCAAGACGGCGCGAGAGAGGGACACCCCCAGACAGCCCGAGAGAATCAGACTGCCAGAGAGACCCCCAGAGAGAAAGAGAGCGACAGAGGGACCCCCAGACAGCGCGATAGAGAGAGACGCCCGGACAGGATGGAGCCCTCCCACCAGAGTGAGAGAGAGCCCCAGACAACAAGAAGCCATCTCACCAGACAGGGAGTCTCCCAGAGAGAGAAAATATACTAGAAACAAAGTCAGACAAGCGACAGAGATGAAGAAAGATTCCCCTCAGAGACAAGGGACCTCCAGATAGACAGACGGCAAGATCCTGGAGGCACTAGTGGGGAAAGTGTCCTACCAGATCCTGTTGGCAGGGAATCCTTCCCAGAACAGAAAGTCCCTGACATAGATTGCGAGAGCCCCCCCACAGTAAGCGGGAGATAGAAACCAGCTAGAGTCAGAGAAAGGAAGAAACCCCCCTCCCACAGAAAAATAATGCACCTCCCCCAAGACACCCCTCAGGTGTGCCCTCATCCCCAGAGAGGGCCACGAGATCCTCTCCTATTAAGGCAGACCTCTCCGATTAACATGCACCGCTGTCAGGAACTTACTGGTTGGAACTGGACGTCCTGGAAGAGCTCCTGGATAAACCTGCGGGAGGGGAGGCGGAAGGTGCAGTTTGCCAGCAAGTGGGAAACCTCAGAGTAGAGACAGATGTCATCGAAAGCGTGAGGGAACTTCTCCTTTATCCTGGGGAAGGAGAACACAACAGCTCAGAGCATCACGACAGGACAAGCAAAGCTCAGCAACATCTTTTAAACAGCAGTCGAGGAGTCACCATTAACATCTGGGGAGGGCCGAGGACAACTCTCCCCCACTGGGGCGGGCTTTGCAAGCCAGAGGCGAGGGAGCTCACCCTGCTCTCTATCACCACTGCACGTCTGGGAGCAGGCTCCCCAAGGACCTTGGCAATGGTGCATCAGCGGCAATAACGCGACTGTAGGATACACACTGGAGAACCGGTTACACACTGCGAGGGGTGATCAACCCCAACTGTGGGGTGGTGAAGCTGCAGCTGTCCGGAGACGAGCGAGGTCGCAGTCCCACTGGGATTCTCTCATGTGTCCTCGTGGAAGACCGAGCAGGCGATTTGGGTTTGCTCTTGGTGACTGGCAAGGCCCCATTTATCGCCCGGCCCCAACAACAGAGAGGCTTGCGAGGCCACGAAGAACAAGTGCGGAGAACAACTGGGGTCATGGGTAGGCCAGAGCAGGTAGGGGTGGCCTAACCCTGACCCATCCCAGCTGAACAGTAGGATCTTTATGACAGTCCAGCAGCGTTCATGGTCTTTGTGCTTTGTGAGCCAGTGGACTTGGGCAGTACTGGAGCGGCAGTGGGAGCAGAATAAAGAACGCGGCGAGAGGAGGCCCGAGAGGAGAGCCAGCGGGGGAGGAGCAGCGAGGCTCCGATTCAATAACAAAAAAATCAAAGTGTGATGTCACAGGTAAGTGATTGGTGGTGAGTATTTCTTTTCTCTTAGGACGGAGGGCTAAGTTACAGTAAAGACCTACAGCATATAACTAAATTTATAACTAACTAAACTTATTTTAATAAATTAAACAAGGTTATTACCTAGTTTACCTAGATTAAAAACTATAAATAGACAATTGATTGATATTTACGTAATTAATTAAATAAAATACAATAGAGTTGGCAAGGCAGGTGATGTGTTGCAGCTGTAACATGTGGGAGCTGGTGGACACCAGTGTGATCCAAGGCGACCACATCTGCAGTAAGTGTCTGCAGCTCGAGGAACTTCGGCTCAGAGTTGATGGGCTGGAGTCTGAGCTGCAGACATTGCGATATATCAGGGAGGGAGAAAGTTACCTGGACACTTTGTTCCAGGAGGCAGTCACACCCCTTAGGTTAAATACTTCAGATTTGGCCCATGGTCAGGGACAGGAGTGTGTGACTACAAGTGAGGCAGGTATGGGGATCCAGGAGGTAGCATTAGAGGAGCCTCAGCCCTTGCGCTTGTCCAACAGTTACATAGAAACATAGAAGATAGGAGCAGGAGTAGGCCATACGGCCCCTCCAGCCTGTTCCGCCATTTAATGAGATCATGGCTGATCATCCAAATTCAGTACCCTGTCCCTGCTTTCTCCCCATATCCCTTGATCCCTTTAGCCTTAAGAAATATATCTATCTCCTTCTTGAATATATTTAATGAGTTGGCCTCAACTGCCTTCTGTGGTGGAGAATTCCACAGGTTCACCACTCTCTGGGTGAAGAAATTCTTCCTCATCTCAGTCCTAAATGGCTTACCCCTTATCCTTACACTGTGACCCCTGGTTCTGGACTTCCCCGCCATCGGGAACATCCTTCCTGCATCTAGTCTGTCTAGTCCTGTTAGAATTTTATAAGTTTCAATGAGATCCCCTCTCATTCTTCTAAACTCCAGCGAATATAAGCCTAATCGACCCAATCTCTCTTCATACGTCATTCCTGCCATCCCAGGTATCAGTCTGGTGAATCTTCGCTGCACTCCCTCCATGGCAAGAACATCCTTCCTCAGATAAGGCGACCAAAACTGCACACAATACTCAAGGTGTGGTCTCACCAACGCCCTGTACAACTGCAGCAAGACATCCTTGCTCCTGTACTCGAATCCTCTCGCTATGAAGGCCAACATACCATTTGCCTTCTTAACCGCCTGCTGCATCTGCATGCTTACCTTCAGCGACTGGTGCACAAGGACACCCAGGTCTCGTTGCACTTTCCCTTTTCCCAATCTTTTGCCGTTCAGATAATAATCTGTCTTCCTGTTTTTGCCACCAAAGTGGATAACCTCGCATTATTTCCACATTATACTGCATCTGCCCAATCACCCAACCTGTCCAAATCATACTGGACTTTCTCTGCATCCTCCTCGCCCACCCAGCACACACGCTCACCCAGCTTTGTGTCGTCTGCAAACTTGGAAATATTACATCTAGTTCCCTCGTCTAGATCATTAATATATATTGTGAATAGCTGGAGTCCTAGCACCGATCCCTGCGGTACCCCACTAGTCACTGCCTGCCACTCGGAAAAAGACCCGTTTATTCCAACTCTTTGCTTCCTGTCTGCCAACCAGTTCTCTATCCAAGTCAATACCTTACCCCCAATCCCATGTGCTTTAACTTTGCACGCTAATCTCTTATGCGGGACCTTATCGAAAGCCTTCTGAAAGTCCAAATACACCACATCCACTGGTTCTCCCTTATCTATCCTACCAATTACATCCTCAAAAAATTCCAGTAGATTAGTCAAGCATGATTTACCTTTTGTAAATCCATGTTGACTTTGTCCGATCCTGTCACTGTTTTCCAAGTGCTCTGCTATTACATCTTTTATAATGGACTCTAGCATTTTGCCCACTACCGATGTCAGGCTTACCGGTCTATAATTCCCCGTTTTCTCTCTACCACCTTTTTTAAATAGTGGGGTTACATTAGCTACCCTCCAATCCATGGGAACTATTCCAGAGTCTATAGAATTTTGGAAGATGACCAGCAATGCATCTACTATTTCTAGGGCCACTTCCTTAAGTACCCTAGGATGTAGATTATCAGGCCCTGGGGATTTATCGGCCTTCAATCCCGTCAATTTCCCTAACACCATTTCCCTACAAATACTGATTTCATTCAATTCCTCCCTCTCATTAGACCCTATGTTCCTTGACATCTCTGGGAGGTTATTTGTGTCCTCCTTTGTGAAGACAGAACCAAAGTATGTATTTAATTGGTCTGCCATTTCTTTTGTCCCCCATTATAAATTCCCCTGATTCTGACTGCAAGGGACATACGCTTGACTTCACCAATCTTTTTCTCTTCACATATCTATAGAAGCTTTTACAGTCAGTTTTTATGTTCCCTGAAAGCTTACTCTCATATTCTATTTTCCCCTTAATTAATCCCTTTGTCCTCCTTTGCTGAATCCTAAACTGCTCCCAATCCTCAGGTTTGCTGCTTTTTCTGGCCAAATTATTGTCCTCTCCTTGGATCTTATGCTATCCCTAATTTCCCTTGTTAGCCACGGTTGAGTCACCTTTTTTGTTTTATTTTTATGCCAAACAGGGATGAACAAATTCTGCAGTTCATCCATGCGATCTTTAAATGTTTGCCATTGCCTATCCACCGTCAACCCTTTAAGTAACGCTCCCCAATCCATCCTAGCCAACTCGTGCCTCATACCATTGTAGTTCCCTTTATTTAAATTCAGGACCCTAGTCTCTGAGTCAACTACTTCACTCTCCATCTTAATGAAGAATTCTATCATATTATGATCGCTCCTCCCCAAGGGGCCACGCACAAGATTGCTAATTAATTCTTTCTCATTACATAATACCCAGTCTAAGATTGCCTGATCTCTAGTTGGTTCCTCGACATATTGGTCCAGGAAACCAACTCTAGGAATTCCTCCTCCACAGTATTGTTACTAATTTGGTTAGCCCAATCTATATGTAGATTAAAGTCACCCATGATAACTGCTGTGCCCTTATTGCACTCGTCTCTAATTTCCCAATTAGTGCCATCCCCAACCTCAGCATTACTGTTTGGAGGTCTGTATATAACTCCCACGAACATTTTCTGCCCCATGGTATTTCTCAGCTCTACCCATACAGATTCCACATCATCAGAGCTAATATCCTTCCTTATTAATTGTGTTAATCTCCTCTTTAACCAGCAATGCTACCCCACCTCCTTTTCCTTTTTGTCTGTCCTTCCTGAATATTGAATACCCCTGGATGTTGAATTCCCAGCCTTGGTCACCCTGGAGCCATGTCTCCGTAATCCCAATTATATCATATCCGTTTACATCTATTTGCGCAGCTAATTCATCCACCTTATTACGAATGCTCCTCGCATTAAGACACAAAGCCTTCAGGCTTGTTATTTTTTAACACTCTTAGTCCTTTTAGAATTATTATTTATTGTAACCCTGTTTGATTTACACCCTTGATTTCTCTGCCTTCCACTTTTGCTTTTCTCCTTCCTGTCTTTTGTTTCTATCCTTGCTTCCCTTTCCTCTGTCTCCCTGCACAGGTTCTCAACCCCCTGCCATTACAAGGTTCTTGCAACCAGTGTGGACGAGAGCAGGGACTGCAGGGAGGATGAGCAAACTGACCACGGCACCGTGGTACAGGGTGCCATTCAAGTGGGGGGGTGTAAAAAGGAATGTCGTAGTGGTAGGAGACAGTATAGTTAGGGGGATAGATACTGTTCGCTGCAGTCGAGAGTGAGTCCCGAAGGCTGTGTTGCCAGGGTTAAGGACATCTCCTCAGGGCTGGAGAGGAACTTGGAGTAGATGGGGAAGGATCCAGTTGTCGTGGTCCATGTAGGAACCAACGAGATAGGTAAGACTAAGAAAGAGGTTCTGCTGAGGGAGTATGAGCAGCTAGGGTCTAAATTAAAAAGCAGAACCACAAAGGTAATAATCTCTGGATTACTACCTGAGCCACGAACAAATTGGCATAGGGTCAATAAGATCAGAGAGTTGAATGCGTGGCTCAAGGACTGGTGCGGGAGAAATGGGTTTCGATTCATGGGGCACTGGCACCAGTACTGGGGAAAGAGGGAGCTGTTCCGTTGGGATGGCCTTCACTTGAACCATGCTGGGACCAGTGTCCTGGCGAATCGAATAACTAGGGCTGTAGATAGGGCTTTAAACTAAATAGCGGGGGGGGGGGAAAGAGAGGGTTCAAGCGAGGGGAAATTTAGAAAGTTAAAAAGAAAGGACGGGGCAATAGTGCAGGGTAGCGATATGGGCATTGAAAACCAGAGTGTGACAGGAGGGAACAGAGCGTAGAAACATAAGATTGCACCAGCAAATAAGGTCAGAGTAGGGAAAAATGATAAAAAGACCAAATGAAAGGCTCTTTATCTGAATGCATGCAGCATTCGTAACAAGATAGATGAGTTGACGGCACAAATAGAAATAAATGGGCATGAATAGCCATCACAGATACGTGGTTGCAATGTGACCAAGGTTGGGAACTGAATATTCAGGGGTATTTGATATTTCGGATGGATAGACAGAAAGGAAAAGGTGGTGGGGTAGCTCTGCTAATAAAGGATGAGATCAGTACAATAGTGAGAAATGATCTTGGCTCTGAAGTTCTAGATGTAGAATCAATTTGGGTGGAGGGAAGACACAGCAAGGGAAAGAAGGCACTGGTGGGAGTCGTCTATAGGCCCCCAAACAGTAGCTGCACTATAAGACAGAGTATAAATCAAGAAATAATGGGGGCTTGTAAGAAAGGTACTGCAATAATCGTGGGCGATCTTAATCTTGATATAGATTGGACAAATCAAATTGGCAAAAGCAGCCTTGAGGACGAGTTCACAGAGTGTATTCGGGACAGTTTCTTGGAACAATACGTTGTCGAACCGACCAGGGAACAGGCTATTTTAGATCTGGTAATGTGTAATGAAACAGGATTAGTTAATGATCTCATAGTAAAGGATCCTCTAGGGAAGAGTGATCATAACATGATAGAATTCCATATTTAGTTTGAAGGTGAGAAACTTGGGTCTGAAACTAGAGTATTAAACTTAAATAAAGGCAATTACAAAGGTATGAGGAGAGAGTTGGCTAAAGTGGACTGGGATAATAGATTAGAAGGTAAGACGGTAGAAAAACAGTGGCAGACATTTAAAGAGCTATTTCATGACTCTCAACAAAGATATATTTCAGTGAGGAAGAGAAGGATGAACGAACCATGACTAACTAAGGAAGTTAAGGATGGTATCAGATTGAAAGAAAAGGCATACAATGTTGCAAAGATTAGTGGTAGGCCAGAAGATTGGGAACATTTTAGAAAATAATAAAGAGGGAGAAAATAGCTTATGAGAGTAAATTAGCAAGAAATATAAAAACTGACAGGAAGAGCTTCTACAAGTATATAAAAAGGAAGAGTAGCTAATGTAAACGTTGGTCCCTTAGAGGACGAAACTGGGGAAATAATAATGGGAAACAAGGAAATGGCAGAAGCATTGAACAAATATTTTGTATCTTTTGTCACAGTAGAGGGCACTAAAAACATCTCAGTAATAGTAGAAAATCAAGGGGCAAAAGGGAGGGGGAAACTTAAAACAATCACTATCACTAGAGAAAAAGTGCTAGGCAAACTTATGGCTAGGCTGACAAGTCCCCTGGACCTGATGGCCTGCATCCTAGGGTCTTAAAAGAAGTGGCTACAGAGATAGTGGATGCGTTGGTTGTAATTTTCCAAAATTCCCTTGACTCTGGAAAAGTTCCAGCGGATTGGAAAACCGCAAATGTAACGACTTTATTTAAAAAAGGAGGGAGACAGAAAGCAGGAAACTATAGGCCAGTTGGCCTAACATCTGTCATTGGCAAAATGTTCGAATCCATTATTAAGGAAGTAGTAGCAGGGCATTTAGAAAATCATAATACAATCAAACAGACTCAACATGGTTTTATGAAAGGGAAATCGTGTTTGACAAATCTATTACAGTTCTTTGAGGAGGTAATGAGCAGGGTGGATAGAGGGGAACCAGTAGATGTAGTGTATTCGGATTTCCAAAAGGCATTCGACAAGGTGCCACATAAAAGGTTACAGCATAAGATAAGAGCTCATGGTGTTGGGGGTAATATATTAGATTGGATAGAGGATTGGCTAACTAACAGAAAAGAGAGTCGGGATAAATGGGTCATTTTCAGGATGGCAATCTGCAACTAGTGGGGTGCCACAGGTATCAGTGCTGGGGCCTCAACTATTTTCAATTTATATTAATGACTTGGATGAAGGAAACGAGTGTATTGTAGCCAAATTTGCGAATGATACAAAGATAGGTGGAAAGCAAGTTGTGAGGAGGACATAAAGGGCTGGATTTTCCAAGCCCCGAGGAGGCGGGCATGGAGGCGGGACAGCCGGTAAATTCAGAGAAATTGAGGGCGGATGGCAAACCTGCACCATCCCGCCTCCGTGTCCATTTGCCAGGAGGCGGGAAGATGTGCAGCTTCGGGTCCCGTCTCCTGGAGGCGGGAAAGGCATTTAATCCTTTTAACTGCCTGTTAACAGGTAGAGAACAGGCAGAAAAAAGGATTAGTGCCATTTTACCTTCACAGGTGAAGGCTTCCCGACCTCGGAGAACCCCGCTGGGTTCAAGGAGACGTGGAGGAGGTCTGCAGTGGTCGGAGGCACTTGGAAGTAAGGTGTAGAGGTGAGTGATGGGTGCAAGTGTGGAGTGGTAAGTATGCAAGGTGAGTGATAAGTTTTAAAAAAAGTGTTTACTTACCTTGTTTTCCTTCCATAGCCTGTAACCGCGCTGGATGGGAAGAGCGGAGCATCCTCCTAGTCAATTTCAGGTAATGGCTGATGGACCCTCCGATCCATCAGACATTAGAAATTTACAAATTTGCAATGTTTGATGAGTCCTCACCACAAAGACTCATCAAACTAAAGAGAATGTCAGTGTTTGACAGCTTTACAGAGCTGTCAAACTGTCATTTCTTCTTTCAAGAAGTCTTGACAGATAGCACGTCTGACGTTGACGTGATCTGTCAGTGACTTCTTCCCTAATTGGCCTGCTGAGCCCGCAGGGTGGGCTTAACAAGCTCAATCAGGGGAAAATCCCTCTGAATGGTCAGGCGAGGATGGAGGCGGGACATTGACACGACAAGCAGCAGTGCTGCCTCCATTCACAAAATCCAACCCAAAGAGTCTGCAAAAGGATATAGATAGGTTAAGTGAGTGGGCAACAATTTGGCAGATGGAGTATAATGTGGGAAAATGTGAAGTTATCCACTTTGGTAGGAAGAATAGAAAAGAAAAATATTATTTCAATGGAGAAAGACTACAGAATGCAGCGGTACAGAGGGATTTGGGTGTCCTCGTACATGAAACACAAAAAGTTAACATGCAGGTGCAGCAAGTAATTAGAAAAGCAAATGGAATGTTGGCCTTTATTTCAAGGGGGATAGAGTATAAAAGTAGGGAAGTCTTGCTACAACTGTATAGGGCGCTGGTGAGACCACACCTAGAGTACTGCGTACGGTTTTGGTCCCCTTATTTAAGGAGGGATATACTTGCATTGGAGGCAGTTCAGAGAAGGTTCACCAGGTTGATTCCTGGGATGGAAGGGTTGTCTTATGAGGAAAGGTTGAGTAGGTTGGACCTATACTCATTGGAGTTTAGAAGAATGAGAGGTGATCTTAGTGAAACATATAAGATTCTGAGGGGGTTGGACAGGGTAGACGCTGAGAGGATGTTTCCCCTCGTGGGGGAATCTAGAACTTGGGGGCATAGTCTCAGAATAAGGGGTCGCGCATTTAAGATGGAGATGAGGAGGAATTTCTTCTCTCAGAGGGTTGTGAATCTTTGGAATTCTTTACCTGAGAGCTGTGGAAGCTGAGTCATTGAATATATTCAAGGCTGAGATAGACAGATTTTTGAGCAACAGGGGAGTCAAGGGTTATGGGGAGCGGGCGGGAAAGTGGAGTTGAGGCCAAAATCGGATCAGCCATGATCTCATTAAATGGCGGAGCAGGCTCTAGGGGCCGAATGGCCTGCTCCTGGCTCCTGTTTCTTATGGGACCAGAACAATGCAGCAACTGGCCATGCCGGAATTTAAATTCTCAACCACACACTAGCCTCAAAGAGTGACTTACCAACATTTAAGGGAGTACCCGACGTATCTGAGGCTTTACTCAGTGAATGTAAAAAGAATGCCCCGGAGGTGATTTAATTAAATTAGTTCTTACGTCAAGAGCCCCGTTTCATGGCCTTTTGTCCCCACTGAGCTGCTCAGATTAATGACCAATCGTAAGACTTCTTTCCGCAGCAGCACTCGGCAGGCCGGCGTGTCGTCCATGACAGGCTTCCCTCCTGTAGGAGACGGCACAAGTCAAAGGTGACGGAGGAGAGCGATTTAACTATTCACACAGCAATACAGCGTACTTAGGTACACGCTTCATTCTTAGGGATTTACGGCAAGACAGCTTCTTGGCCAATCCTCCCCAGCCTCATTCTTACCCATCTCCCACGTCAAACTCTCATCTAAACCACCCCCCAAACCACTCACTGTTGGAAGCCGCAACAAAACCCCTTACAAGGCCCAGTTCCCACTACTCGCTAAACAAACCCCGGCTCCCAGCTCCCTCCCCCTGGACAGCCCCCGGCTCCGAGCCCCCTCCCCCCGTCAGACCGCCTCCCAAACTCCAGCCCCCACAGCCAAGTTGGCAGCAGGAGTGTGGGAACTCAACTCACTGGGTACACTCCTGTCTCACACCCTTTCTGATGTATAAAAGGCAAGATTGAGTCATCCAGTCACCCGTCTCTGCTGCCTCCCACACTCACCTATTACTATATCGACGCTCTTGGTGCTGCTCGCTGAGCCCTGTGACACAGCATCACTGCACCCAGAGATCCCGGAAATCTTTGAGGAGCGAGGTGTGACTTCCAGGTGGGTGTGGATCGGGATGGTGGGCACACAGCAGTCAGAGTATGGAATGTCTGGGAAATCTGAAACAAAAGTATATTAGCATTTAAAGAAAGTAAGACTTGTTTATTATAGCGCTGTCTCAAACTGCGATTTTTGTCTATTTGGCCTAGGAGGAATTTCATAGAATCGTACAGCACAGAAACAGGCCATTCGGCCCATCGTGCCTGTGCCGGCTCTTTGAAAGAGTTATCCAATTAGTTCCACTTCCCTGCTCTTTCCCTATAGTACTGCAAATTTTTAAATTTCCAATTCCCTTTTGAACGTTACTATTGAATCTGCTTCCACCACCCTTTCAGGCAGTGCGTTCCAGATCCTAACCACTCGCTGCTTAACAAAAATTCTCATCTCCCCTCTGGTTCTTTTGCCAATCACTTTAAATCTGTGTCCTCTGGTTACTGACCCTCCTGTCAGTGCAAACCCTTCAGTTCATATTAGGGAGATGCTATAAAGTTAAATTCAGCTCACAAGAAGCTGAAACAAAAACACACAGCTTCTGAGAATGCAGATTAGATTCAGACAAAGAGGCAGAAATTCCATTCCCTACGGGTGTGTACGTGCTGTGTACTCACCCGTCGGGCCAACGGAAATGCCGGTTTTAGGCATGCACTGTGTACACTGTGCTCTTGACAGATCCTCCGGCTGCCCTGGAGCAGGGCCTCTGCGGCGGAGAGTTCAGTTTTTTGGAGACCCTCCGCCCGCAGAAAACACTTCCAATACTTGCGCCTGGTAAAAGCAGGCGTAAGGCCTGCTTTTACTAGGATAAGAGTTGAAAAAAGTATTTAAAAAAAATGTTTCGACTGATTTATATTTTAAAATACTTTAAAGAAAGGTAAGTTTATTTTTAGCCCCGTTAAAAACTTTAATAATTTTTTTCAAAAAATAAAATTTTTTGTTTAAAATACTTAAATTTATTTTAATTTAAAGTCATTTTAAAAATGTGATTTTTAAAAAAAATTTATTTAATGTTTTCCTATGTTTTGGGGGTGATTGCTATTCATATATTTGACAGGTCTTCCTGTCAAATGTATGAAGGGAGATTCCCTTCTCTGATTGGCTCCCCATGATCCCAGGGATGCTGTGAACCGCCTGCACCCCTGGGATACGTGGGCCCTGCACACCGGCAGTTTGGAGAGGCCCAGCAATGGAACTCTGCGCCTCCCGGGAGCCCTCCGGTCTTGGCGCAGATCTTTCTGGATTGCAGCCCTCCGCCCGCGGGAGGCCTGCGATCGGAATTTCTGGGCCAAAGTGTCTGCCAAGACTAATTGGATAGCTCTTTCAAAGATCCAGCACAGACAAGATGAGCTAGATGGCCTCCTTCAGTGCTGTATCATTCTATCTGAGAACGACTCAAAGAGCAGGGGACTGTCCTGGCCAATATTTATCCCTCAATCAACATCACTAAAACAGATTATCTGGTCATTATCACATTGCTGTTTGTGGGGGCTTGCTGTGCACAAATTGGCTGCCACGTTTCCTCCATTACATCAGTGACTACACTTGAAAAAGTACTTCATTGGCTGTAAAGCGCTTTGGGATGTCCTGAGGTCATGAAAGGCAAGTCTATCTTGTTTTTCTTTAAAGCATTTCACGTACAAGGAATTATTTTGAATTGCAGGGGTCTCTGATGGGGTCTTGGTCCAACATCTAGAGGAAGTGAAGAAAACGGGAGATGAGGAGTCACCGTTTTAAGGTCCTGGGAAAGTGTGAGGAGGAGTAGAAGGTGCAATGAGGCAGGGAAGGAGTGGGTAGCATGGGGTATTTGCAGCTTAAGCGAAACAGGAGCAGCAGAGTATTGTTAAATTAGAGTCAAGGAAGTTTGTAATGGGGAGATAAATTGAAGGCTGGAGAGGACTCGCACAGGCAAGCTGCAGGTCTGCTCGCACCCACCTGCACGGTTTAAAGTGGAAGCACACTGGCTGTTGGGTGGGCAGCCTAGGATCTGCAGGCACACACAGTATAGGCAGCTATCGTCTGTGTGCTCCTGTAAGCCCGTCTCCTCTGTAGCGTCAACCGAAGGAGCATCTTCTGAAGCTTTCAGCATTGCCTCTGTGAAACTGATCTGCGGCCGGAGCTCTTGGTAGGGACTCCGAGAACAAGAGGAGGATGCTGGGTCTAAAGGAACAAAACAGAACTCAATTAGTCATCCCACTGTCGAACCCTACTTCACGGTCCACCGGTGAGACAGCAAGGCAGGCTCAGCACCGGTTGTTGTGGTGCCAAACTCACTTATGCTTCCTCTAAACGGCAAAGATCTCTCCTGAAGGTGATGACTTTTGCCAGAGAGTTCCACGGGATATGGCCATTCTTGGCGGGACAGAAAGCGTCAGCATGCTATTTAACTGTGGACAGCAGCATTGAATCCCGTCCTCACCCAATATCCATGGGTCTGCGCTTTCTAGTAAAGGTGAGGGGATAGTTAGCAGGACGGGCTAGGTATTTGCCCTCACCTTCATCGTCTGATTCCTGGCTGTGGAGCGAGTGGTCCTCTTGAGGCGGGCTGCATTTCTGCTGGAAGTATGGAATCTCTTTCACCTGGGGAAGAAGTGCAAGATGGAACAGTTAATCTCACAGCTTCACAGTAAGATTGGACACTATCAGACCATGGATAAGGCTACAAACTAGTCAGATTTACTAAACAACAAATCGATATATGAACAGTAGGTTTACAGTAACTGGGGACTTTACTATTCTCCTTCGAATGTAGAAAACAACAAAGGCACCTCTTCTGTGCTACCATTCGACACAATATTGAGTGGCCAAACATGGTCCACAGTTATAACAACAGAAAACGCTGGAAAAACTCAGCAGGCCAGGCAGCATCCGTGGAGAAAGAGAAAGAGAGTTAACGTTTCAGGTCGATGACCTTTCGTCAGAACTGTGAAGAGCCGGAAATCAAATAGATTTAAGGCCAGAGTAAAGCTGGGAAAAGGGGGAGGGGATAAAAGAACAAAGGGGGAGATGAAGAGACATTAAGAGATATGCAAGGCTAGAGGTGGTGTTAATGTGACAGATTAAGGCTGAAAGAAGTGTGAAATCCACTGGCAGAATGAAGGACAGCTGCCAGCTTCTAGGAGGAAAAAAAAGGTGGGGGGGGGGGGGGGGCTGTCCTTCATTCTGCCAGTGGATTTCACACTTCTTTCAGCCTTAATCTGTCACATTAACACCACCTCTAGCCTTGCATATCTCTTAATGTCTCTTCATCTCCCCCTTTGTTCTTTTATCCCCTCCCCCTTTTCCCAGCTTTACTCTGGCCTTAAATCTATTTGATTTCCGGCTCTTCACAGTTCTGACGAAAGGTCATCGACCTAAAACGTTAACTCTCTTTCTCTCTCCACGGATGCTGCCTGGCCTGCTGAGTTTTTCCAGCGTTTTCTGTTGTTATTTCAGATTTCCAGCATCCGCAGTATTTTGCTATGGTCCACAGTTAGTTGTTGATAGGGTCGCTGTCTTCACTCTTCACGGTCAACTACAGTATAACTACTGACTAGGTGCAAGCAAACCTCAGATACGCCATTCAAAATCCTTTGAAGATATATTGCAGAAGATAAAATTTAAAAAGCATCCCTCATAAGCACATTAGATAGCCAGCAACTCACGGGATTCAAAGCAAGATTTGCCCATTCAAGCACACATGACAATTAAGCAGTCCCAAAGATACTTGCCTGTGAATTGAATGGCTTGAGCCCCAGCTGGAAAATGGATCGCTCGTTCCACTCACACCGAGACACATCTCCCCATCCACAGAGACACATCTCCCCATCCAGACACACCGAGACACACCTCCCCATCCACACACCGAGACACATCTCCCCATCCACACACACCGAGACACATCTCCCCATCCACACACACCGAGACACAACTCCCCATCCACACACACCGAGACACATCTCCCCATCCACACACACCGAGACACACCTCCCCATCCACATACCGAGACACACCTCCCCATCCACACACACCGAGACACATCTCCCCATCCACACACACCGAGACACATCTCCCCATCCACACACACCGAGACACACCTCCCCATCCACACACACCGAGACACACCTCCCCATCCACACACACACCGAGACACATCTCCCCATCCACACACAGAGACACACCTCCCCATCCACACACACCGAGACACATCTCCCCATCCACACACACTGAGACACATCTCCCCATCCACACACACC
Source organism: Squalus acanthias (assembly GCA_030390025.1). Lineage (NCBI taxonomy): Eukaryota > Metazoa > Chordata > Chondrichthyes > Squaliformes > Squalidae > Squalus > Squalus acanthias. Next base: position 262,836,827 of record CM059425.1, read on the forward strand.
GAGACACACCTCCCCATCCACACACCGAGACACATCTCCCCATCCACACACACCGAGACACATCTCCCCATCCACACACACCTCCCCATCCACACACACCGAGACACATCTCCCCATCCACACACACCGAGACACACCTCCCCATCCACACACACCGAGACACATCTCCCCATCCACACACACCGAGACACATCTCCCCATCCACACACCGAGACACATCTCCCCATCCACACACACCGAGACACATCTCCCCATCCACACACACTGAGACACATCTCCCCATCCACATACCGAGACACATATCCCCATCCACAAACAAAGACAGACATGCATTAATCGGGCACATGGATCAAACTTCAGTTGGTTGACCCAACCCTGGCCCGTGACATTAAGGGCAGCGTTCTGACTGACTCTGCAATCCCGCCACTATTCCTACCTGGAACAGCTCGTTTATGTCGCCTGGCAGTGCTAGGCCTATGTAATCGTCTGTGCTGCCATAGGTGGCGTTGGAGACCATGGAGCGTACGGAGGAAGAGCGCTGAAGTGTTGTATGATTAATTGGACTTAATAAATCCTCTTTGTCCAGTGAGGCAAAGCTCAGGGCTTTGATGAACCTGAAAAATAAGAAAGAACTGCATTTATATAGTGCCTTCACGACCCAAGGGTGTCCCAAAGTGCTTTACAGCCAATTATGTATTTTTGACGTGTAGTCACTGTTATAATGTAGGAAACACGGCAGCCAACTTGCACACAGAAAGCTCCCACAAACAGCAAAATTATAATGACCAGGTAATCTGTTTTAGTGATGTTGGTTGAGGGATAAATATGGGTCAGGGCGCCGGGAGAACTCCCCGGCTCTTCTTCGAAATAGTGCCATGGGATCTTTTACGTCCACCTGAAAGGGCATCCGGGGCCTCGGTTTAACGTCTCATCCGAAAGATGGCACCTCCGACAGTGCAGCACTCCCTCAGCACTGCACTGTCAGCCTGGATTGTGCTCAAGTCTCTGGAGTGGGAGCTGAACCCACAATCTCCTGACTCAGAGGCGAGAGCGTGCTACCCACTGAAGGAGAATATGGAGACAACAGATATCAGAGCAACAAGTTGCAAGCAGTCTCTGCTGACCAACTGATAGCATACACAACCCAGTATACGCCATATGGTACAAGAATATCTAAAGAGCCAACCACTCCATGTTACAGTCATTTCGGTTTGACTTCACTAGAGTTTATTTTTCCTGAGCTGCTACTGAAGGTGCCGACTATTGCGAGATCCATGGGAACTGGCTGCCCTCCGAACCGATACCTCACCGCAGCAATTGTTGGTAGACTGCTTGACCTAGGGGGATATCACAGCAGAGCACGCCTACAATTTAGCATGGGTCACTTGTTAGGAGTCAGGGTCACTTGTTAGGAGTCAGGAGCAGGAAACAGCCTCATTGCTACTCTCATTGTTGAAGTACACTGAGATAAACTGCAATAACAACAGAAAACGCTGGAAAAACTCAGCAGGCGAGGCAGCATCCGTGGAGAGAGAAACAGAGTTAACGTTTCAGGTCGAAGACCTTTCATCAGAACTGGAGACAGCAGGAAATCAAATAGATTTAAAGCAAGGATAAAGCTGGGAAAAGGGGGAGGGGATAAAAGAACAAAAGGAGAGATTAAGAGACATTAAGAGATATCAAGGCAAGAGGTGGTGTTAATGTGACAGGTTAAGGCTGAAAGAAGTGTGAAATCCACTGGCAGAATGAAGGACAGCTGCCAGCTTCTAGGAGGAAAAAAAAGGGGGGGAGGGGGGCAAATAAAAGGGTGGATGAGAAAATAAAATATAAATGTGATGGGGCTAAGGTTATGATCTAAAATTGTTGAACTCGATATTGAGTCCAGAGGGCTGTAGCGTGCCTAAACAAAAGATGAGGTGCTGTTCCTCGAGCTTACGCTGCGCTTCCGTGGAACAGTGTAATAGGCCGAGGACGGTGAGGTCAGAGTGGGAGTGAAGCGGTGAATTAAAGTGACAGGCGACCGGGAGCTCGGGGTCCCCCTTACGGACTAAATGGAGGTGTTCCGCAAAGCGGTCACCCAATCTGCGTTTGGTCTCCCCAATGTAGAGGAGACCACATCGTGAGCAGCGAATACAGTATACTAAATTGCAGGAAGTACAAGTAAATCGCTGTTTCCCCTGGAAGGGGTGTTTGGGGCCCTGGACAGCGGGAAGAGGGGAGGTATAAGGGCATGTGTTGCATCTCCTGCGCTTGCACGGGAAGGTGCCGGGTGAAGGGGAAGGGGGTGCTGGGGGTGGTAGAGGAGTGGACTAGGGTGTCGCGGAGGGAGCGATCCCTGCGGAATGCTGAAAGGGGAGGTGAGGGGAAGATGCGTTTGGTGGTGGGATCACGCTGGAGGTGGCGGAAATGGCGGAGGATGATCCGTTGAATGTGGAGGCTGGTGGGGTGAAAGGTGAGGACAAGGGGAACTCTATCGTGGTTCCGGGAGGGAGGGGCAGGGGTGAGGGCAGAAGTGCGGGAGATAGAACGGACACGGTCGAGGGCCGTGTCAACCACGGTAGAGGGGAATCCTCGGTTGAGGAAAAAGGAAGACATGTCGGAAGCACTGGTATGGAAGGTGGCATCATCAGAGCAGATGCGGCGGAGACGGAGAAACTGGGAGAATGGAATAGAGTCCTTACAGGAGGCGGGGTGGGAGGAAGTGTAGTCCAGGTAGCTGTGGGAGTCAGTGGGCTTGTAGTGAATGTTAGTCAATAACCTATCCCCAGAGATGGAGACGGAGAAGTCGAGGAAGGGAAGGGAAGAGTCGGAGATGGACCATGTGAAGGTGAGGGAAGGGTGGAAATTGGAAGCATAGTGAATGAAATGTTCTAGTTCAGGGCGAGAGCAGGAGACGGCACCGATACAGTCATCAATGTACCGGAAAAAGAGGCGAGGGAGGGGACCCGAGTAGGACTGGAACAAAGAGTGTTCCACATATCCCACGAAAAGGCAGGCATAGCTAGGACCCATGCGGGTACCCATAGCAACACCTTTAATTTGGAGGAAATGGGTGGAGTCAAAGGAGAAGTTGTTCAATGTGAGAACAAGTTCAGCCAGGCGGAGGAGGGTGGTGGTGTATGGGGACTGGTTGGGCCTCTGTTCAAGGAAGAAGCGGAGCGCCCACAGGCCATCCTGGTGGGGAATGGAGGTGTAGAGGGATTGTACGTCCATAGTGAAGAGGAGGCGGTTGGGGCCGGGAAACTGGAAACTGTTAAAATGGCGGAGGGCGTCGGAAGAGTCGCAGATGTAGGTGGGAAGAGACTGGACAAGGGAGAAAAAATAGAGTCGAGATAGGAAGAGATAAGTTCCGTGGGGCAAGAACAGGCTGAAACGATGGGTCTACCGGGGCAGTCCTGTTTGTGGATCTTGGGAAGGAGGTAGAAGCGGGCTGTGCGGGGTTGGGGAACTATGAGGTTGGCGGCCGTGGGGGGAAGATCTCCAGAGGAGATGAGGTCAGTGACAGTCTTGGAAATGGTGGTTTGATGTTCGGTAGTGGGGTCATGGTCCAGGTGGAGGTAGGAGGAGGTGTCGGAGAGTTGGCGAGATAAACTGCAACTCCCCTAGTTGCCCCAGCTGTGATCAATCTAATTCCGCACAGGCTGGTAGTGAACACTTATATGACGCCGAGTCCTGTGTACCTGCAACGTCACAAATTTTTCATGTATGCACTCAACATGTAGTTTCCCAGAACCTCTGAAGCAGGGCTATACTTGTTCAGAGAGGAGGTCGTGGAATGAAGATGTTATTTCCCCCCAACCCCTTCCTTTCTGGAGGATACACATAATTACCTTCTTGGTGTCAGCCTCGAATCCAGGCTGCCTGTCTTCATGGTAATTGTGTCTGTAAACAGCACGTCCTTTGCTGGGGATGCCAGGGCCTCAGAGTGTGACAGCGACGAGTGCATCCTCTGCTGCTGCAGTCGCTTCAACGTGGCGTAGCCGAAAGCATCACGCGGGCTCGTGTAGCTGAAGTTGTAGTCGGTCAGGCTCTTTATGGTAGTGACTGAAGGTGCTTTGAGTGACTGCGCCCTTCGGGGGAGCGTGTGCGAAGATCCCGGGGGGACCAGTGACACAGAGTTCGACTTGGACAGGGGTAGGTGGTTGGACTGGGGTGTGAGGGATACGTTGGTCTTCACCGTCCGCGCGCTGACGATCGTGTTCAGGCTGCCGCAGTCCGTGTCGGCATTAGCTGGGTCCAGGCGGACTGTTTCACCAGACGGGCTCGAGCTGACGGAACTCATAGAGCTAATGCCGCTCGTTGTGGTGTCTGTGTTAAAGCTCTGGCTACGGCTTTTAAACTGCGTGCCAGTCGTGCCGTCCCCCATCGACCTGTCCTTGATGATCTGCTCCCGGTGATTATCCCCCAACAGCGTCTTTGGGCGCTTCAGTTCAGACTCAGAGATACTCTGCGAGCTTCCTCCATTGCCGTGATCCCTGCTCCCGACAAACGAGGTCTCCAAGCTCAGCGTGTGGCTCTTGTGCATTCGGCTGCCGTTGAAGATACTGGTGAACACCTCACTGTGCAGATACTCGGTGCTGTTGGCCGGCTCGGTGACCGCCCGGATGCGCCGCTGGATCTGCTTCCTGTCTGCTGCTGCCTTGGCGGACTTGGACTCGCTGCTGCTGCGCAGTTTCTTGCTGGGGAGCGAGGTCAGATTGTTGAAGAAACGCCGGGTGACAAATCTGGAAGAGCTGAGGATGCTCAGGGGGCTGCGTTCCTTCTCCTTGGCTGACTTGGGCCTCGCTATCAAAGACTGGTCTCCCTCCTCAGTGATATCCAGGAAGAAGGTGCTGGTTGTGCTGCTCCCGTATCGATCATCTTCCATAATAAACATGCCTGTAACACAAAGCAGCCCACAGTTAGCAGGTCCATTAACTTGCGTTGGTCATGTGAGGAGCTCTATGGACTCCTGTCCAATTGACAGGACATTGTCGAAACAGGCCAAATTGCTGACCTGCTACCTCTTGGGAGAATTGACTGGAGGAAGAGTTGCCTCTCTACCATTTGCAATGGTCCCTCTGACAGTTTGGGCTATCTGAATCACGTCAATGTTAGCACCATTCCATGGCACAAAACTGCCTATAATTTGACACCAAATTGTTCACCTTGCTAAGAGAGACCACAAGAATGGCTGGTGAGAGAAAAGAAACTCTTATCATAGTGCATTATGAAAAGCGAATCTGAGGGAGCATTGTATCTAACCCGTGCTGTACCTGTCCTGGGAGTGTTTGATGGGACAGTGTAGAGGGAGTCATAACGGCACAGAAGGAGGCCATTTGGCCCATCGAGTTCGTGCCGGCTCTCTGTAGAGCAATCCAGTCAGTCCCATTCCCCACTCTATCCCCTTAGCCCTGCAAGTTTATTTCCCTCAAGTGCCTATCCAGTCTGCCCTTGAAAACATTGAGTGTCTCCGCTTCCACCACTCCGTCGGCAGCGAGTTCCAGGTCCTCACCACTCGCTGCGTAAAAAAGTTTTTCCTCACATCCCCCCTGTATCTTTTGCCCAAAACCTTAAATCTGTGTCCCCCTAGTCCTTGTACCATCAACTAGTGGGAACAGCCTTTCCCCGTCTAGCCTATCCAAACCCGTCATAATCTTGTACACCTCTATCAAATCACCCCTTAACCTACTTTGCTCTAATGAAAACAAATCTAGCTTCTCCAACCTGTCTTTGTAGCTAAGATCCCCATCCCCGGAACCATTCTGGTAAATCTCTGCACCCTCTCAAGGGCCTTCACATCCTTCCTAAAGTGTGGTGACCAGAACTGACGCAATACTCTAACCAACGCTTTATAAAGGTTCAGCATAACTTCTCTACTTTTGTACTCAATACCTCTATTTATGAAGCCCAAGATCCCATATGCTTTGCTAACCACTCTCTCAATATGTCCTGCCATCTTCAGGGACCTATGCACATTAACTCCCAGGTCCCTCTGTCCCTGCACACTTTTTAAAACTGTGCCATTAAGTGTATATTGCCTCTCCGTCAGTTCTGCTAAAATGCATCACCTCACACTTCTCTGTATTAAATTCCATCAGCCACTTGTCTGCCCATTTTGCTAGCCTTTCTATGTCGTGTTGCAGTCGATTGGTATCATCCTCACTGTTTGCCACACCCCCAAGTTTGGAGTCATCGGCAAATTTAGAAATTCTGCTCTGTATTCCAATATCCAGGTCATTTATATGCATCAAAAAAAGCAGTAGCCCCAGCACTGACCCTTGGGGAACACCACTGTCCACCATCCTCCAGTCTGAAAAACAGCCATTTACCACAACTCGCTGTTTTCTGTCCTTAAGCCAATTCCTTATCCAAGCTGCCACTGACCCACCTATTCCATGAGCCTCAATTTTGTTAACCAGCCTTCTATGTGGTACTTTGTCAAACGCCTTCCTAAAATCCATGTAGACAACATCCATTGCATTCCCTTCATCAATCATCACTGTTACTTCATCAAAAAATTCAATTTACTCTGAATCTAACCCGTGCTGTACCTGCCCTGGGAGTGATTAATGGGACAGCGTAGAGGGAGCTTTACTCTGTATCTAACCCATGCTGTACCTGCCCTGGGAGTGTTTGATGGGACAGTGTAGAGGGAGCATTACCCTGTATCTAACCAGTACTGTACCTGCCCTGGGTGTATTTGATGGGACAGTGTAGAGGGTGCTTTAATCTGTATCATAGAAACATAGAAAAATAGGAGCAGGAGTAGGCCATTCGAGCCTGCTCCACCATTCAATATGATCATGGCTGATCCTCTATCTCAATACCATTTTCCCACTCTCTCCCCATACCCCTTGATGCCTTGTATCTAACCCGTGCTGTACCTGCCCTGGGAGTGTTTGATGGGACAGTGTAGAGGGAGCTTTACTCTGTATCTAACCCGTGCTGTACCTGCCCTGGGAGTGTTTGATGGGACAGTGTAGAGGGATCTTTATTCTGTATCTAACCCGTGCTGTACCTGCCCTGGGAGTGTTTGATGGGACAGTGTAGAGGGAGCTTTACTCTGTATCTAACCCGTGCTGTACCTGCCCTGGGAGTGTTTGATGGGACAGTGTAGAGGGAGCTTTATTCTGTATCTAACCCGTGCTGTACCTGCCCTGGGAGTGTTTGATGGGACAGTGTAGAGGGAGCTTTACTCTGTATCTAACCCGTGCTGTACTTGCCCTGGGAGTGTTTGATGGGACAGTGTAGAGGGAGCTTTACTCTGTATCTAACCCGTGCTGTACCTGCCCTGGGAGTGTTTGATGGGACAGTGTAGAGGGAGTTTTACTCTGTATCTAACCCGTGCTGTACCTGACCTGGGAATGCTCGCTGCTGACAGTGGGTCTCAGGGGTGGAGAGACGTTCCATTCCCCAGCGCTGACATCCCTCACCTTGATGAAAACAAAACGAATCGAGAAAAAGGTAGAACATTCAGAAATTGTAAAGGACAGTGTTGTAACATCACAGGACAGGTCGGTCCATCAGCCCATCTGACCTCATTGTTCCAGAATGCAAAGTGGTAGCACAGACAAAAAGGTCTTACTGTACTCCAAGGGAAAATGCTGAAGTTGCTTTTATATTGGGTTTAGTGACATAGTGACATCCCTCCTCCCCCCCATTCTGCATCTACTGCTGTTGTGCTGCCACAGGGCATCCCCAAGGCAAACTCGACAGAGTCACTAAAGCCAGCAGCCAGGAACCTGCTATTTTTAAACCGAAACTACAAGGTGACGGGCTCAATCCCACCCTCCCTCAGGAATGCTGCACCATGGAGTAATGGGATGTGTGTCTCAGCCTGTGATTCACCTGCACAGCTACTGATTTCAATCATATCACTATAGGCATTTTCCAAGTGATGACCAGGTACTTCTGTAGAAAGAGAGAGAATGAAGGATCAATAGTTGTGTATTTAACAGGGTCCTTTCACTTGCTGTGTAGAAGCTGGGATAATCCTATCGGCTAATAGAACATCCATACCTCCTTTTTGGAGAACAGCAGTGGATCCCAGCTCAATTCCAACATCCCACAGCCAAACAGTGTATGGAGGTGCAAGGAGCACCATGTCCGAGCTGAGGTGGAGCTGACTTGGCCACTTTTGTTAACTTGTGGAAATAATCCTCTCACGATTCCGCCCTTACGTCTCAAGGCAGTGTGCAATGCCTCGATTTTAGTCGTAAACGAGCTGCTTGTCCTGCCGGCAGAGTCTGTGGTGAGAATTCCCGGTTCTTCACTCAGGTGCAAAATGTTTCTTTTAACTGGGTAATCCCAGCTACCAGCCTGAGCAATTCTGACTGGTTTACTGTGGAAACTAGCACACAGCTACACCAATATAAAAACAGCCAAAGCCTGACAGCCTTTGTGTGTGTTTGTGTGTGTGTGTGTGTGTGTGTATATGCGTATATGCACGGGGTACCGTGGGGGAGAGAGGGGAACAGGCTGGGTGTTACACAATGGTCTGAATTACAATAATTCATTCGGGGGGGCGTGTTTCCAATTTCATTCCCAATGTAAAGCCGGGGTGAAAGCTCTGAAACTTATTGTAATCATCTACTCGGGAAAAGAGAAATGGCAATTGCCGGAAATGTGAAATAGAAACAGGAGGCTCTGGAACTACACAGCAGGTCAGGCAGCATCTGAAAGAGAACCAGGCTAATGGTCGGGGTTGGGGGGGGTTGTTCTTCAGCAAACCTCCCGAGGAAAGATCCCACCTCAAACCTTCCTTCCCTTTCAGATGCTGTGTATTTCCAGGATTTTCTGTTTGTATTTTCAGGTTTGAAGATTTCTCTCTCGGGTGTAACTAAAATCCTGACAATTTTCTTGTTCTGTGAACATGTCTGAAATCAGCCGTCTGGGAAGGGGCCAGTCCTAGTTCTGACGATCAGCGATGAGGTGACGAGCCAGTCCCAATATTTTGAGTGTGATTTTTCCTGTGGATTTTTAAGCTGAAGTCCATCTCCTGATTCTGGTATCGAAGTGACATGACGGTCTTGCTCCTTATCTGAGCCCATCGTCCAGCTGCAGGAGGTGGGAAGGAGCCACCCAGTTCAATCACAGATTCCAACACATACTGGGTCATGGGACTGTCCAGGGTAGACCAGTCGATATGACCCCTGGTCTAGGCAGAGTTTGCTGATCCCACCCAGGGTCGCAGCTGGGAGCATGCCAATTGACCTCAGTGTCCATTGGGTAAAGAGGAGAAAATCAACCGGGGCTCCTAGCCCTGATCGATGACCAGTGCTGGAAAGTGGACATGTTGACACTGGGAGAGAGCAAGGCTGAGCTCGGACTGTTGACACTCATCGTCTGGGCTTACACGTGAAGACTGGCCAGTTGAGCGACGTTCTGGCGGGTCGCCAACATCCATGGAACCACACCCCAGCAGGAGTCAACACTCCCAGGGGAGGAGCGGAAATATTTCTGTATGCTTGGCAAATAAGCAAACATTGTACTTGGCGATTCATGCCTTGGCGTTGGAGACAAGACACCTCATTATACTGAGAGAGCACGGGCAAGCACCATGTCACGAGATACTCACTCTGAGGCATCGACTCGCTCTCACTGTTGTGCCTGGAGTTGGTAGACTCAGAGTTGAGGCTCAGCATACTGGGGACAGAGGACAGCTCGTTATAAAGTTGTTCCACGTCGTCGGGGGCCACGGGCCAGGGCTGCCTGCGGCTGTGCCTGACCGAATCCCAGCTGTGCTGCTTCAGGATGTCACACCCCTGCTTTGTTTTCGCCAAGAGGCCCAGTACATACAGACAGGTCCTTTGGGAGCAGAAAAAAGAAACAAAGTCAGTGGAAACAACAGGCCGCACTTTGGTCCATTGCTGAAGGCACGATCCCAAACAAGGTCAGGTATTAGGGCGACTACTGGAGAATAATATTCAGAATGGCACTGTAGAAGATCATCAAATACTCACTGAAAATCTATGTACAGTATACAATATCCACTGATTCCCCTTCTATCTATTACCTCAGTGATTGTTAAAACTTGTAGCTAGGATAATTAGCTATGACCTAACTTTCACAAAAACATCTTGATCCTCCCTAATCAGCTTACACTTTTCCCAAGCACTCACTTATTCTGCCCCCAATGATGGATTGTAGCAATGATACCAGCGACATAAACTCACTGGCCTGTCATTTACTTGGTGTGTCCCCTTCATTTTTGAGTAGATTGATAGACAATAGCCATTCCACTGGTGCAGTGCTCCATTACGTTGTTAACTAGTGTCAATATCAACGCGCCATGCATTTCAATACAGCGGCTGTAACAGTAGCACCCAATGACAAATACAAAGTACCAAACCCTTGGGAACAATCGAGAACTGACAAATGGAGCAGCTTTCCCGCTGCATTGGTCTAACTGAAGCAGACGAGGAGAGAATTCAGGCAGTAGCAGCTCTGCTCATTTGACGCTTCCTCCGGGATTTTCCGGCAGAAGTGGCGGGTTACTTTGAATACGCCTGCGACAATAAATAACTGGAGTATCTCATACAACATGTCGCCCATCCTTTGCACCTTACTATGTACGACCAGAGGCACCGAGGCCACGCCTCATGCTTGAGCACAAAGCTTGGAGACAGAGCTGGCTAAATCGCAATCCGAGTGGATTGCAAGCAGAGTGGAAGAATTTGGTGATGGTAGGAATTTGGAGGAGAGGTGGAAAGCAGTTTCTCACATCCAAACTCAAAAGGAAGAGTAGAGCCACAGAACCCAAAGACTCTAGGTTAAGAATCTAGATATCTAACATTTAGGTTCTTTGTGTCTAGTTTCTCAGTGGTTCTTGTTAAACTTGAGTAAATAATTTTGCCTTTTTTCTCTCTAAGTTAGGGCAGTGTGTTAAACAAAGAAGTTTAGTTAGTAGTCTAATAAATAGAGGCATGGCAGGGCACCCCAGCCCCGTCGAATGCACATCCTGTGCCACGTGGGATCTCCAGACACTTCTGTCTTCACAAGAGAGGGACGATACAGACATTGTAGTTAAGGAGGAGGAGTGTGAAATATTAGATGAGAGAAACATAGTGAGAGAGGAAGTATTAAGGAGTTTAGCATCTTTAAAAATAGAGAAATCGCCAGGCCCGGATGAAATGTATCCGACTGTTAAGAGAAGCAAGGGAGGAAATAGCAGAGGCTCTGACCATCACTTTCCAATCCTCTCTGGCTACAGGTGTGGTGCCAGAGGACTGTTATCGTTGTACCGTTGTTTAAAAAGGGAGAAAGGGATAGACCGACTAATTACAGAACAGTCAAGCCTAACCTCGGTGGTGGGCAAATTGTTGGAAAAAATTCTGAGGGACAGTATTAATCATCATTTAGAAAGGCACGGATTAATCAAGGACAGTCAGCATAGATTTGTTATGGGAAGGTCGTGTCTGACTAACTTGATATAATTTTTTGAGGAGGTAACAAGGCAGGTCAATGAAGGTAGCGCGTTTGATGTAGTCTACATGGATTTTAGCAAGGCTTTTGACAAGGTCCCACGTGGCAGACTGGTTAGAAAAGTAAAAGCCTATGGGATCCAAGGGAAAGTGGCAAGTTGAATCCAAATTTGGCTCAGTGGCAGGAAGCAAAGGGTACTGGGGAGACGGGTGTTTTTGTGACTGGAAGGCTGTTTCCAGTGGAGTTCCGTACTAGATCCCTTGCTTTTTGTGGTATACATCAATGATTTAGACTTCAATGTAGAGGGCATGATTAAGAAGTATGCAGATGATAGGCTAAATAGCCTGACCCTGGAAAATTGGCATGGTAGGGAAGGCGGCAGTGGAGTGGGCACAAAGCCCACCTCATTGACTACACATTGGGATTCTACCAGAATGTAAAATGCTGACCATGATATCAGACACTGAGATTTTCTTAAGCAAGGTTATTGTTGGGAGCTAAATGTGTTGTATCACATTTCCTATCAACACTAGGAAAATTAGATTAAAATCAGGAAAAAAAAATACCTGGGGAAAGTTACAGGTTGGAATCTAATCGAGGATGTTCAGGTGCTTTATATATAGAATAATGGATACCCGGGAGTGAGTTACAGGCTGAAATCTAATCCAGGGGTTTGGATGGTTTATATATAAATAACAATACTTGGGAGTAATTATATAGGAAAGCTCATCTCACTTTCAAGATTGACAAAATGTCAGAAGTCAACAAGTACAGTCTGTGTTTAATAATTATGGCAAACCCCAACAATCTGCAGCGAATTGAAATTAGTGAACAGCCATTTACTGAGCTCTCCAGGCACGGAGACTGACCACCACACACATCATGCTTCTCTTTCTGATCGATTTCCATGAGGGCTGCTGCTTACCCTCTGACAGAGAGGATCTCGCACGTCTGGGCCAGCGCTACAACATCCGGGATCACGTTCTCCTCCTGAAGCAGGTTCAATCCCCAGTTGGACGAGCCAATGTTTCCCTGAAATCCACATCACATTCGGGTCAGAAGCCTCATGCAGACCAACATCTAGCATCACTTAAGGAGAAAGGACACTGCCACGCAAGAAACAGAAAGAAAACATAGCAACCAAAAGCACAGTCAAAGGGATGGGTTCTGAAGAGGTGTTTGAAGAAAGCAGATATAGTGAAGGGTAGACTTCCACAGAATAGAGCTGGAGTGAGTGAAGGATTGGCATCCACTGGTGGAGCAGAGGGAGTAGGGGGGTGGGCAATGATCAGCAGCTAGAGGAGCGGAGGGTAGGGGCTGGAATTTACAGCTGAACAAAGTCACCAAGGTCAGGTGGAGAGAAAGGATTTGACGACAAACATCTCGTGGCGAATACAATGGACAGGGAGCCAGTGGAGTTGGGCAGGGTTGATCGGTGTGGGGGGCCTTTGAGTGAGATATGACCCTTCCACATGCTGCAATAACCCACTTATGTGCTGCTTAATTTACTCTTGGCTCCTGTACATCTGCCAATTCCTGCATGGGTTGGGGCTGAACAGCAAGGGTAGAAGCATGAGCAGGGCAGCACCCAAAAGTAACAGTGCGCACAAAACCAGCATCCACTGGACAAGAGTGAGCAAGCCATCAGGGTGAGTTCAAACGTGTTCCTTTGTAGAGGACTGGAGATGGGCTGACTGATTATTATTTTCCTACTTCCAATTTCCTCCCTTCCTCTTCCCCTGAAGGCGATGAAGCGCAGTTCTATGGGCGATAGCCATCCTCCAGTACCTCGCCCAAATGACCATTTCTCACGTGGGCTTAGCCACTGAGTGCTGACTGGCTATTTGAACATGTGGGAGGACCATAACCGAACTCAATCCTGTGTTCCAGTCATGGACAAAGACTGCAGGCTGGAAGTTCTGGGGAACCTCCATCCCCCAGTCTAATTCCGCAATCTACAATGGGCACTTTTGATAACAAGTGACACAAAGCTACCCATTAAGATGAAGTCACTACAAGAAAAATTGGAACAAAAAAAGAGAAACCAGGGAAATGTATAAGTCATCACGAAATGCATGTGTGCTCGTGGCTCTGTCACAGGAGTACAAGTTCTTTTCGATAAAGCAATGTCTCGTATGACACCATGATGGCTCAGGATGTTTATACAACGAGCCTCACGGACCAGAAAGGACACAGGTTTGACCCCATTCTGTCGGGATTCAGCCAAGCTCAGCCAATGCGGTAGTAGTGGTGCTGCAATTGGCCACAGTGCGAGGACTCACTATCATGCTGGGAGATGTTCTTTCAAGTGAGAACGCTCACACATGAAAAGTGGTCTCTTGGGTGAGGATTTGTAGGGCTAAGAGTGCATATAGAATAGCAGCTAGCAAGAGACAGCACTTTCAGAAGAGGATAGAAATTTGGAAAAGAAAACATGCAGAAAATAACCATCATACCAAAGCCCAGAGTGCTGCCTTCAGCTGCTTTATACCATCCCATTTATCCAGTGCTGGCGAACGCACGGTGTAGCTCAAGTCTGGAACTATGCTCTGTAAACAAAAAACACCGTCATTCTGATAACCATCACATGGAAATCCATTGACATCAAGGACTCTTCCATCAAACACTCCCAGGGCAGGTACAGCACGGATTAGATACAGAGTAAAGCTCCCTCTACACTGTCCCATCAAAGACTCCGAAGGCAGGTACAGCACGGGTTAGATACAGAGTAAAGCTCCTTCTACACTGTCCCATCAAACACTCCCAGGGCAGGTACAGCACGGGTTAGATACAGAGTAAAGCTCCCTCTACACTGTCCCATCAAACACTCCCAGGGCAGGTACAGCACGGGTTAGATACAGAGTAAAGCTCCCTCTACACTGTCCCATCAAAGACTCCGAAGGCAGGTACAGCACGGGTTAGATACAGAGTAAAGCTCCTTCTGCATTGTCCCATCAAACACTCCCAGGGCAGGTACAGCACGAGTTAGATACGGAGTAAAGCTCCCTATGCACTGTCCTATCAAACACTCCCAGGGCAGGTGCAGCACGGTTAGATACAGAGTAAAGCTCCCTCTATGCTGTCCCATCAAAGACTCCCAGGGCAGGTACAGCACGGGTTAGATACAGAGTAAAACTCTCTCTGAATCTCTGTCTGCCTCTGACCAGATGTACATTAATCCAGATTCCACAGGGCGGGCTTACTCCCAAGAACACTGATTATGAAAATTAAAAATGATGTAGTGCAGCTTAAAAACAAAAAGCAAAATACTGCAGATGCTATAAATCTGAAATTAAAACAGAAAATACTGGAAACACTTGACAGGTTAGGCAGCATCTGTGGAGAGAGGATGATAGGGTTAACGTTTCAGATCAACATGCTTTCAGAGTGTTCCCAGCGTTTTCTGTTTTTATCACTGCAACTTTAGTCATGCAAGTATATTGTATTAATCATTCTGAACAGTACATTTACTTAACATGTGCGACACCTTGCTCACCTGGGCCTCCAGTAAATGACAGCCAGTTTTATGATGCACCAACTGGCCGTATAGGTGAACCGGCAGGTAAACATAGGGCCTTTGTAACCTAGAACCAGGAACAGAAAATCAATTACAGAAATAAAAATTTTGGAGTCATGACTTAATTGTAGGATTCTCAAACTAATTTCAGTCTCCTGAGTCTAGTTTTCAGAGAAACTTGCCATTTATATAGCAGGATGTTGCAGAACTCTTCACATACAACAAATTACCTTGAGGGCAATCACTGCACTATTTAATTGACTATGGTGCCCATTCTGTGCACAGCAATGAGATGACTGACCAGTTAAAGCTGATGTAGTAACTATATTCGGTCCCAAGTTATCTCCACCCATGGCTGGTTATAATTTTATATGGTGTTTGCTAAACACGCTTCTGGCACCTAGTGGCCAAAGATTGATACTGCAAAACTTTCATTTTATTTATCCTGTTGCCAAGCTTTCCGATCAGCTATCCGTGAACATTCAGACACTACTATAGCTCCATAATTGCTCGCACTTGAAGAAATTCTCAATGCTCACACTCTTGTGTTGTGAACCACAGTGGCAGTGCAGAGATAAATCCCGTTACTCACTAACTCGTTATCAGGTCAGCAAATTCCACACTAACAGGGGCATGCAAACTCAAAGGCAGCAACACAGCAAGCAACCCAAAACCCAACTGGATTATTACTACAGATAATCCGCATAACCCCCCCTCTGTATTAGGGAAGGGACAAAACAGAACATTTATATTATCCTGTGGAATTTGACACTGGCAAGAGTGTCCTTTGTTTGTGCATCGGTGCCCAGGCCACTTAGTTACTGCAGAGTGTGGTAATATGGTCACCGTGGCAGTTTGATGTTTACATTTCTGATCCAGCACTAAAGCATAGAACTCCTCAGCTTCCCCAGTCCTCCCTCCCTCCTACAGAGTCTTAAAATCCAAGTTTGCCACCATTCAACCATGATTCCCTCCTCTTCTTCTCAACTGTGGAGATGCCCTGCAACACTGACTCTGGCCCCCCATCTAAGCTTCTCAATTTAATTTCAAAAAGTGCAACTTTACTTTTCAGTGCTCCTCGTTATAAAACTAGGTTGTTGTATCAATGCTGTAAAGCAAAATCCCAACCTTTGAAAGGGGATTAAAGCATCTCAACACTGGAGCTAGGTGCACACAGCAACTATTTAATAAATGAAAGGTAACGGCAGCTCTCCCAGTCTCACCTCTGGTTACTGCGACGCACGTAGTTCTCTCCGTCAGCTGGCTTGCGGTATGTAGTGAGTGCCTCATTCAGTTGTTCTTCGATCAGATCCACGTATTTCAAGTTGTACTCCTGAAAGCGCACACAATGCTGCTTACAATGCTGACGCATCGCTCTGTAGTCTATTGATCTTTTGCATATTTATAGATCTCTCCACATTTTGGGTCTGCTGCAGAGCACTGCACCGTGACGTCAACATTCAACATGATTAGCTCAGAATTCCCAATGCGCCACCCTAGACAGTGGCAGTGAAAGCGAGCAGGCCAACTGAGCTTTAGAGGTACTATTCATCAACTCCAGAATTTTCATACCGCCCTTTTACTTGCTGTATGAATGCTTGCATTGCCTACCTGCTGAGGAACCCTTTCTGTAGGGGCACACAGCTAACTCTGTGGTGCATCTTGAAGTCAGCTCATGTATGTTCACAAACTATCAATGTTTGCAGAATTAAAAAAAGAAAGACTTGCATTTATATAGCGCCTTTCACCTCAGGACATCCCAAAGCGCTTTACAGCCAATTAAGTACTTTTGAAGTGCAGTCACTGTTGTAATGTAGGCAACCTAATTGCGCACAGCAAGCACCCACAAACAGTAATGAAATAATAACCAGATAATCTGTATTTAGCGATGTTGGTTGAGGGATAAATATTGGCCAGGACCTTGGGGAGAACTCTGCTGGTCTTCTTCAAAATGGTGCCGTGGGATCTTTTACATTCACCTGAGAGGACAGGCAGGGCCTCGGTTTAACGTCACACCCGAAAGATGGCATCTCAGACAGTACTGCACTGGAGTGTCAGCCTGGATTATGTGATCAAGTCTCTGGAGTGGAGCTTGAACCCAAAACCTTCTGACTCAGTGACGAGAGTGCTACCAGTGAGCCACAGTGAATTGGTGTTGGGTGGGGCTTCCAAACAATAGGGAACATGTAAACCAAATACAATGGGATCTGGATAAGATGGTAAGGTAGGCTAATGAAGGGCTAATATAATAAAGTGGACAACTGCAAAGTAATGAGAAGATGGTAGGGGAACAAACAATGGGAACGTAAATTAAATGGCTCTAGGTTACAGTAAATAACGTAACACAGGAGAGGAATCGAAGAGCATTGGCAAATTGGCTGGTGAAATCAACAGTGCAGTGTGTAGCAGTAGTAAGGAAAGCTTACAAGATCTTGTGCTGTATTGCCGAAGGATAGCGCACAGATTCCAGATGATATTGAGTCTGTACAAGGCACTGACACCTGGATACTGGTCACCACTACAGCAAAGACATCCAGGCATTGGATGCAATGCAGAAGACGGCAACCAAATCGATACCTAGCTATAGCATCTGAGCTATGAGGAGAGGGTGAAGAGCCTGGGATTGTTTATTCAGGAGGAGAGAGGCTCAGAGGAGAGATTATTCAAGCAGTCAAGATTTTAAAGGAATAAATTGAACCCCGATAACATGTTTGAGATTGGCACACAGTATACAATGAGAGGACATGGTCTCAAGCTCAGAAAAGGGAAGGTTCCCACAGTTTAGATTTAACTACTTTACACAGAGGTGGTGAACATGAGGAATGGAGTGCTCAGTGTTGTTGCTGTACTTTCCTATGTACACATGAACCAGGAGTAAATCGATCCCTTTTACCCAGTGTACTGTACCTGTACTGGAGCCGACACTCAGACACACAAGCTGTACAGTACCAGATGAGAGAGAATCGTTCCCTTTTACCCAGTGTGCACTGTACAGGACCTGACACTGAGACACACACGGGCCGTACAGTACCAGACGGGAGTGAATCGTTCCCTTTTACTCAGTGTGCACTGTACCTGTACAGGACTTGACACTGAGACACACATGGGCCGTACAGTACCAGACGAGAGAGAATCGTTCCCTTTTACCCAGTGTGCACTGTACAGGACCTGACACTGAGACACACACGGGCCGTACAGTACCAGACTGGAGTGAATCGTTCCCTTTTACTCAGTGTGCACTGTACCTGTACAGGACCTGACACAGAGACACACACGGGCTGTACAGTACCAGATGGGTGTGAATCGTTCCCAATTAGCCACTGTACTTACTGTATATATGCAGGAGCTGATACGGAGACAAACACCAGCTGTGCACTATCAAAAGGCAGCAAGTTGTTCCCTTTTAGTCCAGTTATATGGCAATAGGTTTTATTAGAAATCTCCCACTGAACGTCTGTCTAAGTTTTGGTTATCGTGTTATCACCACACTCACCTTTTGCCATTTCTCCAACTGTTTGGTAACATAACCCCTCTCGTTCAGGTAGGAGAACCCCTTTGGAATGGACAAAAATCTGAAAAATAAACAAATAAGTTCCTATCAGAAACCCGGTCAGCAACTTGGTAAAATATGGGGCCAGCCCCGAGAGTGGCACAATCAGGGAATTAAACCTACATCTATCTAGAAACATTGCTGGCCTTTTTTTGTATTGAGGTGAAGACTCCTTTGTCACCACAAGAGACTGACCAGGCTGAGTGTCTCCTGTCATTCCCCTCCACTGCTGGGAGATGCTGTAGCCTCTATTCAATGCAGTTTAAACAATGTCAAGGTTGGGACTCGCGCCTGCCTCACTCAGTGTGTTAGTGCTGTTGACACAAGCTCCATCGATTTTTTAAGGTATTCCGTGTCTCCCTGTTTCTCACATGATCCTCGACCTGTACAACCCTGAATCCAGCAGCTGTCAAGTGCCATGTGAGCCTAGCCAGCAAGGGGAAGCTGAAGTGGGAGGGAGGGGGAGCAGGGAAGCCGCCATTTGCTTTTCCCTTCCTGTAATGGAGCAACTAATCAGAGAGCGAGAGCGAGGACAGAGACCAAGGGGGCAGGGAGAACACAAGAAGGACACAGACACGATGGGCCGAATATCCTCCTTCTGCGCCGTAAATTTCTATGATTCTAAGGAGTAAAGGAGGCGATGAGCACAGACAGTTTGGATTAGCAGGGAAGGTGGGGGCGGGGGGAGGAGGAAGTGAGAGAGAGAGATAAATGTGGATGGATGGAGGTACAAGCAGAGAAAGACTGGAGTCAGTGTAACAGGTGGTGAGTTTAATGAGACAGGAGCAAGCTGATGATTATTTATTAACAGTCTGGGCCAGACAGGCCTTAGTCTTAGTGTCCTGCTGGAATGTCAGGCTGTCAGCCAGCGGAGGCTGCAGGGATGGGTGAGACCCAGACTGTTGAAGAATTGTACTCACCGGAGGAGCAGCAGCAAGCCTTTGTCTCCAAGGTGGGTTAAAGCTGGTTTCATCTGGATCAATGCGTGCAGGTTAGCCTGGAACAGCAGTAAGAAAATGAAAGATGGATCAAAACAACAGCACAGAGAAAAGAATGGACCTTGTATTCCAGCTCTACAAGCCTGGCTGGACGGGCAGGGGCAGACATCCCCAGTGGGGAGAACAGTCAAGCTCCCAGTTCTCCAGGATCTGAGCACAGAATATAGGCCAGTGCAGTGCTAAATGAATGCTGCATGGGTGATGAGATGTTAACCTGGGGTCCTGTCTGCCTGTTCTGATGGTTCAGGTGAATGTTTACGGTTAAGGGAGTAATGTTGACCTGTACACTGGGACAATTCCCTGCTCTTCAAACTGTGCCATGTGATTTTTAATGTGCAGTGGAACATGTAAATGGAGCCTGGGTTTCACATCTCATTCAAAGGACGACACTTCTGACAATGCAGCACTCCCTCAGTACTGCACTGAAGTGTCAGCCTAGATTACGAGCTGGAGGGGTGCTTGAGCCACAACTTTTCCGAGTCAGGCGAGATTCTATTGACTGAGACATGCTAACACTGAGCTGCGCAGGGCCCCACACCTACAATGCCTTGTAGTCTGATCCCCCGAGTTAAACATCACAATAACAACATTGCAGATAATGGGAATAGTTAAAAAAAAGACACCTTTTTTATTTTCCCTTCCCTCCATGGCAAACTAAGTCACCTACTTTAAGCACTGTGCCCATACTCTACCCAAAATGATCACGAGGAGACGAGTGAGCACAGATGTAGGTGACTACGACCCTCTTCCAGCGTAAACAACCAGAGTGCAAACTCAGCTGACTGCCATAATTGAGTCTGAGGGTAGGATCAAAGCCCAAAGTAGTTTGGCTACTCCCCACCCCGCTCCGCTCCCCTCCCAAGAGGTCACCTACATATTTGTTTTAATATTAAATCAGATACCCAGTAACATAAGCACAGTAGAATTAGGAGCAGGAGTCAGCCACACGGCCCCTCGCACCTGCTCCACCATTCAATAAGATCATGGCTGATCTTCGACTTCAATTCCACTTTCCCGCCCGATCCCCATATCCCTTGATTCCCCTAGAGTCCAAAAATCTATCTATCTCTGCCTTAAATATACTCAACGACTCTGAGCATCCATAGCCTTTTGGGGTAGAGAATTCCAAAGATTCACAACCCTCTGAGTGAAGAAATTCCTCATCTCAGTGTTAAGTGGCCGACCCCTTATCCTGAGACTATGCCCCCTAGTTCTAGACTCTCCAGCCAGGGGAAACAATCTCTCAGCATCTACCCTGTCAATCCCCCTCAGATTCTTATATGTTTCAATGAAATCATCTCTCATTCTTCTAAACTCCAGAGAGTATAGGCCCAATCTATTCAATCTCTGACTCAATTGGTAATTACACAATTTAGTGCCCTACTGACCATGACCATTCAGACCAGAGGGGCTTGGTCCCCACCAGTCCAAGGACACCAAGGCCATTTATAACACCCCAGCATCGTCTCAGTTGAGATTAGGGTATTCAAATCAGGATGGGGTTACATAAGAAATAGGAGCAGAAGTAGGCCATTTGGCCCCTTGAGCTTGCTCCGCCATTCAATAAGATCATGGCTGATCTTCTACCTCAATTCAGCTTTCCTGCACTATCCCCATATCCCCTTAATATCCAAAAATCTAGCGATCTCTGTCTTGAATATACTCAACGACTGAGCCTCCACAGCCCTCTGTGGAGTAGAGAATTCCAAAGATTCACCACCCTCTGAGTGAAGAAATTTCTCATTTCATTCCTAAATGGTCGACTCCTTATTCCGAGACTGTGACCCCTGGTTCTAGACTCCCCAGCCAGGGGAAACATCCTCCCTGCATCAATTTTATGCTATTAGATAATCTTAGCCAAGATGGAGGTGCGAGCAGTACAGTCTGGGGATCTTGTAACTACAGGCAATTAAACTAATCAATCCCTTCCCCAAAGCTGAAGAGTAGGACTGGCTCATGAGAATAAAGCTACACTCCTAGTCCTAAGCCTTGACGAATTAGACATTCATTCCACACCCAGGCACTCAGCTCACCTTGTCCTCGCAAGCCTCATCCAGGATTTCGAGTGCTTCTGAAGAGATGGTTTTATTTTTATCGTGCAGCTGTGTTACGAGTAATTCTATGCCCCAGTTGCTGAAGAACTCCACGTTGGCCCGTAGTAAAACCCGCAAGTGTTTTGTTGCATACAGCCTGCAGTTCTACACAAACACAGCAGTCAGACCAACACTGCGGTGAGCAACAGGAAGTGTCTCTGATCTAATCTAGTCTACTTCACTCAGAAATAATGCAAACAAAGTATACTGCCCGACAGTCGAGACCTGCTGATTTCACTGCAATGATGGTTCCCTAGAGAGCAGACACTTCAGGTCTACACAAGAGACTCGGAATAAAAACTCTATTCATTTTTTACAAATCATTCTCGGGTTGTGGGCATCACTGGAATTTATTGCCCAGCCCTAGTTGCTGAGAGACGGTGGTGGTGGGCCACCGCCTTGAACTGCTGCGTGTGGCGGTTTGATACAACTTAGGGGCTCGCTGGGCCACTTCAGAGGGCAGTTTAGAGTCAACCACACTGGTGTGGGACTGAAATCACAAATAGGCCAGACCAGATAAGGAAGCTGAGGCTGCTGCCTTAGTCACCGTGGCAAAGAATTTTTCTGCAACTCACTCCAGAGTGAGGCAGTCTCTTTCAAGGTCCTTCTGTCACAGTGCTAACTGGCAATGATCTGAAGCAGGGGTGCCAACAAAATATCCTTTTCAGACATCCATAATAATGGGTGTCTCACAGGGCATTAGAGGGAGGAATCTGATCTCGGGGCAAAGCAGTCCAAGCTTCACTGACAATTTATGACATAATATGGAATCCACAATTAGACGCATGCATGTTGCCACCCATCCAGTATTCTCTCAGCACTCAGCATGCAAACGCCTCGGACACGCAATTACGAAGACTAAGTGAAAGTGAATTTCAGGACTCAGCCAGTTAAATGAAAGATGGACAACCCACGCAAGACAGCTGCTCACCAATTCCAATCGTACTTACATCGGTGGCTGACGTAAGGATTTTGGACAGGATAACCCTGGACAAGCCGTCGCGGCTGTAGTCTAAAGTGGAGACGGTTAGCTTCAGCACGTGGTCGTAGTTCTTCAGAGAACAGAGGCTGAGTAAACTATGGAGAGAGAGAGGGGAGAGATTAAATTATATCACCTTCAACCCTGTGCATGCAACACATTCAGCACCACTCTTTCCACCACCCCCCGCAAACTACAATAACATTAACTTCAAATCCTACCATCATTTTCTGACATTTAACCAGCAGAGATTTTACCTCATTCCTGCTACCCCAGTGCCACAGTTACATTGCCCCATAGCAGCTGTCTCTTCTGCTGCATCAGCAGAACTGGCGAATGGCGTACAAGAGAAAGAATAAAACTTATTCAAATTTTTGTCAGCTTTTTTTGCTCCTGAAGTTGAAGGATGCCAAGTGTCAGGAAATTGAACACTCCATTTCAGACAGCCAGACAGGAACATAGGAAGAACATAGGTACAGGAGTAGGCCATTCATCCCCTCGAGTCTGTTCCACCATTCAAAGAGATCATGGCTGATTCAGCATCAAACACTCCCAGGGCAGGTACAGCACGGGTTAGGTACAGAGTAAAGCTCCCTCTACACTGTCCCATCAAACAGTCCCAGGGCAGGTACAGCACGGGTTAGATACAGAGTAAAGCTCCCTCTACACTGTCCCCATCAAACACTCCCAGGGTAGGTACAGCACGGGTTAGATACAGAGTAAAGCTCCCTCTACACTGTCCCCATCAAACACTCCCAGGGCAGGTACAGCACGGGTTAGATACAAAGTAAAGCTCCCTCTACACTGACCCATCAAACACTCCCAGGGCAGGTACAGCACGGGTTAGATACAAAGTAAAGCTCCCTCTACACTGACCCATCAAACACTCCCAGGGCAGGTACAGCACGGGTTAGATACAAAGTAAAGCTCCCTCTACACTGACCCATCAAACACTCCCAGGGCAGGTACAGCACGGGTTAGATACAGAGTAAAGCTCTCTCTATACTGCCCCCGTGTCTTTCTTAGCCCCAGTCTCCAAAGAGTATCCCCAAAGGCTGTTGGCAGGAAGCGTGGTCACTTGGCTGAGGTACAAGGCACCCCAGCAATTGCCAGCCCCTCTGAGCAAGGAGTCATAGAGTTATACAGCATAGAAAGAGGCCCTTCGGCCCATCATGTCTGTGCCGGCCATCAAGCCCTGTCTATTCTAATCCCATTTTCCAGCACTTGGTCCGTAGCCTTGTATGCTATGGCGTTTCAAGTGCTCATCTAAAATAATTGGGCTAGGGGTGGCAGAAAGAAAGAAAAATGTTTAAAAAAAAAGTCAAGCCAGAGGAGCCCACC